>CM060958.1:47983649-48237198 GCA_030765055.1 Mantis religiosa | reverse complement strand
TTAAATGTTTTCCGGGGTCCTAGTTAACTTGGTTAAATCTTGTTTCAGCAAAATTGTTTGTGTTTTCAAGAGTAACTTTGTTGATGATTGTGGTGCTTATGTTCTCCTGTGTTGCTTTAAGGGAACACATACTGTTCAATATTGTGTTATCTGTAACATTTTACAGCATTGAATTAAAGTTTGAATTGTTAAACGGGGAAACTGTGAGTCAGTTCATTGTCTGCCGTTCCCGTAACCTGGACCTATGTTACGCCTTTAAGTGTTGTAGGCCCAAACCAACATACGCCAGTTTAACCCGCGTCAGGTGTTAATTGCGCGGCCAGTGTATCTGCCTGCACAACTGGAAAACCATTAACGTCAAAAATCCGTATTAACCTCTAACGAATATTACAGTTCAGCCCGCCTCGGTAGCGTGGTGGTAGCATGTCTGTCTCACGTTCAAGAGGTCCCGAGTTCGAATCTCGGTTAGGGTGGGTTACCTGTATAAGGTTTTTCTGGGGTTTTCCCTTATCGCGAAAGACGAATGTCGGGTAACTCTAAGCTCCATGAACCCCGGGTTATTTTGAGCATCATATCACCCATTCCATTCATCGTTCGATATGTCTTAACGTTGGAGGACGTAAATTAAAAAAAGAAATATTACAATTCATTCACGGATGGATTGATGGACGGAGGGAGGGAGGGAGGGAGGGAGGGTGGGAGGGAGGGAGGGTGGGAGGGAGGGAGGGAGGGACGGAATTTTATGTGCCATTGAACAAATATAACTTGTAATAGGCTTTGTCATACAGTATTTACATGCATCATTATAGTAACTAACCTGTAACAATTATACATCAAAATATTCATTTAAGTCATAAAAACAGTTGTTAACTGAGGATTTCTTAAGACTACTTTTAAAATTAAGACAGTTTTTCACAGAATTTGGATGTTTATTGTAGCTTGAAACTAGAACAGGGATGATTATTCAATGATTTACTTAGCCTACATCATGGTATTAATAAGTTACTGCATGCTCTGGTATTGCGGCTATGTACATCATTATGTGAAGTGAATTCATTAAAATATTCATGGGCATATAAAATACAACGAAAAATATACATTGATGGAAGGTTCATTATGGAAAGTTCTTTAAAACAATTTCTACGCGTATCTCTTGAAGGTATATTACCTATAATACGAATGGCTTTCTTTTGCAATCAAAATACATCCTTGGCTCCACTACTGTTGCCCCATAAAATTACACCATTTCTAAGTAAACTGTAAAAAGTCCCTAATATGCATTCATTAAAACTGATTTGGATATATTCTGTTTCAATCTTCTTAGTAGATATATTATTCTGGAAAGTTTCCTACACAAAGTTGCAGTATGACAATTCCAGGTTATACTGCTATCAATATAAATTCCTAGAAGTTTAACAGCCTTGTTATCATTAGCCTTTCTTAGATTTAAGTTTTTTTATTACTTATTTACTTTTAGTAATTTCTGCCACATATTTTAGTTATTAATTGGGCATACCTTGCATTGTATTTTACCAAGACATCAACCAAACAAAGGTGAGATTTAGTATAGGAACAGAACGGTGACTGCAATTTTGTTTTCTTTATAATATAGGAAACCTGCATACGGTCTCATTTCTGTTCTACAAACTTTCTGATGTGATAAATCCACGAATGGATGAAATGACACTCAAATGAACCCCGGGTCTACGGAGTTATTTATTGTAAATTTATCATTACACGATAACGGAATATCTAAAAAAAGAAAAAAGAAACAAGAACTTACCGAGATGCAAACATAAAACTTGTTGAATGCGAGTGCCGATACGCCACATTACACCTCGGAGGTACGTAATGCCACGTCAAATCTAGCTTGTAATTGTGTACACAAAAATCTATATATAATTTGTAATATATCTTTCACATTTCTGCAAGAGTAACATTACAGGAACCCCAGAAAAACCAGCCTTAAAATGGAAATCCGTCGGCATAAGAAGCACAGATCCATACAGCTTGATCATCAAGTAGTATTTTTTTTCTTTGATCCAATTAATTTTATATATTCACGCCATCTCCTCAGCTGGCATTTAATTTAATTTTAATTTTGTATGTTTTTTATTTATTATTTTATAGTAATTTACGGCCTCCAACATTAAGTCATATCGGACGATGAAAGAATTGGAGAAATGATGCTCAAATGAGCGCAAATAGTTTAGCTCATTTCTCACTGTAAAAAATGCACATTAAACACATTCAAATTTCACCTTACCGTCTTGCCTTGATATAAATTTGCCCTTGCTTACTATCATATGTACGTCTAGTGAAAGATACAATTTTACACGTTATTTACGAAATATGGTTATTTGAATTTATACAAAAGCTAAAACTCCAGATGCACTAGGCGCTAGGTCCTGGCCGGGAATTGTGTGCAACTCTTCGGAGTTTCTAAATAACTTCCTGTCTAGCTGGCTCCTTGAGTCTGGACCCAAACTGTGAAGGGGAGAATAATGTAGAAACCTTTCCTGCCCCAGTCGTAGTAACAGCAGGTGATCAACTTGCTGGCGTTTGGAACCGCAGAGTAAAGATTGGTTCCTTTATCCTTGAACAGCGATACTTGACAATAGCGTTGTAGATTGGCAACGATTTTGGTGAAATCTGGCACAAGAGAAGCTGGTTCAAATTTTCCTCTATATCGTTTTTAAGACCAACAGATTCAGCACAGTTCGTATTTGAAGCTTTCACCAATATGACCTTGTTGTCGACGGGCCCTAAAACACCACACACACTAGAAACTTTTGCGAGGTGCTACGTTTGAAAATGTTGGACACTAGATTGTTGCATTCGTTTATGATTGTTGTGAGGTAGTCTTCTGGTGAGACACGTAGATGACCAACATAAAACCTTTCACAGTTTCTTATTAACGCATCTAGAAATAGGATGCAGAACTGCAAACGAGGGTAGAGCTTATGAAGCTACATATTTTTTTACCATCAACTCAATCCGATCTCCTACTATCTTGTTTTCTATTACTGTTTAATGTTTTCTTCTTCAATCCTGCAGTAATTTAGTATTTCAGCCAGCAATAAATTGATTTCACTTCGGGTAGCAAAACTTAACGCTTATGCAAGTATTTTATTATTTTTAAAATATACCTATAAGTAAAGGTATGGTAAGCGTGGGTGATTCTGATTGGCGGGGCGACTTGGATTAGCTTTTTAAAATCCGCCCCTTAGAGGACGGTGGCGTCATAACACTAGTTATTGTAGCGTTGGAACGAACTATGTGGGCGAAGAAGTTTACTGCCTGAGACAGTTAAACGTGTTTCTTTAATATAAGTGAGAAATTGAGCTTCTTCCCGGAAGGGAGGTATGTACGAGAGCTGATCAACAAAGGCTGAGACTCACTTTCTGCACAGATGTTTATTATTGCAGTTTAGTGCTTACATGATCTTTTAAAGTAGTCCCCTCCTACTTCAATGCACCTTTTATAGCGCCTCTGCCAGTTCTTGAACACGTGTTGCAGATCATTCTTTGTCAGGTCTTTGAGAATTGCCTCACTTTTCTTGAGCACTGCTTCAGAGTTCACAAATCGAATACCCCTAAGCTCTGGCTTTAGTGATGGGAGTAAAAAAAAGTCACAGGGTGCAAGATAGGAGCTTTAAGTTGGATGTGGTACATAGTTAATGCTTAATGTAGCCAGAAACTGCGTGACTTGATTTGCGACGTGAGGCCGTGCATTGTCATGAAGTCGCCACCCAGTCCGAGAAAGCTCTGGTCGTTTCTTTGTAATGTGCTTCCTCAGTGTAGCCAATACTAACGTGTAGTGTGTGAGAGGGAACTGCATGCTGGTAAATCATTCCATTACAGTCAAAAAATGTGATCACTATCACTTTCCCTGCATATGGAACAACTTTTGTCTTTTTGGTGTTGGAGAACCTGGCGACTTTCACATTTTGCTGGCTTGTTTTCCTTCAGGATCATAATTATGCAGCCATGACTCATCACCGGTGAATTAGCTTAGGGGTGTTAGATTTGAGAGCTCTTAAGGAGTGCTCAAATTCGATTCTCAAGAACCTGACAAAGAATGGTCTGCAGCACGTGTTCACGGACTGGCAGAGATCTATAAAAAGTACATTGAAGTAGGAGAGGCTTACTTTGAAAAAAAAAAATCATGTATACATTGAATTGCGGTTATAAACATCTGCGTAATAGAAAATCAGTCTCAGTCATTGTTGACAGCCCTCGTTATTGCTCCATTATTCTTTAAGTTTGTTTTAAGATAGATTTACAACGAATGTGCACATAAATTTCCTCAGGAACTTGTGCAATAAGAAAATAGACTTCCTTATATCCATAAACCTTGTTCTTTACTTAATCAATGCTACCAACGGGAAAAATAAATACCGCTACAAGAGCGCGCGAAGGGGATTAAGCATTTCTTTACTTCCTCCAAATTAATTCATAATGGAATATGACTGAAATGCTGTAAATGATATTCAAATAAGCCCAGAAAAATGGAGAATGGTACCACAAAATCTGTATGAACGGTGTAGGGCGGGGAAGCGATTTACGCGTGGAAAATACGTGAGAAATGTATATAGGTACGAACATACAAGTGTAGAAATGTGTTATTTTGTTCTCATGATTACCATATGTACTGAAATTGAATGTTCCATCATGCCGATTATATTCATCCACCAATTGCGGGCTGTTAGCATTCTTCATCAAAAAGCTAGAACGTCCAGGCTTTAATATAAGGTAAAAACCTTTCATATTTACATATTTACCTGATGAATAAAACTTGTGTGAAATATTTTCAAAGTATTGATCCGATTGGCTCGCGCTTGCCTTATGTTTTTATATATATAAAAACGTGGTCAGCTATTCGACTGTCTTTAACACTGCTATTCTCTATAAAAGTATTTAGAAAACAAGGCCACAAAAACACAGATAATAAGCCGCATTGTCCCAGAGGCACGTAATGGCATTGAATTCCGATACTTTCATTGCTGATACTGCAGACAGAGTATACACCATAGAAGAGCTTACTTTGTACAAAACCAAGAAAAACGAACACAAAAGGAAACTCGGGTACGTAAAGGATAAGATGTGGTAAGGGATTAAGGAAGAAGATAAAGGCTGTTTTTTCTGCGGTTTTTCACAGGCACCACTAGATGCAGTTTCAAGTATAGAAAACAAATGGAAAGAAAATAGTCTAGTAGGGTTTTTCTAAGCTACAATATAATAAAAATATAACATTAGTTCCTCATATTGTAGTAGGATATGATACTCTTTTCTACTTATTGTTAAAGTGCTACAGATGCTTTCAATATACACTTAGTATATATGCAGCTTTGTGTGATATTGTAACATTATAATTGTATAATACGTATATTATAGCACTATCAATGCTTGCTTAAAATTTAATATATGTAGTGCATATTCCAAAATTTTACAATTTACAACTTTTGGCTACATTTACTTGTCGTTACTTTGTTGCAACCTTGGCTTACATGACACCCTGGTCCTCTGCTCTGCCAGATAGCTCTTAACCTCCATACCTCTTTGATTACTTAATTAGTCCCTTTCTTCACCTTCACCTTCCTTTCCTATATTCTTTATATTTCTGGCCCATTTTTCTTTTACTTTCTGCAAGAATTCACCAATACTTCTTACCTTCTTTCCCTCCCTACCCGTTAAAATTTTTATAGCTACTATCCTCCTCTCTACTTTCTCCCATTTTTCTTCCCAAACCTTTTTTTTTTCTCCATATTTCAACCTCCTCGCATTCTGTTACATAGTGTTCTATGCTTTATTTTCCCCCACACAATTCACAAATTCCCTTCTCCCCACCTCTTATCCGTCTTAGAAATTATATTCCTGTTCTCGTCCAAGCTAACCCTTCTCTCTCTTGCCTATTGCAGTAATCTACATATGCTTCTTGTCCAGCTACTGGAAAATGCAAGTAGAAGTGAAATTATAGGAAATGAGGGTAATTAAATGCATATAGAGAAGAAACTGTCCTAATATTTGTCTTTTGAACAACAAAAACTCTGGCTAAAGTGAATGATCGAGAAGTCGAACCCAAGGCCTCTTGACTCCGGAGCCATTTCGTTTCCATATCTTCATTCTAAATAAAGTTTAAGCGGCCCATTATCAGCTAAATACAGGTAAAATAGCAATCAGAACTTCGTAGATTTAAATACCTGGCAGCCATATAGAGATGCCAATGCGGGAATCGAATTAACATTAAAAAGGCGAAATTTACTAACGAAGATCATTTTAAACATCGTACTACGTTTAAATGCAGTCGATTCAGCAAGTAAAACTTCAGCATGACATTTAACGTGCAACATGCAAAGCAGGAATTGAAGTAAACAAGAAATAAGAAGACGGGAAGATCAAGATCATCAGGAAAAAAAAAAAAAAAAAAAAAAAAAGATCTCCAACATGCAAAAAAGATACCAACCTGTTGGAATTTATTGACAGTTGTGCATTCAAGTATGTTATCGATGTTGTAAGGTTACACATATTTTCAGCAATTTTATTTCTGTAAAGTGCTGCTTGCGGACAAAGTTAGTGACACAAGTTTAAATAATGATATACATTCATGCAAAGTATTTAAGTTGGTACTGTTATTTAAGTACTTACAATAGTAAGTCCACACAAATGTGTATCCTGAATATGAGGACTCTAAGTGGTTTACCAGGAAAATATGAGCCAATTGGAGAGTTTAAGGTCGCGTCGGCATGTTGGCCATGGTAGCTCAAGAAGTTAGAGCGACTGGGCGGAAACCAGGAGTTCTGTGATTAAAATCGCGACCACGGCATTGAATTTTTCAGTTGGCTGTAATTAATTAAAAGTGTCAGATTTATAACACAAAATATTGAAAATCTTATGCAAAAAATAAATAAATAGATAAATTTTAGTATTTTAGGGTCCAAATTGCAAGAGACGCACATAAAACCAACAAACCTTCTAAAAGTGTAAATTTTATTTACTTTACTTTTATTATCCAATTTTGTGATTCCATTTTATCCAAATGTATATTAGTAATATAGCTTAAAAATTATAAAACAGATGTAATAGAATCACAAAACATAATCATAATACAATGTCATCAAGATGACAAACAGTAAACATTAAAATTAATAATTTAGTTTAATAAATATTTTATACAAGAAAGCCATTAAGTATGATAAGTTTTGTATTTCATCAAAATAGGAGTAAGTGGTTTTTAAAAAATGTAACCTAAAAATTTTAGCAATTATTCAAGTTCATATCTTTCAAAACAGAAAATGGGGTAATGATATAAAATGTGAGGTAACAGAAACCCAGCTGCTTTAGGAGGCCGCGCAAAGTGCAGCGCCCATAAGGAAACTCACAAATTTCTTGCAAATGTGCAACCAGTTCATCTCAGGTGGGCGCTTTCCCTTTTGCATAGAATCTATAAATTTATCGGGGAATTAAATCGCATGTGAAATTATTCACTTTAGAGAAACGTTTGCTTTTGTTTTCACACTTGATCGACGTTTGTGGTACTCCATTCGTCACAATTTTTCTTACTATATTTCTGTCAATGCCCATAATTTATCAGGTTCATTGCATGGCCCCTTACCAAGATTATTTTTCACTACATGTTTATGTGTTCAAAAAACCGCCTGAATTTGCTTAGACAGAGTTCCCGTTACAACTTTTTTTTAAGGCTTTTCCAGTAACATAACTCGGCCCAGTAACACTTTCCAATTCATTCACACTATTTGTCTTCACTTTGATTATTTTCACTTGACTGCAAGTTATCTACTACTTCATTTGCATTTAACACTACATTTCCCTCCCATGATCTCCATATCGTGACACTCAAGGAATTTCTGCACGTAATGAAACAGATCAACTGGAAGTTGGAACTTTGGTAACTGAGACTTCACGTGGAGTAGACATGCGACTATCATTTCCAGAAAATCAGGGTTGCTATTGGTCCACAACGACAGTGTTCAATTTCTGAAGTGTGGAGATGGATTTATGACGGTCATTAGTTTGCGGGAGGGTCCGTTTTTTGCGAGGCAACTACACACGCATTGACTAGACACGGCCGGAGTCGGAATTGACATCAGTTTCTTCCGGTCTTAGAAGACCTGGTCTGCTGCTTTGATGTGGATGAAACCCCTGGACATCGAAACTCCAGCAGACACTGCTTATAAGACCGGAAGAAACTGATGTTAATAATTAGGATTAACGAATTGAAACTTACTTTGATAATTCTGGTAAAAATCTAGTATATTATTACGTAGGTATAGGTAAAGTAGGATTTTTCAGTTGCATGCCAGTAGAACTTTCAAATCATTGCCAAAGTGGCTTTACACAGTTATTTAGTACTGTTATGCAACATAAATACCGGTGACTTAAATTTCAATTTATAAATGAGGTGGGATTATTCGAAGAAATCAAATATTACACTAATTGTGAGCATTCAGTTACCTTTAGCGCAAAAAGGGAAAATATATTACATAGTACACATCCCTTTGTATTTAATTTCAACATAACTGCTACCCCATAAGCTTCACAAAATATCAAAAACGTCAAAGCAAAACTTTGCATAGAAGTTGGTGAACAGCGCACATGTTTGCCACGTGTTTAATTAAATTTTGGGACTACTCCCTCCAATCACAATCGCCGGTGGGGTAATACAATTTCCCGCTATGTTTACATCGCCCCATAAACTAAGAACGACGCCGGTATCTCATTAATGTAATTTGCTAATGTATACTTGCTTAATAAATTATTTGAGTGGATCCCTGAATTTGTGAAAACTGTACTATTCGATTGACATTTCAAGTGTATCGATTTTTCACCCATTCATTAGCATTATTAACAGTAGTAGCAATATCACAGCAAATGAGTTGAACTAATAGGAAACCTTAAAATAATGAAAAAGAATATTTAGTCTTTAATACCGAAAAATTACATGTAATCACTTTTCTTTCGAACAATATTGGAATGTTAGAATTGGATTGAAAAATGTATTGCTATTTACGGGATATGGACCAGCGAGCTTCTGGTTTTCCTTCATCTGAGGCAACATTCCAAGCTCGACATTAAATTCTCCAATATTCTCATCTCTTTGCAAGTATACCTATCACTATCTTAGCTAGTTTAAAGTACAGGTTTCATGGGTCATAGTTTTCAGGGATGCTCTATCTTAACCAAAGATAAAACTCATACTTTTGGGATATGATAAGGATGCTAGCTTCACCTAAAGTATAGTGTAGTCACATAACTCACCCATGCATAATACTTAATCACTGCATTTACTGAAACGAACATTAGATATGGCTGCATCGCATACACTTATCTCATAATAAACAGGTCCACTAACAGAACGGATGAACAGTTGAAACTCCTCTTCCTCTTTAGGCCCCGCTTGCCTTCTTGTGGTGGGTATACAGCAAATGAACATATTAGGTACTCGTGTAGGAATCAGATTTAACGGAGTTATGAGTGAAGCATAACTGGCTTATGAAGCTGGCTTAACTTAGGCGCTATGGCACGTTTCTCTAATACTCTGGCTTGAATACTCTGGTCAACAAAATTCTATTGATTTGAGTGAAACAAATCATTACTTAACACGTGGAGATAACAAAGTGCCTGGAAATCCTTCCTATACCTTCCGTCTCTTTGTGTTAAAATACTTGTGCGTGTAGAAATGCATATAGCGGGTTGTGCTAAATCCACAGATTAATAACGTGTCATAATGCATCAGTATTCACCACCTGCGGTGCCTTAGGCAGTAAGAAGGAACGTTAGAAACTACAAAATAAGAAGATTTTAAGAGGATTGTAAAAATCTTATTAAAAGAAAAATACTTAAACCCATAATTTCGGACTTGAAGACAAATCGTCATTCTTAATGTAAATAAAAAGACGAGTTTTCATGCACGATTTTCAACTCTTCTATTCAGAATATAACATTTCCCTTGATTTAAAACTAAGAAGTAGAATAATTATTTAACTGCAATCTTTGTGTGTTTCCTAACCGCAGGTGAAGGGTCTTATAAAAAACCATTTCATCTAAAAATTCCAGAGAAAGCCGCTTAGTAAACCACAGATTTCTTTTTTATTCTGAATTTAAAACCTAGCAAAGTTTGTTCCACAAAGAAAATTTCCACTTGAATTCTAGGCTCACCAGACAATATAATTTTTCTCTGACGATTGTGCGGATCGCTTTGCACTGCTTACGAAATCTTCACAAAAGAAAGTTGCTCGAAGTCTAAAAAATGCTTTATACTCATTGAAAATAATGGCAGTAATTCTGCGAAAGTCAGTCATCCCCACAAAGAATGGCAAATGTAGAGGACTGTGAGTGTCTTAATATTAAAGTTTTCCTATTGTTTGTAATTCCACTTGGGAATTCTGGGAAGAGTACATCCATCAGTTCTTATGTGTAGTTCCCTAAGGGGTAATTGCACATTAATGTGCTATTGTTTGATATAAAGGAGCAGTATTAATTGCAGAGTTGATAGCGGCAATACCTCCGGGAGAGTCGAGGATTGTGGCTTCATATACAATTAATAAAAGCGATCTATATCTAGAAGCAGAAGTCATCAGTGATAATGCGTTGCACTTGTGTGAAGTCATGAATTCTTATGTAGTGCTAACTATCCTTATTATTAAAAGGAAAAAGTTCACAAGTTTTTGGCTCCAGTCAAATGTAGCGTTCAACACAAGACGCATACATACAGGAGCATATAATAGACCCGAGTGTTGCTGATAACACTCCATGCACAAGTATATCCTACCTCTGTCAACGTCACGTTCAAGAGGTCCTGAGTGGGAATCTT
Source organism: Mantis religiosa (assembly GCA_030765055.1). Taxonomy (NCBI): domain Eukaryota; kingdom Metazoa; phylum Arthropoda; class Insecta; order Mantodea; family Mantidae; genus Mantis; species Mantis religiosa. Next base: position 48,226,365 of record CM060958.1, on the reverse strand, counting down.
GGACAGGGAGAGTTATCTGGATAGCCTTTCCGGGAATCTCCCTTATCATAAAAGTTAAATATCAGGTAATTCTACTCTCTGTAGACTGTGAACTCATTTGAGCATCATTTAAATAATTTCATCCATTGAAAATGAAATGTGTAGTGTTTAACGCCCACTTTTACTACATACGGCACCGCAGGCGGTGACACTGATGATACATGAGATGAAGATGGAGCAGGGGTGGAATGATATGGTGGGGAAAACCGCAGGTTCCGGAGAAAACCCACCCCAGCGCCGTGTTGTCCACCATAAATCTCACTTTGCGGTCGCCTGGGATCGAACCCGGGCCGCCTTGGTGAGAGCCAAGCGGTCTAACCACTGAGCCACGGCGTGGCCCCCATCCATTGACTTATCCCTGCAGGACGTTAATTACAACAATGTTCAAGTAAGGAAAAACCGGAAATGACTGCAGCTTCCTTATCTCAAGTGACTCACTTTATATTTGGAAAGTACTCATTCATAGTTTTAAACGAATACCCAAAATACGAGGGCTTTTCAATAAATAATGATCATATTTTTTTTACAACCTACCTTCACTCATCCTCATAATTTTTATGGTCCTTCTCAAAATAGTCTTCCCTGAATGCGATGCACTTCTCCCAGCGTTTCTGCCAGTCTTTAAAGACATGCTGGAAACCATTTTGAGAGATCCTTCAAAATCACCTCCGCAGCCTTCATCACTGCTTCTGATGATGGATAATGCCTCCCACGAAGGTATTTCTTCAAGTCAGGGAATAGAAAAGAGTCACATGGGGCTAAATCCGGACTATAGGCAGGGTGAGAAATGCACTTCATGTTGATTTTTGCAAGATATTCAGCAACAACATTGGCAATATGCGGCCGCGCAGTATCGTGGTGCAGCATCCAGCCTGCTTCATGGAAATGTGGCACCCAATGAAATGCTCAGTATTTCAGAAAGTGATCTTAAGGTAAATCGTCGATCCTCTCTCACAATTGCAGTAGTAGTGTTGATGTTTTCTTCCGTAAGAGCAGAAATTGGTGCACAGGGTCCACCTTCCTTTGAAATTGATTGTCTCCGCTATTGAAACATTTTAAACCACCTTCAAGCTATGCTGTAGGGAATAACGGACTCTCCATAGGCCTCCTGTAACATTGTATAGGCCTCAACGGAAGATTTGTTGAGACGAAATCAGAATTTCAAATCCGCATATTGTTCCTCCCGTGTTACCTCCATTGTAGCGGTAGACGATTCTGAACATATCTGAATTTGCCTGGATCTCACAGGCGGAAACCAGCAGTAGCAACAATGAAACTACTACGGCGTGTTTGTTTCACATTAAGCTAACAGCATTTAATAAGGTTGAATTATAGTGCGAAAAATTATGAGCGTAAAAAATTATGATCATTCTTTATTGAACAGCCCTCGTAGGAAAACAAAACAAGAATACAAATAAAACACGAGGATTACGTCCTAAATTCTTTTTTAAACTGATAGTCGATCATATAAACCATTTAAGGAACATTTAACTGGACTGTATCCTACTGCTTCCATTGTTCCATGCTCCAGATCTTCCTAATTCTTTAAAATACTTCAACTGATGAAATTCATACTACTAGACATAAGCTTTAAATGAGCCCGCAAAGAGAAGTCCAAGGGCGACACTGCTGGCCATCTATGGACCTATCCTACCAATCGTCATTATGGAAAGAGCCTCCTTTAGTAACAACGAACTGTAAAATGCACTGGAGCACCTTCTTATTGGACAATATTAACCGAGTTAACTGCTTTAAAAATTCCTCTACAGACGAAAGAACTAATGAATGAAAAAATATCAGCCCCGACTTTCAGTTGCTGAAGATAGAGCATTTTTTTAACCATGTCTAGCTAGTATCAGCAGTCAGAGACATGTCTTCATGACTAGGAGCACAGGACTGTGACAGAACAGAGCAAAAAAGATCGTTCAACAGCGTTGTGTACACTTTCAACTTTCTATTTCATTATCAAATCTTCATGGTTTAGGAGATTTGTCCTATTCCGCCCTCATACTTCTTCCCATCGTTTTTAGTGGTCCTCCTGTTCTATAACTCAAGGCTTTGTATTTGTAAGTCTGTAATGGAATGCGAGAGTTATGCATTCTTTGTAAATGGCTTTTCTATTTTCTCTAGTTGTTTGTGTTTTTTCCCTTGCAATGAGAATATCTAATTGTTTCCTTATGACTTCTTTTCTAATACGAATTTGTCTGGTGCATCCTTTTACTGTTCGGAGATACTTCATTTCTGTCACTTGAATTTGGCTCCAATCTTTCTTTTTAAGTATCCATGTCTCCGAACTATATAGTAAAACTAGAACAGCTAATGTCTAATAAAATTTTAGTTTTGTATCCTTTCCGGTTTTTCATTTCAAGGTACGAAATATTACTGCACAAATGTATTGAAACTTGCTTAATTTACTACTTATTTCTTCATTGTTCGTTTTATAAGTTACATTACAGCCCAAGTAATTAAATGTTTCCACCTGTTCTAACGCTTTATTATTTAACACTAGTTTAGATCTTATTATTCGTTTTCCTATAAATGCCATAACTTTTGATTTTTCTACTTATTTGCAGCTTATCCTCTCTATCTTTAATTAACATCATATCATCCGCAAAGAGTAGCATACTTCACGCGTTATTTTTATTTACTTTTATTCCTAATGGTATTTCATCTTTTAATTTTCTGAGAATATCGTCCATATAAGTATTAAACAATAATGGAGATAAACTACATCCTTGTCTTAAGTCATTATTATCATCTCTTTTGTTGCTGAGTACATCTATCAGTGGTTTTGGATATCTTTTCATATCTAATATTTGCAAGAGTCTAGTGCTGCGCACCTCATCAAAAACCTTTTCCAAATATACGAAGGCTATGTGTGTTTCTAAATTATATTCTCTTCTCTTTGCAAAAATTTGGTTATTAGAAAATACATAATCTATACACTATCTTCCTTTTTTAAATCACATTTCGTTTTCTAATAATAACGGTTCTCTAATTACACTTAGACGTAAGTTTTTATTTAAGATAAAGAATTACAGGAAAATATGTATGTGGGTATTTGTTAATAATTTCTGGAGAGTGCTATCCTTATCAGTAGAAGGTAGAGATAGGTAGTTAAAATAAGAAATTTAGAGTAATTTTGGAACTTTTACTATACCGAAATAGCAGAAGGTTTTTAATATAATTTTTATGACTTCCTCTGAGTTTGCGTTAATCAGGCAAAAAGTTCTACAGCTACTTGGGATACAGCACATCTACGAGGCATGCTTTTTTAGGTCAGTGCCGTTTTGGAATTAAAAGAAGACGTGCATAGATATCGCAATAATTTTATTTTTACATGAAAGCCTGTACCTTAATCTAATTTTCTACATAATTTCCGAGAATATTGGGACACTTGTCATAACGTGGCACCAGTTTTTGTATACCCTCCTCATAAAATTTTGCCGCCTGACGTGTTAACCACTGTATCACAACTGTTTTGACTTCGTTATCGTCTTGAAGACGCTGATCACCCAAATGTTTCTTCAAGTGCAGCAACAAATGGTAGTCGCTGAGCGCCAGATCAGGGCTGTATGGAGGATGATCTAGAGTTTCCAATTGAAAATATTTGATGAGAGCTTTGGTCCGATTAGCCACATGTGGACGGGTATTGTCATGCAGCAAAACAACACCCTTACTCAACTTGCCACGTCTTTTGTTCTGGATTGCACGGTGCAGATTGTTCAATGTCTCATAATAAGACGCTGCATTGATTGTCTCTTTACGAGGTAGAAACTCCCCTAGCAATACTCCTTTTCTCTCCCAAAAAGCTGTGCATATGATTTTCCGGGCATAAATTGTTTGCTTAAACTTCTCTTTTGTGGTTGATGATGAATGTCGCCATTCCCTGGATTGTTGTTTCGATTCTGGTGTGACTTAGGCCACCCATGTTTCGTCACCAGAAACAATTTGGTCTAAAAATTCTTCACCTTCATTGTGATACCGCTCAAGAAAAGTCAATACACTGCCTAAACGTTGGGTTTTGTGCAAACCCGTCAACATTTTCGGAATGTTCTACGTGAATATTCAGGAAAATAGTCGCACAATGATGAAATTGAAAGCGTCTTTTTTTCTCACCTTTTCGTCCACTTTCTGCACCAAAATTTCAGTAATGACCGAAGGACGCCCACTCCGTTCTTCATCATGCACATTTGTGCGGCCATCTTTAAGTGCTCTCACCCATTTCCTTACCATTCCATCACTCGTAATGTCTTGTCCATAAACTTCACAGATCTCACGATGAATATCGATCAGTTTAACGCCTTTAGCACTAAGAAATCGTATAACAACCCGTACTTCACAATTGGCAGGACTCACGATTGTCGGGGACATCTTAAACACTCAGTAACCAACGTATACAATGAAGAATCAGACTGTAATGGCGTCAGTGCGTAGACAAGAGATGTAGGTAACCAGCGCGCAGGCGCGGAACGCGGAACGTAGCGCTGCGGCGGCGGAATCGCAAAACGGTACTAACTTAAAAACCATGCCTCGTATATTCACATCATGGCTTAACTTTCGTTTCACCGTCATATTTACGTTTACCTCCCCGTTCTAATAAATTATAATATAATGGCATAGACATGTGCTGCCCCGATTATCACTCATAATTGCAATTTCATGCAGTCCCGATTATTCCAAATAATAGATGAAAAATACCTCGATACCACACAAAATAACGGGAGACGTTGCAGAAGAATATTCTGAATGTATTTAAGACTCTAATTAGTACTATTTGTGAGAATAAGAAACCATTCAACTTTTCTATTAAAGGGTGGTTCTTAATCATGAATGTTTTGGAAATCTTTATATTGACTGCTTGGAAGCTACTGAACTTAGACACAAGGTTTGTACAAATTAAAAGGAATAAATGGAGGATCCCATAAACCTTTTATCAAATTGCTATTTTAGGATTCAGAGAATCCCATCTCGTGCATTTTCTGGAAATTCTAGGTATTGACCTTTTTGTGGATTAATAAACTTGCTCCACCTAATACTTGCACTGTAAAAGTTCAGTTTACATTTGTTGTATGGCAGAGTGGCTTAAATAAAAAAAAAAAAAACGTATTTGTACCAACTTTGCTTCCATAAAAAATATGAAACAGAAAGTAGGTCCTTGCTGTTTCTGGACTTCTCCTCGGAACCTCTGAGGAATTTAATTTAAGGATAACTTCAGCCCCTTCTGTTTTCTCATATTCTCTTTCATGTTCTCGACGGTTGCCCACAACAAGCGTGACCTCATTCAAAATAAGTCTACCGCAGAGAAAAACTGCTGGGGATGGTAAAATTGAATACGTAAATACGTGCTTCCCCATTATCAACTGTAATCTCACTTTAGACGGGGCCTTTTGTACCTAGTCAAAATCAAAACTCGAGTGGCGTTTAATGAAGTACGTCACTAAGGGATGGCTCAAGCTCGTGTGTTCGATTCCCGTGGCCGAAGTTCTTGACCCATTGCTAGGAAATGCTGGGAAGGACAATTAAATCATACAAAGTTTCACCTCACTTCTCATGTTTATTCGCCCATCCTCGTGATTGGCTATTTCACGATCCTAAATGACGACACGAGTTTCGGTGTTGCATGGCAGGAAATTTGAATTAATTCTGAACCCAGATCGTGAGAAGTCTAGGGTTCCGGACACCCAATGGATGTGTAATCCAGCAGAAGGCGGTGGGAACCGGTTGTACAAGTCAACATCGGGAAGTTTCAATCTGTAGGTAACATAATCTTTCTTCTGCTCTGTATTCAAATCCGATTACCCTATAATCACTTCATCCCTCCCTCCAGGAAGGTGTCGCCTACTTCAGAAAATAGGCACACATACAGGATGTTACAAAAAGGTACGGCCAAACTTTCAGGAAACATTCCTCACACACAAAGAAAGAAAATATGTTATGCGGACATGTGTCCGGAAACGCTTAATTTCCATGTTAGAGCTCATTTTATTACTTCTCTTCAAATCACATTAATCATGGAATGGAAACACACGACAACAGAACGTACCAGCGTGACTTCAAACACTTTATTACAGGAAATGTTCAAAATGTCCTCCGTTAGCGAGGTTACATGCATCCATGCTCGGTCGCATGGAATCCCTGATGCGCAGATGCAGCCCTGGAGAACAGCCGTCCACAATACGAGCACAAAGAGTCTCTACATTTGGTACCTGGGTTGTGTAGAAAAGAGCTTTCAAATGCCACCATAAATGAAAGTCAAGATGGTTGAGGTCAGGAGAGCGTGGAGACCATGGAATTGGTCCGCCTCTACTAATCTATTGGTCACCGAATCTGTTGTTGAGAAGCGTACGAACACTTCGACTGAAATGTGCAGGAGCTCCATCGTGCATGAACCACAATGGGGTTTTTTGACAATTGTCTGCACGAATGATTTCAATTTACATTTTAAGAGAAATACTAAAATGAGCTCTAACATGGAAATTTAGCGTTTTCGGTCACATGTCCACATAACATATTTTCTTTCTTTGTATGTGAGGAATGTTTCCTGAAAGTTTGGCCGTACCTTTTTGTAACATCCTGTATGTTCTACAGATTGAGGAGGTAAGTCCCTCCTCCGAAACTTATAAAATCATAATTGACTATTTCATGACAGAATATAAGAACAATAAGAAACGAAGTGTTGATGAACTTACTGAACTGATTGATCTGTCTCCATATAATGTTTCTGAATATCATATTCTTTAGTAATTTTCTGTTTTGTACAGCTACATGACTTTAATATCAATGCGGAATGCAAATGACGACCGTGAACAAGTGAAAAATGCTAGGGAAGTGATAAAAACGAACAAATGCTACGTAACTGATAGAAATGTGTGATAATCGGCCGTGTTTGGTTGAAACTGGTCCTCTTGTGACGTCGTAGTTAACGTTAGTGGTATGGCATACTAACACTGGCAAAGTACCCATATGAAAGTCACATGAACATGCTTTATTGTTGAGATAAATTACTTTATTTGCTTAAATCAACCACTTTGAGGATTAAGCGGCACAAAAATTGCTAGATAAAGGGCAAAAGAAACTTTAATCTGTACTTCCATTTGTAAATAGTTTTGAATGCTGACGTAAAATTATAACTTTCTCATCCAGCATGGATGCATAAAATGAGCAACCTAATTCCTGTGTTAAGGAAACGTATTTTTGAAACACCAAACCATTAGCGTTTGTACGTATTTTATTTCAGCAATATTCAGAGTATTGTTTTACGCATTACTTCATTGTAAACAAATGGGAGTACAGAATTAAAAAATACTCATATAATCGCAATAACCAATAAAGGAAGTGCTATGAAGTTCATTGTAAAACTTTCATGACGTTAAAATATGTTTGAAGACATAATCTGTTTGTTTGTTTCCACTGGCGAGGGCGTATTCAGAATGTGACTTCGTTCAAACCTGAGTTGAGGATTAACTGCCACCTTGGCAATAAAACTAAAAGGAGATAGAATAAACCATTGCAGCTTTGGAATCTGCACATCAAATGTAGTAGACATATTTTGGAGGAAACATCTGAATCATGCACATGATTATAATTCATACCTTGTTTGTTTAGACGCATTTAAACTGGTCGTAATATTTATAGAACTTGAACATTTTGAGGTTTATTTCGTTTTTCATTTTTTTTAATTTCTCTCCGTGCACTACATAAAATAGTATCAGAATGGGCAATCACGATAAGAAAAGGCAAACAAAGACATCTCTTGCAGCAAGAAAAGTATAACGGTTAGGTGCAATTCTCAGCAACATGAAATGACAACACTTCTTAAAATAGTTATTGATAAAGCTGAGAAAAGTTGCAGGAAGTTAGGGAGCCTTTGCAATGACAAAATAAACTTTAGGTGCCAAATCTACATTATGTATTGATTCATAGGGAAACTCGGAATAATATATTTAATAGTTTTAACTGTATGAATTCTAGATTTATTTGTAGGCAAAATGTAATTAAACCATAGGATTTGGAAATTACAGTGACTGTAGCTGTAACCATTAAATATGCATCATAAGGTGAAGCAATATATGTGTGGCTCAGGGTAAAGAGTTCCACTTGGGGAGATGGTTTGAAGCAAATGGAAATAATTGGTGTTTAGCTCAGGGTAAAGCAATGAGGTTAATCTCAGGGTATGCGTGGGTATGGATGAGAAGGATAGTTTAATGACACTGGAATGCCCGTTTCAAACTGGTTTAATGACTGCTTCTTTTTATCAGAACATCAAACTTGAAGTTCCCGACCAAGGATTACCAATAGATCACTGTTCAGAGAGACTGAAGGTGGAATGCTTATTACTCGATAAACTTAATTCGTTCTTCACGTACATATGAACCGACAAATACCTTCTCTCATCACTACTGGTCTCCTTTGACCAAGACAGAAAAAGAGGACTGCCCTAATCCGCTCTAATCCTTAACTGTCCTCACAGCTGCGCTTGAAGGTGTAGCTTTCACTTTATGGAAGCCCATTATTCAACCAAAGATACCCTTTGTGACTATTTTGTCATGCCATTATGAAGGGTCCGAAGAATACCTTTACAAACAAAGTCAAGTGCTATCCATTCAGGATTCTTACTAAGAAAACCCTTTTTCTCCCGTGTCTTTTGTTAAACAACTCAACCAACTGCACCTGTTCGTGTAGTAACAAACACACAAGACTCCTTTGAAATCCATTACGATTATTTATACATTGCATCCCTTGAATTTCGGTATCAAAGGTCACCCTAAGCGTTAAGGGAAAAATTGCAGCAAGTAATTTGAGATCTGTTAGCAAGAAGATAGTACTGCTAGGAATAGGAAAATACTAAAACAGCGCCCAAAATTCATTGTGCACATATAAAGCTACTAAAGATCACTGAATTGAAATAAGGACAAAAAAAAAAAAACTAGGAGACTTCATACAGTGCAGGAGGATTCTAAAACTAGAGATTCATTTGTTTACATTTGGATCATCTAACCAGATTTACTGTGTTGCCTACTTTCTAAAACTTTGTAATGCTCAAAATGCTCGTCACTGAAGTTTTCAATTATTCCTTTAACTTTTGCATATATGTATATTCCTATTTAGGCCTTTAGTAAGTTGCTATTCTTGGGGTTTATATGAAAAATGTAATAATTTAAGTTAATTAATAGAAACTAACCATTTCTTCACACTAGCCGTATATAGTCTAAGCTATTGGATTGATAGTCAACATGAAAAATTCAATGGCACGGCCGGGAGTCATGTCTACTCTATTAATCCAATACCTCAGCCTGTATACGGCTAATGTGAAGAAATGGTTAATTTCTGTCAATTAATTAAAATAATAAGAGTTAAATGATGAAACCTGGGGCTCAAGTACTAATAACAGTAAGACTCCACAAACGGTGAATCTCGAATGCGAGAGCCCCTAGTGGTTTACTGGGGAATTATACTAGTCAACTGGATAATTTTATGTAAGGACGGCACGTTGGCCATGGTAGCTAAATGTGTAAGAGTGACTGGACGGAAACCAGGAGATTCGTGGTTCAAATCCCGACCATGGTATTGAATTTTTCATGTTGACTCAATCTATCAAGAACCTTAGCCTATATAATGCTAGTGTGAGGAAATGATTAATTTATATCAATTAACTAATATAATAAGAGTTAAATAATGAAGCCTGGGACTTAAGTACTTACGATAGTACTTCGCCACAAATGGTGTTTCTCGAATGCGAGAGCAAATATACGAGTCAAATGGAGAATTGAATACCATGACGGCAAATTGGCCATGGTAGTTTAATGGATAAAAGCGACTGGACGGAAACAGAAGATCCGTTGCTCAAATCCCAGCCGTGGTATTGGATTTTTAATGTCGACTCTATCCATTTAATAATTATTGATACTAAAAGCGAAACTGACATTTCGAGAAAACTCATTAATATATAAATTAAATATTCTCTCATTAGAAATATCCAAATGAACATACACAGTTTTGTAACTATTTTGTAACGATTTTGTAACTTTTGCTGCTAAGTTGTAACGAATCTAGTTGTGTGCGCTTTTGCAAGCTAGTTGATCATTATTCTTAATTATCTGCCATTTTACAGCTAAACACAAATAATTTTTATCCAAAGACCACTACTTTATTCCTTCATGCCTGCATTTTAGTTTATATTTGACCGAAAGAGTAATTCCCACAATTGTTTTAGGGTAATCTCCTCGTACCTTGGAGTAATCCTATATGAATTGTAAGCATGGCCGAAAGCCAGGTGGCGTATGCAAAAGCCTGTGTACCTCGTATTTGAAAGGTCGTGGGTTCGGACACCGGGGCAGACCTTATTGAATCATGGGTTAGTTGAGGGATTTTACTTTGTCATTATCTGAATTTGGGTAAATTTAATTACATTCACTTTACCCTTTCAACCACAAAAGCTTTCTTACAGGTCGATGTATCCTTCCAATGTCGCCATACGTTGTCATACCTCATCTATTTTATGCAAATTGTTGTAAATATTTGCGGATATTGTCTTCTTACGTATTTCCTGCAGGTACAGTAGGCTTTGTGTGACAGAAAAATACTTCCAAACTGATCGCTGTGTGATAGCTTTACAATCTGTATACTTTACGCAGAGAAGGTAAAATTTAAATCAATAATGAGAAATGTTTTGAAAATGGTATATGCATGATACATTTTCTGCTTTAAAAAGAACACGTACTTCTGCTGTAGTCAATTAAATCTTTGGTGGGAATCATTACTTCTGTACCTAATAGTACGAGCTAGAGACAGTGAAATTACAGGATTTATGAGTCAACAATGCCCCTCTATCTAGATAAATACGGCGTCAAATTTCACCAAGATTGTACGCCTTGTAGTTTGGAGAAGCCTAGGTTCTTCATCCACTCCAGTAAGTAGCTCAACCTAGGCAGAATTGTCCACTGGCCATTAAAGAATCAAGTTCGCCTTTGTGCCTTTATTTTGTTCACTATTTGTTGCGATTGTAGTGTACACATTTTATACCGTTGCATTGCGTTCTCCTTATACGATTTATTTTTATATTTCCTCCAGTATTTACCGTTTTATGTATTTTTTTCTTTGTTTTGCTTTGTCTGTATGACAGTTTCAAGATAAGAGAGCATAAATATTTTGTTTTAAAACATGTAAATACCTATAGTAAGATATCAGAGAGTTTCCAAAAAGAATATAGTTGTCCAAGTAAACAGTTGAAAAAAATGCAAATAATTGAATCTGGATTAAACTAAAGTAAACGTTTTAATGCTGTGCAATTTTTTTCTACAGAAATAATTAATGTTTTAAATAAAATAAATACTAATTCCATAAATAAATATTTCTAGAAATTTCTAATATCTCATTCCCGATATCAATAAAAAATAAAAAAAAGCACAACAGAATGGCGTCCAGTACCAGAACAATGAATTTCTTACATTACCTATCTTAAGAAGAAACTAACTTTAAGACACGTTGTTCTTCATTTAATCATATAAACTCAACAGGATATAAAGTGCAGTCCCAAAATACACTTCTAATTTTATTTTCCAAAGCTGTGAATTTTCCTGGTGGTTGAAAATGAAATTGTATGTAGGATGCTCGTGAAAAGGGAATTTTGTTTTTTGTTTTGTGTGTATAATTTGCAGCATTTCACTTCAGTCATAATTTTCCACTTGTATTTATATAATGAAACTACAGGAATGAAGTGAACTTGTACTGCGTACATCCGATGAGCCTTTACAGCCGGCCGTAGAAGCTTGGAGTTCTAGGTACCAGATGGCAGCGACACGCAGAGCTTATATGGCACTGCCATCTTGCGGCGGCACGTTGTAGTATGTGGTTCGCTGTAGTTCCGCTAGGAGGGTATGAAGTTGAAAGATACCGCGTAGCTGTAAATATGGTTTTCTTGTTCGAACCATTATTCAGCTTTTTTTTTTCAGTGCAATTGAGATTCTTTACACATTTTACATTAACAGCTATGAAGTACCATTTCCTTTATGCTATATAATATATATTTAGGTATAACTAACCAATAGACTTGCCCAAACTTAATCGATCCACATTAAGTATTGTACCAATTAATTACTTTTGTTTACAGTCACTCTATTATTACGAAATTGTACAATAATGTGGAACATTTAATGGGAGTTCCACCTTTTATCCTTATAATTTGTGTAATCTAGTCTTTTTCGTAATAACGGATGAAAACTTCCCATATATTCAAGAAATGGATACAAAATATCGTCAGTATGGATGTTTCTTTTAACAATAATTTAATTATGAGAATGGTATACATGGATCATTGAAATACTTAAAATATGGTAGCATCGTCCTTCTCTTCTGTTCTAAATATTTTAAAAATATGTGCTATAATATTTAGGACACTCCTGAATTGATATTCAACGAAGTGTTACGAAATATGAAGATTCTTCAAACTATAACATAAAGTTAAGTGTTATAAAATTTTAGAAACTGTAACCATCAACAATAATTTTATTAGTACTGTTCTAAATATTTTAAAAATATGTGCTATAATATTTAGGACACTCCTGAATTGATATTCAACGAAGTGTTAGGAAATGTGAAGATTCTTCAAACTATAACATAAAGTTAAGTGTTATAAAATTTTAGAAACTGTAACCATCAACAATAATTTTATTAGTACCTTTAGAATTATAAAATATATCTGTTGAATGTAAATTATTTATACTGGTTTATTTTGCCTTTTTATCGCCACTTATGTCGTATTTATGAAACTCAATTAGAAGAAAAGTAAGAGAGTACAATAAAAGTTTCATTTAGAATTGTAAGCCTTCCTCTTATTTTTTTTCTCTATTATGCATATATTAGCCAGAACATATTTTACATTCCCAAAAAATGGACAGTGAGGTTTGGCTGTCGATTTATTCATGCATATGTATGTTCGTGGTATACCTATTACTTCCCAATGTGGTATATAAGTTCATCTTCCAATGGTGGTTCATGAATATTTTAAGTCCCATCACACCAAATCAACTTCCATGGATAAAGTTTCGTAACTCTTAATTTTCTCCATTTATATTAACTGTTTTGACTAAAATATCACATGTTAATATATCCTCAAAGTAAATTAAATGTAAATCTTGAATTATGTGAGAATAGTCTCCGATATTCTCTTCCTTCTGTATGACTTATTCAAAAGGTATATCGTAAAAGATAAGATATTCTTGCTATATAAAACAATATAGATCGTTAGAATCATAAATTACAGTAAAAATGTATATTTGATATAGGAGTATGTATTGATAAATTTAAAAGCAAATAAGACAGCGTGTAGGGTGAGTCAGGGTGGGTGTATGGAGTGAAAGGTATAAGTAAAGGTTTTGCACAAAAACAGTGCAAATTATGCGGGGGTGTACTACTGTCAAGGACTGAATTTTTAGAAAGGAATATATAAATGAGAAATGGCTAAAAAGGGTAAAAGGAGTGCATTGATTAAAATTATAAGTGAAGATCATATGAAAGCTGGAGTGTTTTTAAATAAAGGTAAAAGGAAATGGAATTGGCCATTAAATATAATTAAAGAAGGCATAATTTTAAGGGAAATTAATATGTAGTTAGTGTAATTTGTGGAATAAATATGGTACATTGACAGCCTGGGCTGAACACTTAACCATATATACTCCCTGTATTTCTTTCATTTGTAAGAAGCCAAATAGTTAAAACGAAACAAAGTAAATCTTTTAAGGGGAGGCATCTGTGAAAAATGCTAAAATCCAGAGTTTACATCAGAACTGCTTGAAATTTTGTCATTAGCTGGGGTATAGGGAATCTAGTTAAGCTTTTAAAATTCATATTTCTATCTTAAGTAGCTTTTTCAAAAAAATATTTAGTGCTTTTTATAGTATGATTTTTGTATGTTATATAAAAAGTCCCAGGTCATACAGTTTTTATTTTAGAAACTTTAAATTTTAGATTCAGGTTTCTCTGTACATCAGTTATAAAAGTTGCTATACTTTTAAAGTTTGTATCAAGTATTTTTGGACAAAAAAGTTTTTATGTGAAAATATATTAAATTTTTCTTAATTTTTTTTTGCAATTTTAAGATTTAAATATCAATAATAAACTATTTAATTTAAATAAAGAAAAATACCAACTTTAATTAAACATTTATTTAGGAATATGTATGCAAAGTTTAATACAAATTCGTTGAGAATCGCAGAAGTTGGAGCATTTTGAATATACAAAAATGTTCAAAAATTGAAAGTGGAGAAAAATGAATTTAAAGATTTAGATAGAAATTACACTACTTTCTTTACTTTGAAAACTCCATGCATCATATGCAGGCTCTACAGATATCTTATTACCTTCTTTCTCTTTAATTTGGTTACCTTTGGCCCTTTTTTTTATAATTTTTCTATCTACACTAGTTTTTACCAAAAAAATAATAATTTAATTTTTTGCTGCAATTTCTTTACATTGGGAAACATATTACATTCTCTACAATTTTTTTTATGAATGATTGGAACTTTGGATTCTGGTTCCTTTAGATAGTAGTTACAAAATTATATATATATATATATATATATATATATATATATATATATATATATATATATATATACTCATTTGCCCATGTCTAATGGTTCTGGAGGAGAAAATTTAAGGAATATGATAGAATTTTCTTGAATTTTTTTCAATTTTCTATTTCAATACCAATCATTATTAATTTTTTCATATACAGCCTAAATTTTTATTTAAAACTTATCTAGGGATATACATATATTCAAAACTTAAAGAAATTTATTGAAAACCTTAGTGTCTGGACTATAAGGAGTATTAAAAATGCTAAAAGTTGGACATGAAGAAAAATCTAGTTAGAAGCTCTAAATATAAACAACATTTTTTTCTATGTTTCAAAACCCTCCTGCACTATATGAAGACCACTCAGCTAGTTTACTATCCTCTTCTGTTTTTAATCTAGTCACCTTTAACTGCTGCTTGGCAGATTTATATTTGCTCAATGAATTTTGATCACTTTGTTTTAGCTTTTACCTATCCCTAATACTGCCAATTTTCTTGCTAACAAGACTTACTTTGCTTGCTGTAACTTTTGCCTTAACTTTAAGTCTATCTTTATAACACGTATTAAATTTACTAACAGCTGCAATCACTGCAATTTGCAATTTCTTTCTTAATACAAAAACTTATTTGTGACATTTACTCCATTGAAACTTTCATTAGCATTCTGTGCTTCTCCTTTAATGCAACTTTCCCATAGAATAGTACTAACTAATCTATTTTTGTCTATGAGATGGAAATTGTAAGTAGAATAGTTCATGCAATTCATACCCATGGTCATACAAAACTTCTGCATAGAAATATGACCCTTACCAATGCCGAGAAATACATCAACCATTCTTCTATTTACATCAAAAGGTGACCTATTAGAATCAATGTTAACTCTTGGGCTATAATGTTTTCACTTAACATTTATCTCAAGCAGAGCATTCTAGTATCATTACTTACTATTATGGCTAGAACACCTTAATGTTTTATTATATTTTACTTTGAAATAGCCACTACACTCCTAACCTAACCTGGTATGAATCATATACCTACTGTTGCAACAAGAAAGCAATACAATGTTAAATCAGGTTTTATTCCTATTCTAAACAATAATAATTTAATATAAGCTGCTATCCACAACTTTCACTTGCATGTAAACCATATTTCACAAACACTACATGTCAGTGGAAATCTTTGTTTACTTTCAAAGGTAGTAAGTGGGAAATAATATATAAAAATGGTAGCGGAAAGGTTCAGTAGCTTCCACAAATATCCAGAAGATGTCTCTGCACATTACCACAGTTACAGAATCAAACCGGGTAGTTTAAACGTGAGAATTACATCAATTTCTTTGCGACACACTGGAAAAAACAATATAAATGGCCACGCCCACCCGCACATGGGCGTTTAAATAATGACGTAGCGGCTCTTTAAATGGCGCTAGGGCCTAACTGACGGCAGATTCTGAAACTACAATGTTTAAACATAATTTTAATGCAAAAAACGGAAAATGTCGTTTTTCTGTCATTTTTGACGAAATTTCACCGATGCCTCCCCTAAAGAGAAAAACGGTGTTTTGTTTATTCACTATTTTCTAACGTGAGAAGTCTGTGGCTAATCTTCGGTAAGTCTGGGTTGGATTCCCGTAGGAAACCTACCACATCCATGTGTTTTTTCGGTAATTTTCTGGGTCACCAGGCAAATGCTGGGTAGGTTAATTCACGTAAATTACATCCCCCTAATTTCCCCTCCCTCAATTTCATCTCCAATCTTTTACCATCATCTCTTAGTGGGTATTTTCAAGGTAGAAGTGACGGCGGGTGTCTCAGCGTTGAATGGAAGGATGATGGTAAAATTTCTTCCTCCGGTAGGACGTTATCAGGTCTCCGAACCCGATCTGGTAGGGCCATTTCCTTTCGGCCGTTTCCCACCCAGTAGAATGGCCTATCGGGGAGCTTCCAACTGGTAAATTGTATGGACCCTGCCCTCAGCATTGTTGTGCCTCCTTGTGACAGCCACCATCTTTGACTTCTCGCCTCATCATTCCCTCTTCAGTTGGAGGCATAGGTACAGTAGTCCAAGTTTGGACATCCGTGCTGTGTAGACCAGTCCAATATTTTCTCCCTTGCCCATGCAAATAGAACGGAATTTCCAAGTTATTACGTAGTGACTTGCTCACGAAAGAAGCTGAGTGTTGTTTAAAATCTAGTACAACTTATCAATGTTATTGAACTTACAAGGAAATGTGCAGTGAAACATTTTCTGCAAATGCTTACCTCCAGCAACATGTTTGTAACAATATTTTGTACCAAGGTTGATAGCTAAAGCGTTGTAGGTGCAAAACATCAAATTTTTATTTACAATCATTGTGGCACCACCCAATTCAGCAAAGAGCCGCCTCTAGTTGTTTATTCGCCATATCAGGTTCGTAAAACAAGCTATGCGAAGTTAATTAAGCCAATGCAATATAGAGTACGTTAAAAACCTTCCATGCTTAATTACTTTGAAGTACTTCATAATAAAAAATGCATAAAAGTAAAAGAAATTCCTTTGTACCATTAGCCTAATCAGTAACATAAGCGCTGTTTAAGAATAGTTTCATACATAGCATGCCAGATCCTAAAGTTCATAAACAATTAGCAACACCTTTGGTTCCACTTTCGATATCATCTCATTAAGGAATTCCGGGGCAATTCTACACGCTGCTGAATTCCATGTAAGCACCTTTATCCTGATTTGATATGTGTGAATAAAAATTGAAGATAGCCACTGAAGAACTGGCTTTTCGGAGCCACTATACCCTTCAGATTATTTGAAATGAAAAAGCAAAATCTCAGGGATGTTCCATTCTATATTAGAGACGTTTCAATTTAATCTATCGTTGATATGTGGTTGGTACCGCTTAAAAACAGATGAAATACTGTTTCTCCTTATTTTTCACACATGGAAATAAGATACGAGGGCTCTTCAATAAAGAATGATCACATTTTTTTTTACAACGTACCTTTACTCATCCTCATAATTTTGATGGACCTTCCCAAAATAGTCTTCCCTGAATGCGATGCACTTGTCCCAGCGTTTCTGCCAGTCTTCAAAGACATGCTGGAAACCATTTTTGAGATATCTTTCAAAACCGCTTCCGCAGCCTTCACCACTGCTTCTGATGATGGATAATGCCTCCAACGAAGGCGTTTCTTCAAGTTAGGGAATAGAAAAATGTCACATGGGTCTAAATCCGGACTATATGGAGGGTGAAGAATGCAATTCATGTTATTCAGTAACAACATATGCAATATGCGGCCACGCATTATCGTGGTGCAGCATCTAGCCTGCTTCACGGAAATGTGGTCTTTTCCGCCTGATATAGACTTCCAATGTTTTCCGGACATCCCTGAAATATTGTCTAGTTACTAATGTGTGTGCAGGTGCAAAATGCTGATAAACCATTCCATGAATATCAAAGAATAGATAACCATAACTTTCCCAGCAGAAGCAACCACTTTTGCATTTCTGGGGTTTGGTGATGAAGGAGCTTTGCACACTGAGCTTTACAGTTTGATCTCAGGATCAAAATGTTGTAGCCAAGTTTCATCAGCAGTGATTACGTTTAAAAGAAATTCCGGATCGTCCTTTTAGCATCAACTTTAACTGCATGCAGACCTTCATACGAATGTCCTTTTGTTCGGGAATCAACAGTCTCGGAACCCATCGCGCACAAACTCGTTTCATGGCAATGTTTCTGTTACGATCGTGTGTGCGTGAAACGTGTGAAATTTTCAGTATTTCAGAAAGTGATCGTAAGATAATTTTCCGATTCTCTCTCACAATGGCAGCAACAGTGTTGATGTTTTCATTCCGTAGGAGCAGTAACTAGAGCACCAGGTCTACCTTCCTTTGAAATTGATTGTCTTCCCTCTTTAAACATTTTAAACCACCTTCGAGCTGTGCTGTAGGGAAGAACAGACTCTTCATAGGCCTCCTGTAACGTTGTATAAGCCTCAACTGAAGAGTTCTTGAGACGAAAGCAGAACTTCAAAGTCGCATATTGGTCCTTCACGTTACCTCCATTGCAGCGGTAGGCGATACTGAACATGTCTGAACTTGCCTAATTCTCACAGCTGGGAACCAGGAGTACCAACAATGAAACTACTACGGCGTGTTTGTTTCATATATCTGATTTCTGAAGTATTTTATTTAGTTTTTTGCTATATTTCGCTATTGATTTCACTCTTTTCTTACAGCTGTTACTAGGTGCATCCTTTATTATACAGTTAACGCACGCACTTTTCAGTTAGAATGCGGAAAATTGTAGTCACACCTATCTTATGATGTAAACCAGTTACTGCACATCTAGTCCTAGTTTGCCGAGCTCCGTCATGGCCTCAGCGCTGTAGAAGTCTTGACTCCCTCTATTCTCGTTTTGTAACTTTTAAACTGTCCGAATAAATTTTGTCATATTATAATTTAGTTAGTACCTGCAAGAGTTAAAATATACAAAGAAAACTCTGATTTTCTACTATTTGTCCTCAAAAAATTCTAACTAAACTGTCTTTTTCCATTACCTATTAACCTGTCAACTAACATTCTTCTTTCTTAAATGACAGGAAAGTTAGTGAAGGCTTTGCAAGTGCAGATTATAAAGATATGTTAAGGCCTCCTATCTTAGGAAACTATAAATTTTGGAAGTTTCAAAACTGAGGAAGCAATATTTCCAGCTATCTTTAGGAAGGAATGTGTCATAAACGGTATAAGCCTTGTAGCCCGTTCCGACTTCAAGGAAATTGATCGGACCATCTCATTCGTGGCCTGCCAACATTTCTTCTACCTACAGGTTTATACTTGTATACTAATTGTGGTGTACGGTATTCGGTCATTCTGTGCACATGATCTTGTCATTTTTGCCTGTATGCAGTGATTGTTTCATTTAGACTCTGAATTTCCAATTCTCTTCTAATATCCTCGTTTCTTTTCTTGTCTATGAGTCTATAACCTGCCACTTGTCTCAGAAATTTGATCTCAGCAGCCTCCACTTTCTTCTGTTGTGAGATAGTCAAGACCCAGTTTTCACACCCATAAAGCAGGGTTGGGATCGCCATTATTTTATACAGTTTTAACAAAGTTTGACCATTACAATTTTTAAAATTCTTTTTATTGTGCCACATATTGTTTGGAATTTGTTTATTTTGTTTTGTACATCTCTATTACTGGTATATGACACAATATAGCCAAGATAATTAAAATAACTTTGTTGTTGGATGGGTTTATCATTTATGCAAATTTTTGCTCTCAAATGGTTCGTTCCTATAAAAGCCATTATTTTTGTTTCTTTTTATATGAAATTTGAAGATTATATTCTCTTGTAGTATTATTTAATTCATGTATGGCTGTTTGTAAGTTATCTTCCATCTCCACAATTAAAATCTGGTCATCAGCAAACAGCAATGTGCCAACATTTCTCCTCTTTATTTTAAAATGTGTTCTGAGCATAGTTTGCCATCGTACAACTGCGTCATTAATATGTATGTTAAATAGGGTAGGTGACAATGGACATCCCTATCTTAGTCCTAAATTAATCTCTACTAGGTTACCTTTTTCAATTTATTTATCCAATTTAAATTTTGTATTTATATACATACTTTGTACTGTTCCTACTAAATGATGAGGAAATCCATTTTTAATCATTATTTCCAATAGCAGATTTCTTTTTACTTTATCAAAAGCCTTTACATAGTCTATAAAAGCTATTAGAGTTGGTAGATTATATTCTCGTCGTTTCTCCATAATCTATGGTATTGTGAACATGCAATCATTGCAAGAACGCGCTTTTCTAAATCTATTTTGTTAATCATGCAATTTAGTTTCTGAGGTTGGAGCAATTCTTTGTGTTATGATTTTTGCATAGATCTTGTAACCTGAGTTCAAAAGATTGATTCGTCTATAATTGTCACATTCAGTTCGGTCACCCTTTTTAAAAATCGGACATATCAATGAAATATTCCATTCCTCTGGTAAATGCCCATTTTTTCCAACATATATTGATGAAATTCAAAAGTCTAGTCTGGAATTTAACCGAGGCATATTTAAATAGTTCCATATTCAAATCATCAGTTCCTGGATTTTTTCTGTTTTTGAATTTTTTAAAGTTTCTTTTTGTTCATCCATACTTATTTAACATACATATTCATTAAAATATGTTGCTACTAATTTATCTTCTTCTGAATCAGTATATACATATACTACAATTATGTTAGCCTTTCTGGAGGTTATGTTAAGAAATAAAGGTGAAAATGTTTTTTTGTGATGCCCAGGGCTTATCACCTGACCCTCGTATGTGGTAAATGTATAGAATAATGTTAATTTTGTTGTCTTTGTCGGAGAATAATTATTAGATGCCTAGAAGAGAAACATTTGAATTATTGTAAACAACTGCGTTAGGTTGTTATGCAACCATTTGACGTCTTGATCTAAAGCAATCATTTCTATGTAGTTCAAAAAGCAATAGATAGATGCTAACGAAATACTTTACTGAACATTTTTCATTAGCTCTGCAGTTATGAACCATAAAAGTGTATGCTGTGTAACAGGTTTTATCTGGTTCTTCGTTATTCTAGACCCACTAGTTATTCAGCTTATTGCTTCAAGGTTTTGCTCAATCATCGGACAGTGTACACTAGGAGGCCCAAAGAGGAATATTTTGTGGTATATTTGGCTTTGAAGATTGCCGAGAGGTAGAGTTTATTTTCAAGTAAGGCTTACATTGTAACTAAGATGTTCATGTAGCAGAACGGAAACAACTCTCCTAGCCTGCGATTTACACATGTACAGCAGATATTCTGATGTCATTGATTAGATATGGATCGGTCCTACTGGATGAAAGTAAGGAATTCTACTCCAGTCAATGAAGAGTGACGATGGGAGGAGTGGAAAGTCATGGGTGAGACACTGTGTTCTTAGCCCAAATTTAAAATTGTCTATAGAATGTATATATAACGAAAAGTATTAGCACTATAGGAAATTGTACTCTAGATATCTTCTGATAATTTACAATAAGGATCACCAGAAGGCAACGTCACATAAAGGAGATTTAATTTTAATCGAATGATTAGAAGAAGCACTCATAAAAACTACAAATAGGAAAGCAACGGGCCAAGATGGATTGAACGCAGAGTTATTCAAATATTGGGGGTTATTGCTAAAGCTCCGACTGCTACATTTCTATAATATGTGCTGGAAGAAGCAATGTATCCCAGAAGATTGGCTTATAGCCCAAAACATCTCTATCTTTAAGAGAGGGAAACGAAATGACTGTAGCAATTACAGGGGAATATATTTACTGGATACGGCCTATAAAATATTTGCTAAAATAATAAACAAATGGTTGCAGAATATAGCTGAGTATCTTCTCTTGGAAGAAAAAAGTGGATTTAGAAGAGGCAGATCCTGTGTAGATAGCGTTTAGTTAAACAACTAATTGAAAAACATAGGGAGTTTAATAAAGAAACGCATATGGCGTTTATTGACTTTGAAAAAGCCTTCGATAGGATAAACCGATGCAAAATGTGGCAAATATTGGAAGAACGAGGTTACCCACAACAATTAGTAAAAATGATACAATGCTTCTACTTCCAAACAAAAACAAATGTGAGGAACAATGGCAAAATTTCTAAAAAAAATCTTACTAATCAGGGTGTCAGACAAGGGTGTACTGTATCACCTACACTTTTTAGTATCTATATTGACGACCTAGTGTGCAAATGGAAGCAGCTAGTGAATGTAGGTTTCAAAATTTCAAATAAAACTTTTTAAATATTTTATTGTTTGCTGACGACTTAGTTGTTACACAACATAGCGAGTCAGCCCTGCAAACATCTATTTTTAAACTTAGTGAACTTTGTAAGCAATATAATATGAAAATTTCTTTTATAAAATCAAAGGTAATGGCATTCATTGGGAAAGAGCCAATGAGAACAAAAGTAGTTATAAATAATCGTTGCGTTGAACAGGTAAGCCATTTTAACTACTTGGGAACTGATGTTAGTTATGACAAGGAATATGATGTCTACAATAAAATATGCAAATTTCAAAGAGTGTGTGGAACAATAAATAGAACATTTAGAAACAAAATACGCAAAGAAACAAAATTAAAGTTCTACAAAGTTAGGGCTGTACCTATACTGACATACGGAAGTGAGACTTGGACGTTAACTAAAAGGCAACAGAGTAAAATACAGGCTTCAGAAATGAAATTCTTGAGAAGTGTGAAAGGATGCACGAAGAGGGACTTAACAAGAAATGAAAATATAAGAGAAGAGCTGCATATTTTTAGTATGAATGATAGGTTAAAAGATTTAAAACAAAAATGGAAGGAACATGTTGAAAGAGTGCCAGATAATAGACTTACAAAACAAATATTACAGTATCATCCTAAAGGTAGGAGATCGGTGGGCAGACCCAGGAAACGATGGCTGGAGGACTTCGAAGGCGGAACAGGCACTTGATTGCCTATGCCTTGAAGTGAAGAAGAAGAAGAAGAAGAAGAAGAAGAAGAAGAAGAAGAAGAAGAAGAAGAAGAAGAAGAAGAAGAAGGATCACCAGTAAATTTGGCAATGCTTTCTTTACTTCACTCCTTTACTTTCTCTACCGCGTATGCCGTAGATAGAGAGGCCGAAGCACCTTTCACTATTGCTGATTCAGCTTATGGGTCTACTTTTTTGTAGCAACAGGATTCCACGGTTTACATGTTATTATTCGAACAACATTCCTTATTACATGTTTATCACGTAAACCTAATTGACTTAAAGTTGATAAAGCAATAATCTTCTTCAAATCACAGTGACGAGAGGTTGCACCACTTGGCTCTCACCAAAGTGGCTCCGATTCGATTCCAGGCGACGGCAGGGAGGTTTACATCAGAATGTCAACTTTCCCGAGAAATATTCCACCAATTCCACTAAAATCACATTTCCTATCATCCATCACCAGCCCTGTAGTATTTTGAAGCATGGACCATGGCAGTAAATTAAAAAAAGAAATAGTACTTCCAGAAGCTTGAAGTTCCACAGACATTTTAAAACCCCCTAAATAAAAAAGGCTTTTTAGAAAAAAATCTCTTTGTCTGTGTGTCTACCAACAGCATAACTGAAAAACGAAAATTTCAAAACAACAAGATTTTCAAGAAAAGGCAACCTTAGACTATGCTTTCATGAAGAAAATTCTTCTGAAAATTTTGATGTTCTAAAAAAGGCGGTGACAAGAATGATTAAAACACAATTTGTTTAAGGTAAGGTAATTACTGAAAAATGAAATTTTTATCTTAAATGTATATGCTCAAGAGCCCTATTGTGAGGGACTTTTGGATAACTGATCATTGTAAGATAGACAAAATGTTACTACACGAAATACATTTTTAATCACACATCTTGTCAACCCTTATGTATATACATACACTACCGTTTATGAAACAGAAGTACACGCATGAATCTAATACCACTGATTAGGTACATGACAAGTACTGTCCATCCAACACAAGGAGGAAAGGCAGAGGATGTGTAAGCTAATGGACTCTTGCTGTCCGCATGATGTTTGTACTCACTTTCCAGAAAAAGATGCTAGGTTCATGTGAGACACGCAGTGTTGTCACATAACTGTCATATACCATCACTGCAGTTACTGAAACGAGCATTAGTTCTGGCAGCATGGGTAACTCATATGCACTCTCATACTCATTTCGTGGTAAACAGATTCACTACCAAACGTATCTCACTCTTCAGGCCCCGCTTGCCTTTTTGTGGTGGGCAGAATGTAACAAATGATTAACTTTTCGCTGGTATATATGACCTTTGAGCCCTAATATCAGCATTTGGTATGGCCTCCATGTGCTGTAATTAGAGCTACACTGAGGCATTGAATTAGAAAGCTTCTGAATGCGCTCCTGAGGGATTTCCCTCCATGTATTCAAACCCATAAATCTGTGACCCTGGTTACTGCTCGACAGTGACACACCAGATGCGGACAATCATATCCCAGACATGTTCACATGTCAGGCGAACCTTCAGGCCAGGGAAGCAATGGTATCATCCGTCGCTGTTCGAAGAAGGCTTGCATATTCCTTGGAACGTATGGCCGGGTATTGTCTTGCTGAAATGTGGCCTGTGGAGGTACTTGGAGCAGAAGGAGTACCCCAGGCTCTACAACCACCTCTGTACTGACTACATATGATGCAATACTAACATTGTCGGACTGACACGCGAGGGCTCTGCTTGGCCTACGTGTACCCCATCTCTCTGCAAACCTAATCACTTATTGCTTACACACCCTCCTACATTTCCTCCAAGTTCGGAGTTATTCGGGAAATTCTTTCTTTGTTAGTGTTGCAATTTTCCAAACGGCAATATGTGGGTGGGTGTGCCCTACCACATTTCCATATCCCCCTGTACCTACAAGAGAATTAGCAATAAAATGATTTCTGCAAACATTTATATCCATTAACATGAAATAGACAGATGAACAAGATGTGTACTGTTTGACAACAGACAAAAGAAAATGTCATGTGAACGCAGAACATCATCTTTGAAAAACAGTTGAGGGTGCGCGGCGGCTATGTATGTGAGTGGATAGCAAAATCCCATAACAAAGAGTTGGTTGAAAATCAAATTGTTACTTAAGTTCATAATCTTCTATGGAAGACAAAGGTTTTTTAAGAAAATTATTCATCCCAGACTACACTTTCCATTGAACTTGCTTTCAAAATCTTAAGTTCCTAAAAAGTAATAATTTTTACTAAAATGCATTATATTTGAAACAAATTCATTACAATGAAACGTATATCTTGAATATAATGGGAGTAGACTCCAAGTCAACTTCTGGATGACTTTTATAAGATAGAAAAAATCTTGATACCATAAAAAAACTTCTAGATGCAGTTAACGTATTCCCTTTATGACAAACATATTTTTATTTTGTGGAGAAAACTGTGGTATTCCTTGTTATTATTTTCACTTTACAATACATATGCTTTTCTGAAATGAGATTTGTTAATTTTTCCCATGTTTTCCCCTTAGTAATCTTTCAAAGAGAATGACATCATATGGCAATTAGCACCTAAAAATTTAATTACTGCTCGTTTAATCCTACTGCATTCCCGCATTGACATTTTACCTAGCAGAAAATATGTAATTAATATGAAATAATTGCAAGAATGCAATTTTTCTAAGGAAAAGTTTGATCAAGAATGAGTAAAAAAGCTGTGTGCGTAATACATAAGATGTTTATTAACTTCTTTTTTAAGGATATATTTGTACGTGCTTTAACACAATTTTTCGAAAATATAAAACTTCATTTGATACCTTTAATGTTTTTAGAATAAATTAAAAGTGTTTTAACATCTACTTGAATAGATTCTACACTATACAGATTGAAATTCTTTGTAAATAAAATGTTATAATTGTACAATTAGATATTGTAAAATACATTGTCAGTTAACCTGGTTGACTTTAGGGGTTATTAATACAACTCTGATGTGCAATTAAGACATTTTATATCAATGGCATTTATTTTTGTTTCGCGATGGTGGAGATGAACCAGAAGCCCAAATAGGTTAAGCTACATTGAAGCATATAATTCAGAATGCGTTACATCAGACTTTGACTATTTCATCTGCGGTTATTGAGGACAGCAGCATATTGCCCATCCCTTTTGATTAATTAACCTTCTCATGTGTGTGCAGTATTTTTTTTTTTGGGGGGGGGGGGAAGGGAATGAGGGATGAGGCAGATTTTTCTGTTTTACTATGTGTATCAACTTTGAACTCCACATTGCGCCTATTTATTTCGAAACATCTCATTTCATTACAAAATAATTTACAGCTGTAACTTAAGCTCTATCTACACAAAATATACAGAGCATACTAAAGCATATTTTCATCCCATATATAAACATAAGTGGAAAGCACAAAGACGATAATATTCTTGTAATTATTCCATGAATCCCCATTCCTTATAACCCACTCCTTGTCCTCCCCGGTCCCGAGTTATGATATCAAACCAATGAGCGACGGACACATATTATTCTGGGGCAACTCAGCAGAAAGTAAAAAAAAAAAAAAAAAAAAAAAAAAAACTATTTCTTACGCAAAAGAAGGTTATAAAATCATTACTAATACCCACAACAGATGCTCATGTAAAGATCCTTTTAGAAGACTGAACATATTAACGCTTCCTTGCAGGTATATATTCTCGATCCTAAAATTCTTTGTAAGCAATCGGGCCTCATTTGCAACAAATAATGTAATTCACGGAATAAACACTAGACAAAAGTATAATATCCATTATCCCAGTGCTAAACTGTCTTGCTTCCAGAAAGGTGTGTATTATGAAACTATCAAAATATTTGGCGCACTTCATAATTTTCTTAAAGAAAAAATAGAAAATTTCGGTATTTTAAAAATGCTGTTAGAGAGTACATTGGCTCAAAATCCTTTTATTCTGTACAAGATTATCTGAATGACAAATTATCCTGATAATGCTTCTGTAGCCCTGTAAGTAGTATCTAACTGTTCCAATGACAAATCATTACTAATAAATATTTGATGCATGTTAAAAGTTTATTTTTAATTTATATGTATTTAAGAAATAACAAGAATGGTATCCATTGCAAAAAGGTTGAGACGTACTAACATAAGCCAAGTGAAAGCTGAATTAAAAAGTGTTTGACTTTGTATCATATATAATTATCCCTGCTTTGTTTTCCATAATGCTGTTCATATTGCCTGTATACTATAATATGTGTCTTATGTTAACTTTTGTACATATATATGCTATTAAACTTTATACCTCTGGACACGTTCAATGTTCACAGCCTTTTCTGGCTACAAGTGAACCTACTGAACGCAAATCAATCTAATCGAATCTAATCATAAGGGTTTGATGTTGACAATCGTTTCACTAAGGTTATATTACTCCTTAACCCTCCCCTTGCACTACGCACCTCGGCTACGTTCTTTGTTCATCGATCACTGCTTGTGTTAATGGAGTTTGCCAATAACAGATTGGCACAGCCAGGACTGGTGTAAAACACGAATGGTGAAACGGTCATGCCACCAGAAGATACCAACAGCATCGGAACATTTCCTTACACCGGACTGTAGGTGTGTACACATGCACACGCGTACACACACATACATACTCAGACATCGATATTGATCATTCTCTATAAATACTTTTAGGGGATTCAGGGTGTCACAAAACGTACATTTCCTTTAAAAGATCGTCTAATATTAGTGTGGAACGCAAAAATTCTATCGTGTCTATAGATAATTGGCATTAAAACTGCAAATAAGTGACACTTAAAATCAGGCTGAATATTTTTCTTCTTGCCAACCTTAGAAGCTACTTTTAGTATTCAGAATTAAGTTCTCAGGGGACGCAAGATTTCCACACCTCTTTAACACCAACACTTTACCATATTTCAAGTTAACTTTTCACTGTCAAGCTCTAGAAAATTATAACCTTGTAACCATGCCGCCATATACCGGGAATAATTTACCTCGGTTATATATTGGTTTCGGAGTGCTTCTGATCTGGACCAAAGAGGCTGAAGTAATTACATAAATCTCAGCAGTATTGTGAAAATTATGATATCCAAAGTCCAGGCAGCGCTGTAAAAAAGCAACAGAAGGTTTTCAGATATCAGCTTGAAAGCCTGTGTTTTCATCGGGAGTGAAAACTATGTAGCAATCGTTTGATGGGAAGAAGCTGTAATCCTAATTAATCAATATGTTATCTTCTTTTACTCTTCACGGCCGTTTTCCAAGGACTTATTTGACTGGGAAACCGGGAAACAAATCAGTGGCGTCCTGAACAGGAATTCGCTTTGTCTGAAAACTTAAGCTTAAAAAAACACTAATAAAGTCACAAACGGTGACACATTTAACTATTATAGTGCTCCCTGGATAAATTTGTTGACATTTAGTTTTTCCAGTTAATATCAATACCACAAATTTCTTCTCGGGCAACAAGCGAAGTGAAAAGACGATTAGATATCGACGTTTCGGGAGTGTACATCTCTCCAATCATCAGGATATTTATAAGATGATATAACCACAAATGAAACACTGCATATAGCACAACTATAAACAAAGACAAAACACTAACAAAATTCGCATTACTGAACAAAAGACTGTTTTCAGTAAATTAAATTCCAAGTCAGGAGATGGCGTGAGTATAGAAAATTGTTTCAAAAAAACGTAACTACTTAAATTGATTATCAAGCTGTATTGATCTTTGCTTCTTAAATCGACTGATCTCCATTTTGAGGTTAATTTCCGAGAGGAACTGAACTGAAATCCAACATCACAACTAAGCTTGCTCCTTACAGAAGAAATCACCAAAGCCTCCTAAATTCTCCACTTCCGTAACTGTTGCATTTTGCCAAGATGGTCGTCTCCCGAAAACTGGCTCTATGGTCGTTATCAATACAATGGTCTGCCAATCCAGACTTCTCAGGTTGCATTAAACGAATGCTCCGTTCATGTTCGATTATTCTGGTAGCGATGTTCCTTCCGGCTTGTCCTATATACGGTGTCGCACATTCACAGGGAATGCGGTACACTCCCGGAACTTGGAAGTCCAGTTTGTATTTCACTGGTCTCAAGAGATGTTCAATCTTCGGATGTGGCTTAAGGATGGTCCTGATGTTGTATTTGGCGATAATTCTGCTGATTCTGCCGGATAGATTGCTGGTAAACGGAGAAATTCATTGCCAAGCAAGCTCCAGGTCTTATAACAACACAGCTGTTCCTAAAGAATACCTACACAACTGCTAGATTCATGATCCGGGGAATATCTTATAGGCATGCGCACTGTTGGCATTAAATGATTAGGATCGATGGGATCCTATTGTGCATTTATTTACATTTCTGTATGTGCTAAAGTAAGTTCAGTGTTTAAGCATTTAAGCACTCGTGACTGTTAACACTGTTTCATATACCTAAGTAAAAGCAACAGGTTGCGATATTCAGCAATGGAAAGCTTATTTTAAAGAAAAGCTTTAAAGTGGTTTTTAATATTCTACCCAAATCATTCACTGTTAAGATTAATAATTTTGTAAACAATAATGGCTAGATAGAAAAATAGGTATCTGTAATAAATGTTATCCATGTGCTAAAATAACTGTAAATTGCAATAACAATAATTAAAATATTTTAGGAAACAAGTGGTTATCAGCCACTTATTTTTGGTGTTACGGAAAAGTAATTAGTTATAAATCAGATTAACTAAATTAGACGTTCTGATGAGATGGATAACAAGAAATTAATTAGCTCAAGCTTCGGGCAATTAGACCTCAGTGGATTAAGAAATCTGAGTAACTTGTATAAGAGAATCAGTTGTCAATCGCGCCGTGGTGCGGGCGCTGCGGACCCCTAGTACTCGTGGTACCTCTGACGTTACTAGAGGAACCTCGGACCGAAAATTTGAGCCCCTCCCTGACAGGGAGATGTTCGGATTGGGTTGGACTCGAGGAGGCAGTGCTTCCCGATACCCGTGGGAATCGGGTGCGTCTCCGGACGGGGTTGAGGGAAGCCATTAATATTCCCGCGTACTAGCCAGCATATCTAGTAGAAGGTGTGCTAGATCACCAGGCGGCCCCACCAAGGTCATATCGGTGTTGGCGCGCGTAAGTGGCGTATCCAGTTCCATCCCGTCTTGAGTCCACAGGACCAGATGGATGGCTTGTTAGTCTCTAGGCCTTGCCCGATGGAAAGTCCCACGGAGGCGCCGGGCGCCCTTTTGGGACAGCTCGGTAACTCCATGGTCGAAGGAGGCCCGGATACTTGGTCCTACGTGTCCAGGACTAATGGGAATAGATCCTCTGGCATTAACTATTAACTGTCAATCCTTAAAATAAGAAGGAAAAACATATCTTAAAATTGAACATTCAAAGTACATGTTCTGTTTCGCACGAGAATTAACATAAGATGCGACAACGTAAATATAAACTTTGATGTAGTAGTTACAAAGTTGGCGGGACTTAGTTGATTAATATTGGTATCTTCCCCGTCCTAATGGGCCACGCCGTGGCCGAGTGGATAAATCGCCTGTTTCTCACCAAGGTGGCCCGTGTTCGATCCAAGGCGACGGCATGTGAGATTTGTGGTGTATAACATGGCGCTGGGTTTTCTCCGGGATCTACGGTTTCCTCCGCCATCTCGTTCCACCGGTGCTCCATCTTCATTTCATGTATCACCAGTGTCATCACCTGCGGTGCCGCATGTAGTAAAGGCGGGCGTTTACACTTCAGTTTCACTATTCATCAAAAACAGCACATCCCCGACAACTGCTCCACATTTACCTTTAGAGACCGTAGACTAGAATAGGGAGTCAGGCTGGATAGATGTCTAACCTTTTGGGAGCACATTCTTTCTGCGAGGGTGGAGGTGGCAATTGTCTCATTGTATCCCCTGCTGAACTCTGTGATGTCAGTTCCCCTAAAGCTACAGCTCTTCCGATCCTCACCATCCCTCTAAAGTGTACCGCCTGTGAACTCTGGGGCATGGATGCAGACAGCCGGCTAGGCAATCTCCAAACGGCTCAGAACAGGGGACTCCGTTCCATCTATTCTGTTGGAGGATATTTTCCTCTGAGACTACTTCACGAAGACTTCTCTCATCAAAGTGCCATCGTTAGGTCTCTAGGGGAATATAGTCCTAGAGAACGCCGCTTCAGGCGTCACCGAGTACTCTGCATGGCATGAGGGCACCCGAGATAACACTGGAGTGTCCTCTAGCAACAGCAAAACCTGAGCTCAATAATATTCCCATTCAGATGGTAACTGGCCTCTAAATTAACCAATCAGAACGTTTTATCCAACGTACACAGGGTTTAACGAGTACTGTGTTCTACATGCAATAGTTTTGAGGGGCAACAAGCATCCTCTTCCTCACTATCAACCTAAAATAAAAAAAAAATCATCCTACAAAATCCCATCATAATATTCCTCTCTGCGGTAAAATCTTATTCAGGGTGGGCACGCAGCAATATCATTCTGGCTTACTAAAGCCTATCAGCAATGACGGCGGAGGGACACATTCATTCCTGTCTTAATGTGACCAGTTATCGGTATTCCATAGTGCCTGAAGACCGTGGCAGAATAACACATATTTGGCGATAACCCCTAAGGAATCTACCGCTAAGCTTTTCGGTGACTCTCGGCAACTAAGCATCTCATTGCTAATAGGATGGTACATGTTTTAACTCCCCAATTTATTGGCACTTCAGAATTTTGCAAATACAATAGTGTAATCTTTATGATTTCTAGTACTAAGGTTAAGAAAAAGTTGTTTTTTCCAAATAAAACAGTCGCAACACGCTTCAAATAGCTTATTTATTAACATCCATGTTATTTATTAGAGCAATAAACCGGTGTTGTCTTTTGAAACACCATTCAAGCATACCCTTAAAAAGATTTCATATTAAATACTATTTTAAGATCACTAGATCTTCATTTTAGTGTAATGTTCTAGCTAGTTATTGTCACCCAGTTATCGGGAAGCACCACAAACAACAGCTGAGAAGGGGCCGGAGGCCACGCCACGCCCACTCGTTTGTCTCCTGTCACTAACTGAGGGGTGATTTGCGGTAGTGTCACCGGTCCCTCGATGTTTCTCTCCCCTTCTCCGGTGGTCTGGAACGTTCGGTGATTAGAGATTTCTAGAAAAACACTGACATTCCTATAAAAAGGGTTTCAGAGAGACAGTTAGTCAGTGTTTGACGTGCTAGCGAAGGACGCGTTAATGAACGAGAAGACTGTGCGTGCATCGGAGTTTACGTAATCGCGAGTACAAGGAAATTGTAACGGACGAACTGGTGAATTGTAATTGTGTGCAGCACGTAATTCTGTGTAATTGGCAAGTGTTAAACTGTAAGTCGGTGGAAATAAAGAACATTTTTGAGTGGTGAAATTGGACTTTTCATTTCACGAACCCACAAAGTCACACTGGTGTCAGGAAGCGGGAAAACATCACCGAACATTACAACCATGGACGCGGCATTGGAAAAGATTTTGGAGAAAATGATGGAAATGAAGACGGCCAACGACAACCTCACCGCCGAGTTGAAACAAATGAAGACGGCAAATGAAAACCTCGCTGCAAAAACAGAAACGGCTAACAACAACTTGGCCACGACAATGACCTCAAAGATGGCCGAACTGACCACGGAAATGAAGGTGGCGAACGAGGCTCTCGCCGCCAAATTTCAAGAACAGTTGGCCGGCGTGAGGGATGACGTGACGGAGCTGGGCAAGCGGATGGGCCAAGTAGACGACCGCCTTAATGATTTAGAGGAAAAGGCCGACAATAACGCCAAGACCCTGGACGCCGCGGTGGAAGACGTCGAAGACCTTGCGAACCGCATTAACAACCTGGAAGGGAAGGCTGACAGCAGCGTCAAGTCCCTGAACGCAATGGTGGAGGACGTCGTCGGCAGGAGGTTGAAGGATTTGAAGCCCGACGCGCCGGGACGCGACACAACATCTGCGCGCGTCAAACCTCCCAAGTATGACGGCGCGTCAACGTTTGAAGTCTTCCGCCGCCAGTTCGACACAGTGGCCAGGCACAACAGGTGGTCACCGGAGGAGGAGGGTACACAGTTAATAGCCAGCCTCCAGGAACGGGCCGCGGAAGTGCTAAACGCGGTGCAGACGATGGCGGTGCCCAAGGACATCTGGGAGGCCCTAGAGAATCGCTTCGGGAACCACCGCTTAGCCGCAGCATACCGAAGCCAGCTAAAGGCAAGGTCGCAACAGCCGGGGGAGACGCTGCAGGAGTTCGCCATAGACATCGAGCAGCTGGCTAGCAAGGCCTTGGTTGACCTGCCACTGGAGTTCGTATCCCGGGAAGCCGCCTACAATTTTGTCGACGGGGTACGGGACACGGAGATTCGTCAGCGCCTAATGCTCGGCGAATATAAAACCATCCACGAGGCGCTGACAGCGGCATTAAGGATGGAGGCGGCCAAAATAACATCCCTCCCGACGTCGAGAACGAGGAGCGTCCGCTATGCCGGAGACAGAAGACCAGCTGAGGGACGCCGGCGAACACCTAGTGGCCTGTGTTGGGGGTGTGGACAGCCCGGGCACCTGCAGAGAGACTGCCCACACCAGGAAGAGCAGCCGGAAAACGAGTAAGGGCCGTCGTGGAGAGGGGCACGTCGGCGCCATCACCACCATCCCCTCGAGTGACACTGCGCGCCGTCAGCCGGCGTATGGATGACAGCCTCATCGCGGACGGTCGGATAAGAGGAAAGCCGTGCCGCGTGCTGGTGGACACCGGGGCGGCCGTGACCATCATCAGACCTGACGTGGCGAAGGGTTTGCCGACAAGGAAGCCAAGCCGGCCATACCAGCTTGTCACGGCATCGGGCGACACCTTGCCTGTGGAGAGGGAGGCCGTGCTGGAGCTGAACTTGGTACGGAGTGCCGTGCGTCTGTGGGTGTTCGTCGCGAAGGTGGCTGAGGAGGTGATTCTGGGACTGGATGCCCTCAGGAGCCACGAGGCGACGGTCGACGTCGGCAAGAAGGTCCTGCGGCTTAACGGAGAAGAGGTTATACTCCGTCAACCCGAAGAGCGCCTTGGAATTTGCAGGGTCATCTTGGACGAAGACGTGGTTGTCCCCGCGAGGAGCGAGGTGGTGGTGACGGCGCGACTGGAGGGCCAGAGAACCAGGAACATGATGCTGGACCAGAAGACGCCTGTAAACGGACTGTGTGTAGCCAGGGCATTGCTGCCGTGCCGAGAGGAGGTGCCCGTGAGACTGCTAAATCCTACGGACGCCGATCACGACGTCCAGGCCGGGACGGAGTTGGGAATGTGCGAGCCCGTGGTGAGCGTAACAGCTATCGACGAGACACAGGAGCCGGCGCCGAAGCAACACCTGGGGCCCCGGCTAGAAGGCTTGGTAGAGAGGGCGGCCGACCACCTGACCACAGAACAGCTGGAGAAGGTTCGACAACTGCTAAGGCGGTACCAGCGCGTCTTCAGCCAAGGTGATAGTGACTACGGCCGCACGGACAAAGTGCTTCACCGCATCGACACCGGGGACGCCCGGCCTATTCGGCAACCACATAGACGCGTTCCGCTGGCGAAGCAAGGGGCGGTACGAGACATGCTAGAGGACATGAGATCCAGGGGAGTGATTGAAGAGTCTGACAGCCCTTGGTGTTCCCCTGTAGTCTTGGTGACAAAGAAGAACGGCGAGCTGCGCTTCTGCGTAGACTACAGAAAGTTGAACGCCGTCACCCGGAAGGACTGTTTTCCCTTACCCCGGATTGACGACACCCTGGACACGCTAGCTGGTGCACAGTGGTTCTCGACCCTGGACCTGAAGTCGGGCTACTGGCAGGTAGCTCTAGACCCGAGAGACAAGGAGAAGACCGCATTCTCGACGGGCCAAGGTCTTTGGCAGTTCGCGGTTATGCCCTTTGGCCTCTGCAACGCACCAGCTACCTTCCAACGCCTCATGGAGTCAGTGATGAGAGGGCTGACTTACGATGCCTGCCTGCTATACCTGGACGACATCATCATCGTCGGGAAGACTTTTGAAGATCACCTCGAGAATCTGAGTAAGGTGCTACAGAAACTGCAGGCGACCAACTTGAAGCTGAACGCGAAGAAGTGCCAGCTCTTCCGCAAGGAAGTTAACTACTTGGGCCACATAGTCTCAGCAACCGGAGTGGCCACAGACCCGGAGAAGACAAAGGCTGTGAGAGATTGGCCTCGCCCAAAGGACAAGAAAGAATTGCGCAGTTTCCTGGGGCTGTGCAGTTATTACAGGCGCTTCATAAAGGGGTTCTCCAACATCGCAAAACCCCTCACCCGCCTGACAGAGGAACACCGGCCTTATGTGTGGACGGAGGACGCAGAAAACGCTTTCCAGCACCTAAAGGAGACCCTGTGCAGTGCTCCAATTTTGGGTTTCCCACAACCGGGTGGCGCCTTCATTGTGGACACCGACGCCAGCGACCATTGCATTGGAGGTGTCCTATCGCAGATCCAGGAAGGCCATGAGCGGGTGATAGCCTATTACAGCAAGACGCTATCCAAGGCAGAGAAGAACTACTGCGTCACCCGACGGGTGTTACTGGCGGTAGTAAAGACATTGGAGCACTTCCACAAGTACCTGTACGGTCAGCCATTCCACCTGAGGACTGACCATTCCGCCCTAACCTGGCTATTGAGCTTTAAGAACCTGGAAGGCCAGACAGCACGTTGGGTCCAGAGGCTGCAGGAGTACGACTTCACCTCGGAACATCGTAGAGGGAAGAGCCATGGTAACGCAGACGCCATGTCCCGAAGACCCTGTCCAGAAGAGTGCGGCCAGTGCACAAGAGTGGAAGAGAAGGAGCGTGCCGCAGTAGTCCGAGTAGTTGTGGCAGTGCCTGCTGAAGGCTGGGATAGCGCAGGCCTGAGGAGGGAGCAGCTGGCGGA
Source organism: Mantis religiosa (assembly GCA_030765055.1). Classification (NCBI taxonomy): domain Eukaryota; kingdom Metazoa; phylum Arthropoda; class Insecta; order Mantodea; family Mantidae; genus Mantis; species Mantis religiosa. The sequence continues at coordinate 48,190,283 of CM060958.1, read as the reverse complement.
CGCAGACTTGGGGCCACTCTTGAGGGAGGTGGAGGCAGGGATGAGACCAACCTGGGAGGACATCGCACCGAGGAGCGCCACATACAAGTCGTACTGGGCCCAATGGGACTCGTTGAAGACCAAAGAGGGCGTGCTGTTCCGGGTATGGGAATCACCCGATGGGAAGACGCAGAGAGAGCAGTTGGTACTTCCCCGGAGTAAGGTCCCGGAAGTCCTGGAGGAAGTGCACGCCGGTACTTCGGGAGGACACCTGGGAGCGAGCCGAACGATTGACAAACTACGGCAGCGATACTACTGGCTGAGACTCCGAGCAGATGCTGAGAGATGGTGCCGTCAGTGTCACGTGTGCGCGGCGAGTCGTGGCCCCCAGACTAGGAGCCGGGGTCGCATGCAGCAGTACAACGTCGGAGCCCCATTCGAACGGATCGCCGTTGACATTGCTGGACCGTTCCCAGTTTCCGACCGAGGCAACAAGTACCTAATGGTGGTCGTGGACTACTTCACCAAGTGGCCGGAGGTGTATGCCATCCCAAACCAAGAGGCAAAGACAATCACAGACTGCCTCGTGGAGCAAGTGTTCTGCCGATTTGGGATGCCGTTAGAGCTACACAGTGACCAGGGTACCAACTTTGAGTCCAACCTAATGAAGGAGGCACTACAAAGGCTTGGGGTGAACAAGACCCGCACGACACCTCTACATCCCCAGTCGGATGGCATGGTCGAAAGGTACATCAAGACCTTAGAGGAACACCTGAGGAAGGTCGTGGCCAACCATCAGCGAGACTGGGACGTCAAGGTGCCACTGTTCTTGCTGGCCTACCGCTCATCTACACACGACACAACTGGGATGACGCCAGCCAGCTTAATGTTCGGCCGAGAGTTACGCCTCCCTTGTGACCTGGCTTTTGGAAGCCCTCCGGAAGTGAAACAGCCAGCGACCGAGTATGTGGAGAACTTGGTGGACCATCTCCACGACATGCACGAGATGGCTCGCCAGAACATTCAGAAGGCGAGCGACCGCATGAAGACCAGGTATGACAGGCAAGCCAACAGCCAAGGGTTCCAGCAAGGTGACCTAGTCTGGTTGTACCGTCCTACCCGGACCAAGGGATGGTGCCCGAAGCTCCAGCAGCCATGGCAAGGACCGTACCGGGTGGTGAAGAGGATTAACGACGTGGTCTACCGCATCCAGAAGGTTCCCCGAGGGAAGATGTTGGTGGTACACCGGGATCGTCTAGCCCGCTATGATGGTGCTGTTCGGGACGACCAGCTTTGAGGAGGGAGCAGTGTCACCCAGTTATCGGGAAGCACCACAAACAACAGCTGAGAAGGGGCCGGAGGCCACGCCACGCCCACTCGTTTGTCTCCTGTCACTAACTGAGGGGTGATTTGCGGTAGTGTCACCGGTCCCTCGATGTTTCTCTCCCCTTCTCCGGTGGTCTGGAACGTTCGGTGATTAGAGATTTCTAGAAAAACACTGACATTCCTATAAAAAGGGTTTCAGAGAGACAGTTAGTCAGTGTTTGACGTGCTAGCGAAGGACGCGTTAATGAACGAGAAGACTGTGCGTGCATCGGAGTTTACGTAATCGCGAGTACAAGGAAATTGTAACGGACGAACTGGTGAATTGTAATTGTGTGCAGCACGTAATTCTGTGTAATTGGCAAGTGTTAAACTGTAAGTCGGTGGAAATAAAGAACATTTTTGAGTGGTGAAATTGGACTTTTCATTTCACGAACCCACAAAGTCACATTATAATGAGTTCTATGTTATTTTCGCTATAAGAAATAGAGAAAGTAAAAACAAATACTACTCGCCACTGATCAATACGTCACAGAACAGTTCAACCCCTCCTACTTTCCTCACTTTTGGCTCTTCACTTTGAAAGCTAGCAACTAACTTTAACCTTGAAAAGCCAAACACTAATTTGTTTAAGAGAAAAATCAACACAAAACCAGTTGCAATCTATAAACCAACATGTTGCCGCGAAACTTTGTAAACCAGTTATTACGCTGCCGGTTGCTGACTTCAGCTATGTACACAGATGTAGATATTTTCAGTGTGAAAAGATAATTGGACAAGTTTTTACCTTCTCTTCCAGTGTATGACACTTTGGGTGCTACCTGCCATTATATCTCCTCTTTGCTAAATTTCCCACTTGTTGCTACTATGGGATGTTTTCTCAGGGTATGTGTGGGTTGGTGTGAAAAGAACACCAGTTTACGTGGGTTGATCCTTTTAACAGAGACTAACAAATGGGCTTGAAGCGTGTATGGAGGATGAAGAAATAAGTGTTTCCGAACCTCAGCTCTAGAAGGTCTAACTATTGCTGTATTACATCATCTGAAAAATTTTGACATATGATAACTTTATAGTTTAAAATAATTTGGTAATTAGAAGCGTTACATGTTTCATTAACAAAATTTGGGAAAATAATGAGTTTTACATTTCATCCTAAATTTTGTTCCCAAAATAGCTTGAGAATCACTGCATATCCAAATGTTTATATGTAAACAGTATAACTCAAAAAATGTGAACATCAAGGTCTTTCAATAAGATATGATTGTGACCAAAATTTCCTATCTCTGAAAAATGGTGTATTATGCTCATCCTTTATATTAAAATAGATGTTTGACATTTGCCTGACAAGAAAATGTATACAGAGGCCGACGGAAGTATTCGAATAATACAGGTAACCCTGCACGCACTATAAATTCTGTAATATTTATTTGGCAGCGTTGAATTGTTAAACATATAAACACGTTTCGTGTCTCGGAAACAATATTTAAAATATCACTTTGCATGTATTTTTTACACAATCTGTACTGTATTTATTTTACTGTCCCTGTTATTGGAGGACATAAGTATTCGAACGTACCCAGTCGAACAGAGAGAAAGGTGGTTGGACGTACCCTACACGCCCCTACCACATAGCAGTTGTGTTTATGCTATGCCTCGAGACAGTGTGCTCAAAGTTATTCAGCCGATTGTGAACGCACAAGTAATATGGGACGTAAAGGTAAGGAGACAGCGGTAGCAGAGAGGAATATCGTGATAAATATGTACAAATAAAACAAATCTCTATCTGAAATTACCAAAACCATTACAAGCAAAACTACAGTGCTCTGCATAATTCATCGCTTCAGAAAAATACTGTTGTAAATAAACCTAGAAATGGCGCTCCTTCTAAACTCACCAACAGAGACAGGAGGCAAATAATAAAAATGGTGAAGCAGAATGCGAGAGTCATTACATCTGAGATTAGAGGATGCCTTGAGCAATATTAAGGCACTGTGGTTCACACCAGAACAGTTGAATGGGTTTTAAATAGTACTCGGTACAATGTCCGCGTTCCTAGGAAGAAACCGCATGTTAAGGTGAATAAGAAAAATCGTATAAGTTTATGTTTTTTTTAGATAAATAATAAAAATTTTAAGTAAGCTCTCAACGTGGTAATCGATAGTCAAAGAGATTAAGAGGGTGGTCAGAAAAAAATTCCGAACTTAACATGAAGATGGCAGCACTCGTAAATAAAATCTAGTAAATTTCTTTAATCTATTGACAGCTACTCACCAAAGTTTCAGCCGCTTTGGATGCTCAGTTATTATGTAACAGTCGTTTGAGTGAGTTGACGTGAGTGTTTGTATGAAAATGGAAAAATCGAGTATCGAGCTGTCATTAAATATTTGTTTTGTAAAGGCAATACGGCTACGCAAATCAAAGATGAGTTGAATTCTGTGTATGAGGCTCTGCACCATTATTTACCACAGTGAAATTTTAGGCAGCTGAATTAAAACGTGGCCGTAAGAACTTGGGAGACGATGAACGTTCGGGACGTCCAAAAAGTGCTAGTACCGACGAAAATATCGCGAAAGTTCACCGAATGCCGCTAGACGACCGCCGAATTAAAATAAGAGAGATAGCAGAGGCTACCAACATGTCAAAAGAACGTTTGTCACATATTAAATGAACATTTAGACATGAGAAAGCTGTCCGCGCGTTGGGTGCCGCGTTTGCTCAAGTTAGACGAAAAACGTGTTCCTAATAACATTTCCAACACTCTGTTGGCGCAGTTTAGGCGCAATAAATCCGAGCTTTGGCGCCAATTAATTACTTTATATTAAGCTTGGATTCACCATTATACACCCGAAACAAAATACAGTCCAAACAGTGGACGGCAAAGGGGAATCCGGCTCCAAAACAAGTAAAAACTGTTTTTTTCGGCTTTGAAAGTGATAACGGCTGTTATGGGATAGTCATGTAGTTATTTTAATCGATTATTTTCAAAAAGGAAAAAGCCATTACAGGAGCATACTACGCATCATTATTTGACAAGAAGAAGGCAGAACTTGCGGGAAAACGGCCACACTTGTAGAAAAAGAAAATCCTGTTTCACACCTCAGCGGTTTCAATGGTGAAAATCCACGAATTACGGTTTGAACTGGTTGGCCATCCGCCTTACTCACCAGATCTAGGCCCAAGCGACTTCTTTTTGTTCCCTCATCTGAAAATTGCGCTCGGAGGACAGAGATTTTCGTCAAATGAAGAGGTTTACCTTTGTGAATAACTATACAAAGAGAAACTCCGAGAATAATTTGGACGGGTTCCAGAGATAGGAGTATCGCTGGGAGAAGTGTGTAGTTACAAGGAGACTATTATGAACAATAAAAAAATCTTAAAAAATGCCTTGTATGTTTATTAGGTTGGAAACTTTTCAGACCATCCATGTTTAATATAACGTCTTGGCAGTTTATAATAGAGAAGGCATTCTTGAAGAACATTGTGTTTTTGTCTAGCAAATTTTAACTTATACTGCTTGATCTGCTATATTGAATCTGGTAGAGCTAATTCAACTCTCTGTAGGCCGCGCCGAGGCTCAGTGGTTAGACCGCTTGGCTCTCACCAAGGCGGCCCGGATTCAATCCCAGGCAACCGCAAAGTGATATTTGTGGTGGACAACACGGCACTGGGGCGGGTTTTCTCCGGGATCCCCGGTTTCCCCCGCCATCTCATTCCACCGGTGCTCCATCTTCATCTCATGTATCATCAGTGTCATCGCCTGCGGTGCCGTATGTAGTAAAAGCGGGCGTTAAACACTACACACATTCGACTCTCTGTAGAGATTATTCATGTCTAACAGCAAAATTCATACTTTTCGATCACAAAAGTATGTGTAAGAAAGTGGTTTTGCTTATGGTGGTGGATGGAATACCTATACCTTCTGCTATTCACATTTCGGTATTCGTCTTGGAATTTCATTGTTGTAGCACAGGGACACGATTTTTACCATGGCGCTATCTGCTGTATAACTAATGCAAAATATCTGACTATTAAGTTAGCAGATTAGAAGATTTTGGTACAGCATTTTTAGTAGTATAAGCAGTAAAATTCACATGAATTTAATACGCAATAATATCACATCCCTTTTTCTTTAACTCGATAGCAACACTATCTAAAGAATTCGATTCTGTTAATGAATATTATACAAACTGTGATACCAGTACAATAAATAACATTGACCCTGAAATACTTTAGAATTAAGGAGTAGCTATCCCTAATACGCTGCAATAGACTGGGTGCTGCTGCAGGAGCCAATAGAATCGGCAGTTAATTTGCATACCAAATTTATTCTCTCAGTGGTCATATAAATTAATAGAATCTCCCTGAGGACAGGCCACTGTAAAAAATAGTGACCTTGGCCTCTTAAGTACAAGCTACTGTTCAGTTTTTTGCTACGGACAAGTTAGTGTCATTGCTTGAGGCAACGTGTGTATGTGGAACTATGTGCTCAAGATTAATCACATATGCTTCATTCAAATTTTTATCGAGTGTATCTTCTTCTCAATGGAAAATACGTTACCTGACGTTTAAATAAATATTTTATTAAAGAGCATTAGGTTTGTTAAGTCTTTACTTCACGTCCAGAAGTAAAATATGTAAGACAAAGTAAAATGTGACCAAATTCAAGATACTTCATTGCATGTTAAACTACATTTGACCATGATAAAATTAATTGAAAAGTTCCAATACTTATACGTTTATAACTCTTCTTCTTCACTTCATGAGGGTTGTATCTTTTATGAAATCCGATACTCTTACTTCGCTCATTTTATTCACATTGTGACTTCATGGATTCGTAGAATTAAAAGTCTAAGTTGTAGAAATTCAAAATGTTTTTTTATTTCCGTATAAATACACTTTCGTCAACCCTTACAGTAGCAGAATTACGTCACGTACACGTATACAACCTTCCAAGGTCTTTGACTCACTTTCAGATCACACCACGTCTACGAGGGCTGTTCTTATTGAACAGCCATTGAATGACCATAATTTTTTTACGGTCATAATGTTTCGTACTAAAATTCAATCTTATTATATTCTGTTAGCTTACTGTGAAACAAACACGCCGTAGTAGTTTTGTTGTTGGTACTTCTGGTTCCCGCCTGTGAGAACCAGGCAAGTTCAGACATGTTCAGTATCGCCCACAGCTGTAATGGAGGTAACATGCAGTCAAAGTTGATGCTAGAGAAAGATCCGAAAACTCTTTCAAACGTAATCACTGCTGATGAAACTTGGCTACATTATTTTGATCCTGAGAGCAAACAGCAAAGCTCAGTGTGCAAATCTCCTTCAACACCAACCCCCCTCCCCCCAAAAAAGCAAAAGTGGTTGCTTCTGCTGAGAAACTTATAGTCATCTCATTCTTTGATATTCATGGAATGGTTTATCAGCATGTTGTACCTGCACACACATCAGTAACTGGACAATACTACAGGGATGTCCTGAAAACATTGCAAGTCCATACTAGGCGCAAAAGACCATATTTCCATGAAGCAGGCTGGACGCTGCACCACGATAATGCGCGTCCGCATATTGCCAATGTTGTTGCTGAATATCCTGCAAAATTCAACGTGAAGTGCATCCCTCACCCTCCCTATAGTCCGGATATAGCCCGATGTGACATTTTTCTATTCCCTAACTTGAAGAAACGCCTTCGTGGGAGGCATTATCCATCATCAGAAGCAGTGGTGAAGGCTGTGGAGGCGATTTTGAAGGATCTCTCAAAAATGGTTCCCAGCATGTTTTTGAACACTGGCAGAAACGCTGGGACAAGTGCATCGCATTCAGGGGAGGCTATTTCGAGAAGGACCGTCAAAATTATAAGGATGAGTAAAGGCACGTTGTCAAAAAAAAGTGACCATTCTTTATTGAACAGCCCTCGTAATTATAACTCTCGTTACGACTCTGTTTACGACTACTGTTAGAACTACTCCGCTGGCGTGTTGCGGACTTTTCTAGAATCTTCTCTATCAATCAAGATGTCACTAGAATTTTCCATTTATGTAACTTCATTTTTTCGGCAGATCTTTTATCTCCGTGCTATATTTATCTGTTTCTTTATCTCCGTGCTAGACTATCTGTTTATGCGCCTCCGCCGCGCTTATCGAAAAAATGGCTTACGACAATATTTTGCTTCCAGTTCTCTATATTTTATTCTGTTTTAGCCTGTAATTTATACATGCCTATTTCCTCTCGAATAGTTTAATTTCTTATTAAATCTGGTTTATTACATTGTTTAACTCTTCTTAAGAACCTCATTTCTGCTGCCAGGTTCTTACTCTTATCTCTTTCTTTTAATATCCAGGACTCACTTCTGTACATGAGCACTGGAAATGCCGTCGTTTTATACAATTTTAACTTTGTTTCATTCCTTGCTTTGCTTTACAATGTTCTTGCTATAGCTCCACATATCTGTTGGAATTTGTTTATTTTGTTTTCTATGTCTTTGTATAAGTCAAAGCTTACAGCCCAAATAACTCAAATTCGAGAGCTGTTCCAGACATTTATTTTCAATGCTTATTTTTGATCTTACAGGATATTTTCTTCGATGTGCCATTATTTTAATTTTCTTTGTGGATATCGTGACTTTGTGTGTTCGTAGAACTAAAAGACCAAGTTGCAGAAATTCAAAGTGCCCTTTACTTCCGTATAAACGGACTGTTTTTATACCCTTGGCAGAAAGATGACCTAACATAAACCAACAAAATCTTCCGTCGTTTCTGCATACGTAAATAAACAAGAGTTCACTTTCAAATCACAGCTGCACGCGCACAATTGCCCTCTTTGTCCCTTTGTGCGCGCCAGACACGCCAGCCGCAACAATGCCTGGCAACAATATATTTAGATTGTATTCTTCTCTCGGTAAATACATTTTAAACATGCAACCTTGAAGGCTCTCTTCATTTTCTTGTATTATTGCTACATCACCAGCAGGGAGTATCACATTTAAGTATTTATTTCTATTTGATTTTATTCCTCCATTCACTTGTTGTTTTTTTTTTCAAATTTTTATCAAATCGCCCAAGTATATATTAAACAGTGTGGGAGAGAGGCTGCATTTCTGTTTTACCCTTTAATTTACTTTTATTTCTTTTTTTATTATCGTGCCTCTATTTATAACTTTGTGTCCCTATATAAGCTTTCAATTATTTCTGCTATGTGAGGAGGATATCCCCCTTTTTCCATTGTGTTCCATAATCTACTTCCATTTAGAGAATCAAATGCTTTTTCGAAGTCTGCATATGCTATGCTATGCGAGTTTCTAAGTTGACTTCTCGCCTTTTTTCTAAAATTCTCTTTATACTAAAAGCATTATCACTAGTAGCTCGTCCTATTCTGAAACCTGGCTGTTCCTTTTCTAAAATCACTTCTGTTATTGTCTTTAAACGATTAATTTTAATAACTCTTTTATTTAATTTGATAACAGAAACATTGCTGTAGAAATAGTTAAAAATGACTGGCTTGAAGGCAGTTTCCCAGTCGATGAGAAAGCATCTGACATTTTGCCTGCTTGTAACCAGCCAGGAGTCAATTCCCTGAAGATGTTCGGCGGAGCTACGGGTGAAACGTCAGATGCTTTCTCATTGATTGGACCATAGCTTTCTAGCCCGGAAACTACGTTCTACTGGTTTAACGCCGGACGTGGGAGACTTGGCATGTACTATAATAGATCTGATTATTTTCGCAATGCATATATATGTACATTTCTTTTTATTTACATTTACGAAGAAGGTATAAAACGGTTTACACAAATATAAGCATTCTAAAGCCTGTTCCATTCATTTCGCTATGCATTTTTGTTTTTATTATTAGAAGAGCCCACGAGGTTTAAACGGTGCTTATCTTGAATGACTTCTTTTTCAATTTTGTTGTTGAATAGCTAACTTCTTAACTTCAACAGCTTCCTTACAGTTTACTGTTCCAGCTGCCTCCATTTCCTTTTGTATACAAAGGAGAATTTCAAAAACACCTATTGGAGACTGAATTCCTATACGTCACAGAAGTTGAAGTTTAATGGAGATTCCCAAAAGTTTTCTCATGATACAGCTGGCTTTGGAGAGCAAGACCACCAAAAATCTCGAATTAGTTTTCATTAGAAGTACAAGTTTCAGCATTAATATTAATCTGTTGAAAACGACCGTTTTGAAATTATAAGAAACGTCTAGCAGATCAGGAAATATCGATCCATTGGCGTAACTTAGGGCCAAGCTATTGCGGGTGCTGGCAGTAAAATAAATGAAAACTATATAATGAAATTAACCATGAAGAAGACTTAAAACTAATTTTAAATTATTCTTCAGAGAAAAAAAGTTTATTATAATCGAATAATAATGATATTCCTCCGGCGACTGCAGTTACTACAAAACAGATGTTTCGTTCAGCTACAAATACGCAACGGTTCGTCAGATGCCAATAACTTCATGACAAGTTTGGTCCTCTACGCGTTCACCAGTACATTCGATGACTGTCACGCCCTTTCTTTTACCATCTTCAGGAGGTCCCTGAAGCTGTTACCTGCAATCTTCGGCGCTCGCACTCGCCAACCAACTCACCTCAAGCGCAGACTACCATAAGATCTCCTCCTGAGTGACATCTCCAGCACAGACGACTCCGACGAGTGATTACATGCTACTATCAGACTTATTCACTTATTTACTCAATTTGTGTTACAGTCATCTTGCCATATTTAGAGGAGCCATTCACAGCTAACTCAATAATGTGTTCTGTTGCTATGGAAAGCATACTTGCTGATCGATGGATGATAAATTTTAAAAAAAGGATGATGGTGACAAAGATAGACTTCTGATTAATGTTCTTAAAAGGATTTTTTGAGGTTATTGGGTACCAGCAAAGAAATATTAATTGTACAGATGAAGTATAAAACAATTAGCATAAATTTAGTTTTGTCTTTCTACATGTTGGTGGTGGGTGCACAAATATATCTTATATTTTACGATTTTTTTCCTTTGAAAGACTTTTTCAGGCGAAAGAACTGTTTTTAATGAAAATTGTCATTTCTTATTTTAATTCGGTAGAAAGAACCTCAACGAGCGGTAGTAGATCTAATTTGGTGACGAAGTTTGTTCAAAGAATGATGTAATTGATAAAAGAATTTCATCTTTCATAATGAAAGAACTTACATTTATTTAGAAGGTCTTCTTCTTCTTCTTCACTTCATGGCATAGGCAATAAAGTGCCTGTTCCGTCTTCGAAGTCCTCCAGCCATCGTTTCCTGGGTCTACCCACCGATTTCCTACCTTTAGGATGATACTGTAATATTTGTATTGTAAGTCTATTATCTGGCATTTTTTCAACATGTTCCTTCCATTTTTGTTTGAGATCTTTTAACCTATCATTCATACTAAAACTGTCAAGCTCTTCTCTCATATTTTCATTTCTTATTAAGTCCCTCTTCGTGCATCCTTTCACACTTCTCAAGAATTTCATTTCTGAAGCCTGTATTTTACTCTGTTGCTTTTTAGTTAACGTCCAAGTCTCACTTCCGTATGTCAGTATAGGTACAGCCATAACTTTGTAAGACTTTCATTGTGTTTCTTTACGTATTTTGCTTCTAAATGTTCCATTTATTTATCCACACACTCTTTGAAATTTGCATATTTTATTATAGACATCATATTCCTTGTCATAACTAACATCATTTCCCAAGTAGTTAAAATGGCTTACCTGCTCAACGCAACGATTATTTATAATTATTTTTTATTTAGAAGGTATACATCTATTTACTTTAAGAATTTAAGTCTGGTAATTTCATCTTAGATATGATTTATGAATTTAACAAATTTGAAGCAGTTATTACTGGTATTTATTCTAGATCTTTGTAGGCACTGCAGAAACAGGATTCTCTTAGGATTCTCTTTCAGGTTTTAAACCAAAATTAGTCCATTATTTACCCCATCCACGTGTTTAATTTATTTGACAGAAAACTTAAATGAACTGGAAAATAAGGCAAGGTTACGTAAAGAACCCTGCTGACCAGAGAGTTGGAAAAACGACTTTAAACAATAATTCACCGCCGCAATACATTCGTCAGCAGGAGCCCGCTGGAGGATTCCCGCCGTGGTGGGTTAAGGATCTTTATCTGGCGTCAAAAATGGGCGTCAGCCGATTGCATTATTACTCTACACAAAAGGTAAGGCACAAGATGAATGTGCGGACAGTAGTGTCAGACCACCACTGTTATTATTAAGCTACCAGGCTCGCCGGCCAGCCAAGAAGCTGTGAAGAATGGGAGGTGGCTGTGAGTTTCCAGATAGTCGATCGAAGAAGCGATTACGACGTTTCGGGCCGACGCTCGCCGATGGACAGTGTTAAAGTGATCTAAGTTCAGTTTCACTTTTACTTAAATGAAAGTGCAAGTGGTTCTTCTCGAAGATTCCGTGTAAAACTTGAAGTTAGAAGTCCTCAAATCATCAAAGGAATCTAAAGGAGGTAGCAAGACTTGGGAGTGTTTAGTTTAAACCTCCAAGTAAATGAATAAAAAACTAGAGGGAAGAACTTAAGAATTACAAGTGTTTGAAAACAACAGAACATCCAAATTAAACAGAATGGAAATTAATTTTTCTTTCACACTAGCCCTGTGTAGGATGCACTATGAAGTGGTAGAGCCAGACTGAAAAATTGTAAAGCCCGGGCCTTAAAATACTTACAGCATAGTAAGTCGCCATTAAGGTGGCTGTCTCATGTGTTTATGAGAACTCCTGTTGATTTACCGGAAAAAACACGAGTCAGTTGGAGAATTTAATATCATGTTGGCACGTTGGCCATAGTAGCTCAATGGTCTTGAGCAGCTGGACGGAGACCAGAATATCCGTGGTTCAAATCCCGGCTATGACATTGTATTTTTAAGCCTGGCTCTACCCTTTCATAGTGCACCCTACACAAGACTACTGTGAAAGAACAATTAATTTCCATTAATTGTACCTAATAATGGTCGAATTATAAATCCCGGGCCTTTAATTACTTACAGCAGTAAGTCACCATTAAGCTACTTGTCTCATGTGTTCATGAGAACTCCTAGTTTACTGGAAAAAATACGAGTCAGTTGGAGAATTTAATGTAATGTTGGCACATTGGCCGTAGTAGCTCAATGGTTTAGAGCGGCTGGACAGAGACCAGAAAATCCGTTGTTCAAATCCCGGCTTTTGCATTGAATTTTTCAGCCTGGCTCTATCCCTTCATTAAACAGAATGTTCACAAAAGAAAGCAAAATTGTACATTAGTATTCATATAACTAAGGGCAAACAGTCTGTTAAGAGAGACAAAGAATTTTGTAACATAGTTACGAAAGTCTTGAAAATATTGCTTTTACTAAATGAGTGGCCAGGGGCAAATTTCAGTACAATCACACTTTACCAAATAAAATAAGTCAATCAATTAATCAAAGAAGCATAAAAATTTACCAGATCAATATTTCAAACTGACATGTATTTCTAGATCATATATTTTACTTCCTCTGCCATGCACCCACTAGGAGAGAATTCTGCATTGCACAGAAAAATTCAATGCCGATGTTTCAATGGAAAATTTTATAAATTATTACTTTATTCTTTTACTGCGGAGGGGATTCGGCACTGCAACCTCTCTGGATCTATTGTACCTATCTCCCCACAAGGCAGGATGAGACGAGGAGAGAGAGGGCGATCGTCCCAAGGAGCCATGACAGTGCAAAGGGCTGGGGCCCTACATTTTATTTAGACACTAAACCACCCGAACGGTCAGGACAACGGACATTTCCCCTTACTGTGGGTCGGAAACGGTCCCACCAGCCGATTCACAGCGCTGAGACACATAAGCGACACTTTTACCCGACCACCGGATGAGAGATGATGTGAAATGATAATGGAGATGAAATGGACGGACAGGAAATACGGGGGATGTAATTAACCTACCCAGCATTCGCCTACTGATCCGGGAAATTCCCCGAAAAAAGCATGGTTATGGTAGGTCAGCCACGGAGATGGAACCCGGACCTCTCAAATGCGGGCCACAGACTAAACCCCTGAATCATCCCGCTCGGCTGATAAATTTTTAGTACTTCTGTTCAGTCTTAGGGCGAGATAATGTGCGATTGTTTTTCTATATGTCCTGGGTTCGGATCCCCGCGGCCGATCAGCTTCACCGAAGATTTTTCATACTTAGTTTTCACGGTCACTAAGTAAATACTCCATTGGATAATTTGATCCAAGAATTTTTCTCATCTGTCATCAACACATTTAATATCCTTCTTCATTGACACTGGAGGATGCAATCGCCAATCCTCCTGGATATGCTATGAAGCAAAGATTGCTATCTTGTCGACAGTCAAACTTTATCCCAAAGCATCGGATTATCCGGCAAGGAGGGGGTAATCCGTTGAACAAAAACAAAAGGATCAATAATTTTCAGGAAAATCATGCAGCTCAAGTTCCTACCATTTACAAGGAAGTATTTTCGATCGTTATCTCATTTGTTTCCTCAAATTAGTTCCACTGGTTTTGATTTTAAAAACGTGTTAAACATATTTATGAGAAATGAATTGAATAGGCAAGCCAAAATTTTCGGTGACTAGCATATAAAATCCTTTTAAATACAAAGGAAAACTGTTTAATATTATGTAAGTATAAACCTCTACAAGAAGACAAACAAATTGCCACACAGAAAATTACGTCTCCTTAAGAATCACAATTTATTTCAAATTCTTTTAATGGCATAATTTACTTCTCAAGTATTTCTGGTTTTTGGTTTAATTTAATTTTTAGGTGGTTATTGTTTGTTTCTCACTATGTGCAAAGAGCGTGGAGTTTCAGTGCCAACATGTAGTTTTTGTTTTAAAATGTTGACTACCTTTTCGATGTATATATTTCTCCTGCACCTACAACGAAACGTGTAATGAAACTACCTGTGGGAAAGTTTATCTCGGTTAGTATTATAAAATAAACAAGTACGTTTTCTGTGAACGTTTGTGGTGAACTGTGTAAAAATAAATGAAAAGTTTCAGAGAATTTCATGCTAAAGGTATCATAACGAAGGGTTACTTCCAGGAAAATGTGTTGGGGCTCAGCTTGAGCTTAAGTAAGGAAGGTATTGGCAGAGACCATCCTACCCTTCCTTTATATTCTTGAATGCCTATTGCAAATACCTGACCTTATTACAGGTAGGAGCTGCAACGACTCTAAAGCTATAAATTGCAATTGTTATGTTTTCTCCATGTCATTAATATTTTCTTATATTTTTTGTATTTCTGAAAGAGAGTGGGCACAGCTGTAATATTTCTATAGAAGAGGAAAGACCCTTATAAACAACTATTGCTCTACTTCATCTTAATCTAGAAAAACCTTTGCAAAAGTTATTCTGTTGCTAGCCATCTGTATAGGAATACAGTAGGCTTTTAACGATTGTCAAATCTTTTAAAACTGGTAAATGAATGTACTAAAGCAGAAACTGTAGTTGAGGCAGCTATAGCTGCAGATAATCATGCCGAAAAATGAATTTCAGAAACCAAAAAGAAATCTTACTTTTAAAACTTCAAAGGAAATAAATTCGTAATATGAAATGAAATTCTTAAACTGGATGATTTGCCACTTGTTAAAGTATAAAAATTAGAACACTCGGATAAATAACGAGGAATATCTTCGAAATAGCTCACTCCACAAATAATTAATAAGTAAATAAAATAATTAAAAGATATTGAATAAGAATTTTAGCTCTTATACATTGAGTGCTTCAACTAGATCTTCATATATTTGTAGCATAAATTTATCTCTTATGATTCCCATATATCCAAAAGACATTCAGAATAAAATACTTCTAACACAATCCCAGTAAGCTTAAAATATTCCTTGCATTTGTTAGAAAAATATTTTAAATATATGCAATTTAAAGATTTTTGGATAGTTTTAAGAAAATAAAAGTTTTGGAAATGTTCGATGTAAAGAGTTATCTGGACGGAGGGCGATCTTGAAAATTGTTGTCACATTCGTTTAAGATAAATTCTAAGTGTTACTTTTAACCAATTTTTCGTTGTCTCCGCTATGCTGCTCAAAATTTGACACACGCATAAACACACAAGCGTCTCTTTTCACTTATTTTAAATTAAAAGGAGAGTATATTTCCACCGCACTTCCACAGCACGAAATTTTATGGCGAAATGCAATATTTTCCCTTTACTATAAATAGTACTGAAATAATCAAATTATCACTTATTTTTTTATCCAGAGGAATCTTCTGACCTGAATTTTAATTGTGATAGATTAAAGAAAACAAAAAAGTAAACATTGTTTTCATCTCAATTTCTGTTTCTGAATTATGGTGTTGAAACGTAGACATTCAAATACAAACACAAGCATATGTTTATAACCTGTTTACTTTAATTACTAAATACAGTAATTAGCTTTGGCATGACTAGTAATGTAAATTTTATTAAATCACTCAATTTGTATGGGATACCTTTTATTCTGGATAAAAAGATTGAATATCCCTTTAGTTAGCGCGTCTGCCTCACGTTCAATTGGTCCCGAGTTCGAATTTCGTTAGGGTGATTTTTCTGGATAAGGTTTTCCAGGAATTTACCTTATCCTGTAAGATGGCTTTTGCATAACTCTAAGCACTATGAACTCATTTGAGCATTATTTCACCCACTTCATTCATCGTCCAATATGACTAAGTTGGACACACACACACACACTCACACACACACACACACACACACACACACACACACACACACACACACACACACACACACACACATGCCCACCTCGGTAGCGTGGTGGTAGCATGTCTGCCTCACGTTCAAGGGGTCCCGAGTTCGAATCTCGGTCAGGGTGAGTTACCTGGATAAGGTTTTTCCGGGGTTTTCCCTTATCCTGAAAGGCGAATGTCGGGTAACTCTAATCTCTATGGACCATGGGCTCATTTGAGCACCTTTTCACCGATTCCACTCACTCATCGTCAAATATGACTTAACTTTGGAGGAGGTAAATTACAAAAATATATATATCCCCAGTACACCTAAGGGAAGTGAAATAATTTCTAGAAATCATTACCTCGAATGCACAAAAATGAATAGAAATAGGTATGTGAGTGCAATATATCAGAAGTTTGTTTACTTCTTCATGCATCTCGATACGTGTAATTCAGTAAAGTATGAGCATAAAAATTTTAGAGGTTGAATTACCTCCTGTACCTTAGATAAATGGCAGAAAAACTCATGTTAAGATATGGTATAGCTTAGGCTAATGATCTCTCTATTTCCGAGCACAATATTGTTTGACAGACAGAAGCTGAGCTAGAACAAAATGGAAGCCAGTTAATTCTTTTTATAATGTTCCTTTTCATAAGCAGCATAATCGTAAATGGCTGATGAACTAGAGAGATAGGGCCCCTCCTTAGTAAGTTAGCAATAACTCATAGTAGTTCACGAATAACTTGGTTCTTCAAACCAACCAATTAGCTAAGAACTGCCTCAGGGATAACATTATTCATGGGCAGACCTTTGGTAATTACCCATGCATTTCTGAAAGCAGCTTCTAATTTCTTTTACTTCTTAATTTTTACTTAGAAAGATCCGGCAATGTGAACTTAGATTATTATTCTAATTTGGAATTTTCCCACAGTTACTTTGAACAATAATTTAACCTATAACGGAATCTGTAATAAGGGATTTCAGTCTCTATCAGGTCAAGAAGTTACTGTCAAGACTTCAGCTTCACTTTTGAGTAAATTAGTTTTTTGTCCATTCTTCAGAAATATTAAGTATAAGCGGTGTCTTTATTGAAAAAATCCCAATATAGAGTGTTAAATAAACATTTTAAATTTATTTTAAATTAAAAGCGTCAATTTGATAACCTAAGGGTAGGATTAAAGCCATGATGAATTTAAATATATGTTAAACACTCATGACCTCCTACATCTACATTCAAATTCCAGATGATATCTATAAATCATTATTTTTAATAATTTTTGCGATATGCTTATAGAAAATAGGCGCTGTGTGTCTTTGAATGGC
This sequence comes from Mantis religiosa, assembly GCA_030765055.1. NCBI lineage: Eukaryota > Metazoa > Arthropoda > Insecta > Mantodea > Mantidae > Mantis > Mantis religiosa. The sequence goes on along the minus strand of CM060958.1, from coordinate 48,172,936 downwards.
ATAGCTCAAATACAATAAGTTTAGTAATATTTAAGTATAAAGTCTTCTAAGGGTGTGACAGGAAGATATTCGAGAAAATTCCCCCAATTCATTCTAGCATTTGCGTAGAAGATTTCCTAGATTTTTGAGTTTCTTAAAAAAATAATTCACAATGTTTAAAAATGTTACATGTCAGATTAAATGTATACGAATATACATATATTCTATATTGAGTTTTCTGGAAATGTCCCCAGAAGTGCTCTTCTTTATGAAGAACTTTTGCATAACTGGTAAACGATAAGAGATAGAAGAACTCTTACCACACAAAATATATAGACACAGTTTACGTCAGTTAAACGTTTATGGAATTAACCGTTCACAGATATTTCTCGTTTTGATCTTAAATTACTCGTCATTCATTTATCCGTCTTTTGGGCCTGCAATGAAAACTAATTTCAACGCCATTGCATAGAAGCCACCCCTTAAGTCATGATTATCATTTAAAGCCTATGGGCCGTATTCATGGTTAATCACTTTGGTCTAGACTATCTTCCGACTAACTTACTCCGGACCAAAGGCGGTCTAACATTTTGGTATTCATAGGCGATTAAAAGCTTCGGACAAAGTAAAGCCGTGGACCATCACAGAGCAGATGTTACACGACATAGAAGGTTCTTCTGCGCATGCGCCAGTCCCATAGAGTGCTAAACAAAACACAGTGTACCTACAACTTTATAAACCTCTGTGGTAGTTTCACAGCTGTTTCTTAATCATTCTTACAGTTGCTGCTGTTTGAGGTTCCGTAACAAAGTTTGGTGTGCTGGGTGTGCTGTGAATATGGATAATATGATTGGTCAGAGGAAGACCAAAGTTAAATCTATTCCAAAAGTAATGAACATTATAGAAAATAAATCCGCATCGACGAATACAAATTTGAGAAAGGAGGAGGCGTGGAAGGAAATTTATAACGAGTCTGCTGATAATGTGGCTTACTGACGCCTGACTAATATTGTGCAGTGCAGCAGTGTTTTCCTGATACCCTCCTCTTGCATAATGCCGAAGTGTTGTTGGGATTTGCGTATCAATTGAGATCCTTGGCCTGTTATCGTCCCTGACGTACAGGTTAGGACGAAGCTGTCTGGCATTCACTGCTTTTGAAGTTTAGGTCATCATACTTCGCAATAATTTCTAATCTTGGTAGAAAAGTTTTCCTCCGTCGTCTTATTTTACCACAGCTACATTCATCACTTCATTGTCATCCATGTTGCAAAGATGGTCCGCCTTTGATCTACCCCTCGGAGATGGAACAAAATTTGAGCCGGACCAACGTGTTTGGTCCCCTGACTATCGCTATTCCCAGTTTATGAATAAGAAAATTGGCGGTCCATCGTTAGTCCACCGAAGAGGTAAGTTTGTCCGGACCAAGTTTCTACGTTACACTTTTATCTACAAGAAAATTGGCATTATCTGTAATAGAGTCAACATGAAAAATTCAATGCCATGGCCGGTATTTGAACCACGGATCTCCTGGCTATGGCATTGAATTTTTCATGTTGCCTGTATCTATCAAAAACCTTAGCCTATATACGGCTAGTGTAGAGAAATGATTAATTTCCATCAATTAACTAAAAAATAATCTGTAATGTTTATCTTGATAAGCATGAAGTAGCTTGTAGAATAAGTGTTAGTAACAACAGTTCCGACAAAAGTTCAGAAAGTCAGGTGGGTACAACAAAAGAATTTGTCAGTGAACTTCAGTAACTGGTCTCGTTTCTTCTGCTCCAGGTTTCTGCTCCATTAGGGGCACTACTACTATCATCCTCTTCATCATTATCATCATTTGTTTTACGAACACTCTTTAATTCCTATGGTTCTAAGCATACGTATCTATGTATATTGTTTGTGAAAGCCTACTTAAGTTAGTTCAGAGGTCTGTCTCTTTATCAGGCTTGAGGTTATTTAACGTGAGTAAATCTACTACGCAGCACCACAGTGGTTACTTCGCGTCCTTAGGAAGCCATGCTAAGTACTTTTACACTCGAAAAGGTCCATCGTTGGGTTTTAACCTGACCTCGAATATCATAGGCTAGCATGTTGTATTGAGACAATGTTTTAGAATTAAAATATTACTTTCAGCTTTATACTTGTGCGTATTGAGGCCTGATCGTTCATAATGAAATAAATAGTCGTAATATTGGACACTGAAATAAAGTACTTAGCCTTAAAGTTTTATTTCTTTTGGGATTTTGGTCCATTTCAGGGTCTAATTACGTGCGTGCAAGGTTAAAAGATACGGAAATTTTCCTGCTACTTTTGCTTTTGAGATTTAACTTTTGAGAAATGCCTTATTTAACTTCAAAGTTAAATGTAAGTTTTATTATAAATATCTAGGCTTTAAACATAGTACTGCTTACAGACGATCAAGTAATATTTAGCAGCACAAAAATGAGGAGGAACAGCCAGCAATTACAACATAAGCACTTCAGAGACGAAAACAAAGGTAATGGCGTTCCAAGGGACAAACCACTTAATATGTAAATAGTAATAAATGATAAAATAGCAGAGCAGGCTATTTTGGATTTAACGTCAAACTGTCAAAAGAATATTAAGATAAACATAGGCAGATTCTGTATCATGTGTGGGACAATAAGAGCACTGAGAAGTAAAACATTAAAAGCAACTGAATTAAATTTATATAAAACTATGGTAGCTCCCATGTTAACTTATGCCTGTCAAAAGTGGTTACTTATAAGATCAAATAGAAAAAAGATAGAGTCAGCCGAAATGAAATTCTTACATTCTGTAGTGGGATATGTATTTTTAGATAAACAACACATCAGGATATTCAGACAGAGGTGTAAATATTAAACTTGATTGACAGAATAATTCCAATAAGAAATAGCTAGTAATAACACATAGAAAGGATGCCACAAAATGGACTACCACGATCCATATAAACCTGAACCATTTCAATATGCTATAACTTCTGAATCAATAATAGGACACACGTACAAACTTGGGAGAATATAATACATAATTAGGAGATTACATTATACTATTTACTTCTTCTTCTTCACTTCATGGCATGGGCAGAGTGCCCGTTCCGTCTCACAATAATTGCTCCTTCCATCTCATTTTAGGTCTACCAACATCTCTCTTTCCTTGTGGCTGATATTGGAATGCAATCTTAGGCAGTCTTGTTTTGGACATTCTTTGTATATGCTGCATCCATTCCTTTTGATATTTTTCAATTTTGCTACTTGTCGAGTCTACGTTGAGTTCCTTTCTTATGTCTTCATTCCTTATTCTATCCAACCTTGTGCATCCCTTTGTTTTCCTTAAAAAGTTCATCTCTGCACTTTGAATTTGGCTTTTCGTTTTCTTCGTGAGTACCCATGCCTCACTTCCATAAAGTAGTGCAGGGACTGTCATTGTTTTGTACAACTTTTTTTTTTTTTTTTTTTTTTTTTTTACTTTCTATCTTATCAGTCAATAATTCGGACTTAGGTTACTGCCCTGAAAATTTATTATTAATGTTGCATGGATTACCGTTAAAGTTGTTAATACTTTAATCTTGTATCTCTTCTTGTTTTATTTCTCAATGTTCTATGCACTGTTCCACAAATCATTTGGAATGTTGCAAGCTCTTGGCTCATATCTCAGTCTGTTTTCATCGTATAGTTAAGATTACATCCTAAATAGCTGAATTCTTTTAGTTGTTCTAGTGGATTGCTGTCTAAAATAAATTTTGATCTTATATGTTGTTTTCCCCAAAAGGCCATTATCTTAGATTTTTCCGTCGATTTTTTAAGATCATACTGTTGGCATACTTGGTTCAAGCGGTGTAGTGCATATTGTAATTTATCCTCCGTTTCTTGTATTAAAACCACGTCATCTGCATATAGTAAAATATTTAAAACTTTGTTATTATTTATTTTTATTCCTGATTTAATAATACTTTTCCAATTTTGGATGACGTCATTTACATATATATTAAAAAGAGTAGGTGATACACTGCACCCTTGTCTTAAGCCTCTTTTAATTAAAATTGGTTTTATGAACTCCTGTGTTTATTATTATTTTGGAGTTGCTATACAGTTGCTAACAGTGTCAAAGGCCTTCTTGAAGTCTTGGAATGCCAGATGTGTTTGTAAATTATACTCTTGTCTTTTCTCAATTATTTGTTGCAAAACAAATATATTATCTGTTGTCGATCGTCCTGTTCTAAAGCCGCTTTGTTCTTCCTCTATTAATACCTCGGCTATTCTTTTCAATCTTTTATTTATAATCCTTGCATACACTTTATGGACTGTGTTGAGAAGACTTATACCTCGGTATGTTTACATCTCAGAAAATGTTGGCAGTATCCTACACCAGCATCTATAAATCGTTGGTCCCATTTTCTTTGACATGACTGTAGACACTGACGTTTACATGGGTATCTTCAATACATTTGTGGAGCAGCTGGATGATATAAAATTGGAAGAAGATTAATTCCAGCAAGATGGAAATTGTGCTATACATCTAATGGCACCATCGAACTCGTAACCAGTTTCTTTGATAATTGAATAATCTCAAAATATCCCCTGACCTCACTTCATTGGATTTTTCTTGTGGGAGTCACGGGAATAGGCCACGGACAATTGATGTTCTCAAGGAATCCATTCGAACCGAAATAAGTAACATTGGCGAGGATACTCTCAGTAAAACTTCAGAGAATATGGTGAGATGAGTGCAAACATGTATAGATGCTGGAAGATGCTTTTAACATTTTCTCTGAGATGTAAATAGTGTAATGTGATCTCCCAATTGTGTATAGTGTTCTCCTAAAGTTGCACGTGTGTCCTGTTATTGGTTTAAATATTATGACCTATTGAAGTGGTTTATATGGATCGCACAATAGTACTGCATTACCAACCTAAAGATGGAAGAAGAGTTTGATGCCTAAGTGCCAGATGGATAAACTGGATTTCCTGATATGGAAAAAGGTCAGACGCCCAAATCCGTAAAGAAGCAGAAGAAAACTTCAAAGTTCATGGTAGAAAAAAAAAGATTGAATAATATGATCGGGGTATTTCTGCATCATGAATAAGTTCCAAAAGGAATATTCATGAAAACCCTTTAGTTCCAACATACCATGTAGAACCCTGAAGAACAAAAGAACTAATTATAGGAAGCGGTCCTCTTATCGCTGAAGGTTATTCTGAATACCTCAGACTTTCACAGTTTCCGGACATTGGAAGATATACGCCACTTATGCTCTCAGCTAGATTAACTTTATTGAAGGCTGCCGATTCCCGGGAGGCTTTGATCGGAGCTGCCAGCAAACTGATTTCTTGATACGCATCGATTTAGAGATATTTCTTTTCGGTCGTTCGGGATCGTTAATAATATAAAGGAAAGACAGTTGTTATCACGCCATATTTTGTCGTCCAAATGCTTTTTCTTTGAGTCGAGCTTGAGAGAAAGTAGTGATTTACTAGAAAAAAGTTATAGTTGTTGAATTTACTTAGGAAGTGGAACGAAATATAAATATGTTCTCCATCATAGTCCATTCAAGGACACGGTAAAATTGTTTCTAGGCCACGGCTGGATCTAGAGAGCCTTTGGAAAGTAAATAAAGAAAATTTGAGCAAAAAATGAAGCTCTGAATCTAATGTAGATAACGTCAAGTCTATTTATATTTGTAGGGAAAATCAATTGTACATAAAATAAAATGCATTTTAAGGAAGTGATTTAATATCCAGAAATAGAAGTGCGAACCAATAGGACTCCTGTTCAAATATTTTGAAGGGAAGCGATAGTTTTCTAGAGAAAAATTGAGAAATATAGGCTTATAGAAATATTCATAAAAGCCTACTGCAGGTAAATTAGAGTAACAGTCGCCAATAATACCTTTTCTAATAGGAATCACAGAAAAATTATGCTTAAATTAAGTTAGTGATTTTAAATGACACTTTTTTATTTCTTTGTGAATACTCCTACAGGTGGGAAACATAGAGCTAGCTTTATAGAGATAGTATGATTACAATAGTTTCCTAAAAACCTCCATTGCATTAAAAATATTTGAATGTTACTTTCATATAGCTTTACTTACCTACCGATGATGAAGTGATGTGTTGTTTACTTTAAAACTGCCAACAACTTCTGTCAGCTGCTCTAGTGGTAAGTTTGGGTAGTTAGATCTTTAAATAAAGCGCTTAGTGCACCGCGGTATCTATAAATTATCCTATTCTTTGAATTTAACTTACATTGCGATCCATATAAACCTGAACCATTTCAATAGGTCCTTTCAACCAATAATGGGACACACGTGCAACTTTGGGAGAATATAATACACAATTGGGAGATTACATTAGAGCTCAAAAAATGTTGGAAGTGTCCTTCACCAGCATCTATACATGTTTGTACACATCTCCCCATATTCTCTGAAGTTTTACGGAGATATGGAATTGAGCGAAGGTTATTTACAGCAAGATGGAGCAACGTGTCATACATCTGATAACACCATGGAACTTGTAACCAGTTTCTTTGATATTCGAATAATCGCATAAGATCTGTGGCCTCCAGATCCTCTGGCCTAACCTCACCGAATTGTTTTTGTCTTTTGGGGGTATCTAAAAATTATATTGTACAAGAATAGGCCACGGACAGTTGATGTTCTCAAGGAATCCATTCGAACCAAAATATAAGTAACACTGTCAAGGATACTCTCCGTAAAACTTCAGAGAATATGGTGAGACGAGTGGAAACATGTATAGATGCTGGTGGAAGACACTTCCTACATTTTCTCTGAGATGTAAATACTATATGCGCAAGATTTCTTGAGCGCTGGATTTACGGTGTAGTGCGGGCAGAGGGGAAGAAAATAGTTAACACGTTTTTGTTTCTGCAGTGTGGTCAACCTAGAAAAACACAATTCAGCCAAATTGCAGTAAGATAAGCGAAGATATGCGCCGAAGGTTTGAGATGTGTCAACAAACAATTGAACTCCATCCGATATGCTGTTATAAAACACATAAAAGTATTAAACAAATATTATGACAGCTATAAACACTCAATCGCTATGTGATTCTTCGATTTCCAGGTCTACTGCGTCACCTTCAATCCCGGTATCCTCTAATGTGTTAATAATTTCATTAATTACATTTTCTATTACGCCATCGTTTTTCCAATGTTGCATTTCTAGCTTTTGGACCTTCTTAGCGCATCCTTCCCGATCCGTCGCTTCTATAGCAAGTTTCCGCAGATTTGTGGCTCTGGTTAACATTGCGTACTTTGAAAACATTCGTTATTTTTGCCCACGCCAACTCAGTTGCATTCATAACACAGTTATACGGAGATAGACGAAAAATAGTGTGTCCCCTTTCGAGAGTCATAACACTGACAACATAGTCTTGCTTTTAGATTTGTTGTAAACTGTTTAGCTAATAATTAATCTCAAAATTGCTCAAAATGAAATGACGTACGTGTGAAAGCTTAGCATATTACCCACTAGATGTCGCAGTGTGTAGCACATTTCCTGTTTCAAAGCTACCATCTGTGTTTACGGAAATAGGCGAAACCTACCGAATGAGTACTTGGGATATTAGTGTAATGTAATCTCCCAATGATGTATTATAGTCTCCCGAAGTTGATGGGTGTCCTATTATTGATTCAAAAGTTATGGCTTATTGAAAATTTTCAGTTTTTTTGGATCGCACTATAGAAACATATTAATGGCGACTTAACCGCTGAAAAGTCAGAAGCATTCGAAAATTTTTATCACATACGACACATATCTCGAAAAGGATTAATGCAGAAAAATCTTCAACGTATCTAGCATTTTGAGGACAGCTCTATCTTTAATAAGCTATGTCTGTATTAATGATATACAGAAGTTGACAGAATCAATTATAAATGAACAGGACTTCAGAAAATGTTGCTTTAGAAATGTCATAACTTTCAAAGAGACTGGACTTAAATGCAGGGTTTGGCATTTATCTCATATCATTATAACCTTTTATACACACCAGGGTCTTCTATAAAAGTTCTGTTTTAGGTTCAAAGGGCTTCAAAACATGTATTTACAATGTAGTCATCCTATACAATTTTAGGATCGAATACACATTTCCTTCATTTACTAACACGTGGTAGACAAAGTAAAAATATTGGCAATAAACTGTATACTTTTTATATCAAAATTTATTTCTTTATTTTCTAATATTTTGCTTCGCACATTTAATTCAAGATAACTATTTAGAGGAAGAAAGTATACCTAGCAGGAAAAAAGGAGACATAGTTAACTGAGTGGGTGAAGCACACAAATAGTGGATTTCCAGTGTATTGAAGTGGCAGAATTAAATGAAAAGAGAGGAATAACCTTAAAGAACAGGAAGGATGCCTAAAACGTGAAACTGAAACTGTTTCACGTATACCATTACTGCACCCAAACAGAGCATAATTTCCACTTTCCACTTACAAGCTTTATGAAATACTTTTGTAGCGTGCTACTCCACTTCTTTATGCTTCTATTTGTCACCGAACATGCATGTGACGTAACCGATTGTCAGTTGTCCACTTACCCTGTCTGCTTGGACGGCATAAACAGTTGGTCACTGCCTCTGGATGCCATCTGGTTACTATGACATTTGTGTTATCTGGAAGTTATTTAAAATATGAAACAACATTCTGTTATGAGTTCAGTTGCTACTTGTGCATTATATTGGTTTATACGAACATTTCTCATGACGGTAGTTCTTTTATTTTCTCTTTGTATCCGCCATTCAGACTCGTCATTACAGTTGAAATATTATATTTCACTCCAAAATAGCTTTTCAAAATTTAATCGAAAATATATATTTTGAAGCGCAGTGAACAAAAACTGTGTGATAGAGAGGGAGAGAGACAGAGCGGAAGGGAGGAAACAGAGATAACAGCTAGCTCAAGTTCAGCATCTTACAAAAATACAACCAAAGTACTTTTGGAAATTTCATCGCAAATATATATTTTGTAGTACATTGAACAAAAACTGTGTGAGAGTGAGAAAAAGAGGGGAAGGTAGGGAAACAGATAACAACCAGTTTATGTTCAGCATCTTACAAAAGTTCAGTCAGAGATTTTCAAGAAACTTTACCAGCAAGGTGCTACATAAATATTTGTTCTATAAAAGATAGTACAAACCATTCTGATGAAAAGCCATATGTTTAAGATGCTTTAAAGAAAAAGTGAAAGGTTTATCTTGAATTTTCTAAGAGCACTATTTCAATTTATTGAATGGCTTAAACAGAAAGGGAAAAATAATCTCGATGTCTTAGTATACAAAGCAATCGTTCTTAAAATAAAAATTTGTCAAGTTATTTGATTTTGTTTTTTGCTTTGCTAACTATAAATTGTGCAGGAATAACTAAGAGAATGTAGTGGCAGTGCAACAACACACTAGATTTTTGTTATCAGTCTAGCAGCAAAATGGCTAAGCCTGATTATGTATATTAAAAGCTGTTAATTTAATACATTTCTAAAACCAGTAAAAATAGTATGTAAATGTATGCTTTCATTGTAATTTAATTCTACTTTTTCTGATCTGTAAGCTCTTTGACCCTGAATATTGTTTATTTGCAATTCAACATTGCTAATCTTGTTCGAAGTGCATGTTTTAGGTAAATAATTGATACTGTACATAGCACATCCTGTTTTATCAGATGTTTTGTTGTGTTTCCTCGGATACTCTTCCATGGAATAGAGAAGGTGCTAAGCTCCAAATTATGAGCTTAACTTTCAAATGAACTGCTTCTATAATTTGCGAATATCGGATTCTGACATGAAGTGAATCCTGTCTTCACCACAAGAGTGTGATTTTCTTCAGAAATACGCTTTCAATTATAGGAACAAAGTATTATTTTCAGTTAGGCAGTGTATTTTCACAATGGAATAGTTACCACTTACTCAATAACTTCAAATCTCCTTCACTCGATATTCAATCATACGCAACTGACTTTTTCATCCATTGATTGTATGCGGATGGTTTGATGTAGGAGGAGATGGATTTGACATATGGTTTGAAGGATTTAATTGGGGTTTTGTATTTTTTTAAGTATGTATTAAAGTATTTATGTGGAATTTTGAATTGTTAGAGAATGGTTATTGATTGTTTGAAGGATTCAAGTGGATGATTGAAGTAGAAGGAGATGGATTTTTCAGGTTTTAAGGATTATTGTGGTTTTGTAATGTTTAAAGATCTGAAGTGATATTTGAAGTGTTAGAAAAGGATTATGATAATGTTTATGTGATAGTTTGTTGGATTGAAGTGCATGTTTAAAGTTTAAAGGTTTAAATATTACTATGATTTATATATTATGTTTTAAAAGTTTTAAGTATGTGAAATGGATTTTGTTTTCAGAGTTAATATGTTGTTGGAATGAAATGATTTATTTAATTTTGGAATGGTTATGTGTTAGTTATAGTTTGGAATCTGTTTTATATTTATATTTTGATTAAATTTATTAAGAAATAATAATATTTTTGGATATTTAAGGTTTGTGTTAATATGCGTATGTATGCTGTTATAGTTGAAAAATGTAATTATTATTGATGTTAAGTGTTTATTTAAATGTGAGTAATTGAAAAATGCTGTATAAAGTAGTCTATATTTAAGATAATATGAATTTTTGAACGTTTATTTGATAAATGATGTTAATAAGATTGTTTAGATATATTGTTTGTTTTATTATAATGTTTTATTTGTTTATTATGTATTCTAAAGTTTTCTAAGAAGTTTTAAAATATTTAAGAATTCATTTTGTTTTTAACGAAAAAGTTTTGAAAATGTTTGAAATTTAAAAATTTAAAATGGTTGTATTCATATGTTTTGGTTAAATTAAAAAAAGTTTTTATTTTAATTTTGTATATTTGGAAGATGTTTTTAATTTAATTATATTTTAATGTAGTTTAGAATGTATTGGTTACCAGTACATAATATGTAGCTGTTTTTAATTTAACTGGGCACCAGTTAAATGAATACTGGCTTCCAGTATTATGTTTTATTTTGATAATTGGTAGCATGTTTTGTATTTTATTTTTTACATTTATTTTATTTCGTTTTATTATCTGAGAAATTATTATTGTAAATTGTAGTTGTTTTAGATTTTTGAATTTTAATAAATAGAAATTTTGAAATGATGTCCCGGTATAAGAAATTAGGAACCGGGATAGAGTTGTCAGATTTTATTTATTCATTTATTTATTTATTCTTCCACATTTACATTCTTAAACAATAAAATATATTGTCAATTGTTTGATAAAGAAGCAGTCACTAATATGGTCATGAAATTGGATAGTGTAACATAAAACCTGAGCATTTTCTATCTATAAATACTTTGGAATGTTCAAGATAATTTAAGAACTAAACTAGAAAATAAGATATATAAATTACAAGTAGCTGTATATTTAAAGTCAAATTATTAATAGAAATATATATTATTTTTCAATTCCTGTAGACTCAAAGGGAACACTAAGCTATATGTGTAACAAATGAGAGGAAGGAATATAGTTAAAGTTCATTTTTAGTTATTAAAGGAATTGTTTTAATTTTAGAAGATATCTGGACAAATTTCACAGATTCATAAACTTAAACTATGCTTCGTAACTCTTATGGTTTCTTGTGATTTAAATTCATAAAAATATATTAGATTTCTTAGCCACTTCATATTGAATATTCTGTTTTCGCTCTAATTAGTTCTAATTTTTACTGTTAATGAGCACCTCTGATTATTAGAACCGCAGTTTGTTAGGTTCATGTTATAGAAAGAACTAGAAAAGTCCTATTTTGATGCAAGCTTTTGTTTGGGGGATTAATTGGCGCTTTTGGAGTATTTAGTTTTCATTGGCATAGAGTTGGCAATACATTCATTAAATCAGAGGAACACATTCGATGTTACATATTTTCTACTATATATTATGATGAGTAATTTTTCTTCATTATGCCGAGATGCTTACCACATCTCCTCCCCGTATCGGTTGGATGATCGCCTACCTCTGCCTTGCATATGTGGGCGTGAGACCGGCAGTCGGATTGGTAGGCCTTGGCCTTCTTGGTGCTGTCGCGCCTGAGTTTTCTTTTTAATTATTCTTCATTACTGCATAATATAGTAAGTACTCTATTCTACTAAAAAATTAGACATCGAAATTTCAACATTAATACATATGGGATAAAAGTACCAAAAGGCAAAATCAAAGTTAAATATAAGTTGAGTATCTTTAAAAATGGACACGAAAATTTTAAGAAAGTTTCTTCATCTCAAGCACCTCTTTCGAATAAAAACTTTTCAACGTTTTTATGTTCTTAAAATGATTATCATTAATGTAAATTCACATTGCAAATATAATACATGTTGTTAATATTCTGGGAATACTCTGTAGTTCTCAATTCAGATGGATTTTCTATAATTTTGTATATTTAGGAGACAGTGAAAAACTACTTGAAAATAAGTGCATATTTATAATTGCTAAGTATGCATTTTCATTTTATATGGTTTCTTTTCCACAAAAGCTATCTGTGAGGTATGCTTTCTAAATACTTAAATTTCTCAACCTTAAAAGTGGTGTAGCTCTTAATGTCGTGACAACACTGTGGAATATCGACCATTAATGAAATCTGTTTCCGATATTTCCCTTGTGTCTACGACATGTGTAAGGAAACTTGTCTTCAGATGTTTATCTTGAATAGGCATAAATATAAACAGTAGTAAGCATAGTTAATGAGTAGGGAAAGTCGTTTCAAAGTGAAAAGATTTTACTTAAAAAGTTGTTTTCAGTAAATACAGTAGCATACTTAGCTTTGCTCCAATTCTTACACTGAAATATGTTATAATTATATTATTGGTCATTAACATTGTTTTAAATCCCTGGAGTGTGAACGGTTACGTCAGCATTACGTCATACTACAGTATCTAAACAAACAAGGCGTTTTCTTATTGCCTCATCGTGCAGATATTCCTGCACTTAAAGCAAGGAGCTACTTGTGCGTTTCCCAAGCGTGGAGAGAAGATTTTCAGCTTGGGCAATAAGTAATTCTGGAACACGAGCAACCGGGATATTTATTAACCTCGCGCAGGTAAAAAGAGTTTTGGAAAGCGTTTATATGTACCGTGATCTACCAATCGGCCAACTGTTGTGATGTATAGGCTTTCTTATCCGACACCATCTCCCGCTCAAAGTGTATTGTGCGATACTTCACCCTATAATTTCATTCAAATTTCCATCACCTCCGCAAAGAAAGAGAAGAACCTGACGCCACAAACAACACCGCAAGGGCTACGTATCAACACCTCCGAAAAAGCTCAGCTGTAAAGTGGTATATCTTCCATAAGGTTTCTTTTCCAAAGGCCTCACTGAAGACTTTGCTTAAACTGGTAAACCGTAAGAGATAGACAAGGTGTATCGATATCCTACAAATAATTTTGTAGATTTAACCATTTTCGAGATACTGCTTGCTATTGGTTTAGTTTTGAAATTCGCATAATCTTCCTAAACAGAACGTCATTAGTCTTTTGTCCTGTCATTCAAGGAGAATTGTATATCAGACACTACAACATCAGACACCCGCTCGAAAGTGATTTTACTATCTATCCCTATTCCCATTGTACCTGAAGGAAATATGAACTTAATAAAATATTTCTACAAAGATTATGTGATATTGTGTTGATAGAAGATTAAGGTTTGTAAGAATAATCTGTACAAGAATAGAGAAAGTCATACTGTTGAACTTATCAGATATTAAACTTATTTAAGGGTTTTAAATGCTTAGGTACAATTAATCAATAATAATGTCTTTGTTGCACATAAGGATAACTAATAATGCATACAAGACAAGACCAGACCAACAGATTGAAGAGAGAACCCGAAGGGATGGCGCTTTCGTCCAGTGTAAACACCAAAGTTACGGAGAGAAACCTTCTTACTCCTTGCCTCCAACACATTTCAGAAATCTCTGACGTCGACGACGATGATGACGAAGTACTGGCAGGCTGTGTTCAGCCCAAAGAATTTTGTTGCGTGCCTACCCAGGAATGGGTCTAATCGCAGGAAAGGTGTTCTTTTATTTATTATGGGTTAAGGATGGGGTACTGTGGTTGAGGATGGTAGAAGAACTGCGAGGTGGTATTTTACTCCTTTGAAGGAAGATAGGGTCCTATTTCTAATGCATACTGGCAATAAAGTAGTTTAAATTTATAATTTAGTTAATTTTAAGGCCAAACAACTCTTGGTTTGATTATGTAGGAGCTCAGCATTTGCTGCTGGTGGTTTTGCACCGTGGTTATCTCGGGTGCCCACAAGCCACATGAGCGACACCTTATTGGATCATAATTGCCAAAAGATCTAACCAGGGCGCTTCTATACGAAGGTAAAGTGGCGTATAATTTTGTTGCCCGGCGCCTAATTGCATCCTCCACGTATGGAATAGAGAAATCTCTGAAACAGTTCAGCGATTATTCATAGAGGCGTGTTTGATCGTAAGTGAGCCACTTGATAAGCGAAATTCGTTTCTGAATGTAACAGAGTGAGTTGTGCGAATGGGGTTGTGACATAGTTATTATGCAATTGCAGGAGAATAGAGAGGTCTTGTGTTTCACTCCTCGGCGAGCGTATTTCATTACATCGCAACAAAGAGAAGCAGTGAAGCGACGGTTAAAAATGAACTAGATTGCATTAATGAAGTAGCAGTGAAAATTAGACGAAGATTAAGTTCTGAAAAACAAATTTTTTGACGTAATAGAAGTACAGCGACTAGGTTTTGGGTGTATAGCAGATTTTAAAATTTTTAGCCCTGGCGGAAATATTCTGTAATTATTTCTATAATAAACACGAATTGTTTACTAATTTGATAATGATGCACAAATCAGTTAATCTTAGATATTCCTTCCCCTACAGAAATTAATAAGATTATATCGAGTAAGTCGCTTACTACTTTGTTAAAATGTATGTCACTTTCTTTTTTAGGAAGATGGTTGTTTAAGGTAAAGAGGTTTCTACTTGAATCCAAAAATTGAGGATGCACTTAAGAAGTAAGTAGTTATTTAAGTTATAAAGAAACTCTTGGCCAACAGTCAGATATAATCTTCTCCTTGAATTCATGTTGGAATTAAAAAACATGTGACATAATTATTTAATATGGTAGGTAAGCACATATATAAAAGCATGATATTAATGTTAATTTAAAACTGAGATCTCAGCATTCATCTCACCACTTCAGCGGTCGAAGATTAAACACAAACTGTTTCTTTAATATTTTACTAATAAAAACTGCATTCATGTATGCAGTCTCTTAATGTAAAGTCTCTTAAAAGGTTAGCTTTTAGCTTAACTCTCAGGTAATGTTACAACTGGTTCAGTTTTTATTTCATTCAAATCTATTTGTACCCCAGCTATTTCAGTTACGACATTTGCCTTTTTCTTTCTAACTGAAAATAACATTTTCTTAGGTCAGAAATAATGTTATGGACACATGTGAATCATTCTAGCCAACTATATTTAAAGAAAAGCCATTTTTAAATCCCCAGTGTCATGTATAAATCAGTATTCCACTCCCTCATTTCTTATTTGTATATATTTTTCTCAGTTGTGCAAGAAATGTATGCCATGTATTTTAGCCTTGCTCTGATTTGTATGAATGTTTACTTACATAGTTTCAAATGTGTTATCTAAAGATTTAAGCAAGCTTTTTATTTCTTTATTCGTTCACAAAAATTAAGCTAGGCCCTAAAATAGTCAGTAGCTTAATAAAAACAACAATTTTTTCTTCCACAATTGTCGTGAGGAAGCAAGATCTTTTCCTTTGCCAAATGAGGACTTTTTCTTTTCCTCTCGTCACTCAAATCTTTCAGTAAGCTTGCGTAGTAGTCACCAGTGATACTTATATACTCTTCCATGTAATCAATAAAAATAATTCCCTCTACATCCCAGAGAACGCTCGCCATGACCTTGTTAGGTGACAAAATTGACTTTGCCTTACTTGGAGTTGGTTCACATGGGGCAATCGATGTTTTGACTGTGATTTACTTTCTGGAGTGTGGTGATGTATCCAAGTTTCATCCATGGCAATATGCCGTCTCCAAAAGTCACCGAATTTTAGAGTAGAGCTCCAAATTTTCCACAGAAACAGTTTTCTTTGTAACTTTTGATCAGAGTCAACAAACGGGACACCCTTGTACAGACCATATGAAAGCCGAAAACATTACTTAAAATATTACCCACACGTTCCTTTGATATGTTTAATCTGCGGTCTTCCATTACTAAACGATGAATTTTTTCATTGATCCCTGGAGTTCTAACTTTCACAGGGCGTCCAGTGCAAGGTTCATCACTAGTGCTCGTACGTCCAATTTCAAACTCCACAACCCACCTTTTAATCATTGTAGGAGTGGGCAGAGTCTTTCAATGTACTGTCCATTCCCTCCCTGATTTCTTTAGGCTTTAAGCCTTTCAAATGGAAGTATTTAATCATGCTCAGTTTTCTAAATCCTCCATTTTCGTGAAATCTCTACACGTGTCTTGTTTAAAATGCTCTCATTAAAAACCAAATAAGCTATTGATTGTTATTACGGATACAAGCTAGTCTAGAGTTAAACTAGACGATGCTATCCATCAAGCTGGCCCAGTAGCGCCATCTCTATGTGAGACCCGGGATTTAACAACTGACCTTCATAATTTATTTTGAAGTATTTGCCTATCAGTATGTACCAAAATGTCCCGTATACGTTTCTACTTTCTTTCTTTTACTTACGTAGACAGTAAGCAGCGCAGGTGCTGCATTCCTAAAAAAATACATCAGCATTCTGTTAAAGGGCCCTTTTTATATCAGATTAAGTTTCTGTGGTGTTGTCGTTTCTCAGATATTACTTATTGGTTTGTATACTTTTGTATACTTTTATGTTTTCTCAAATGAGTTCTTATTCTTTTCCTTTGCTCATGCAAAGAGAATAGAATTTCAACAATATTATAGTGACAAACACTGGCAATATTAGAATGTCCCTTAAGGATACTTTATTCCCTTATCCCGTTGTACATAGGAGAATATACGTAATGATACCATTTTGCTGATCAGTAACTGGACTAACTAAAATGAATAAAAGAATAAGGTTTATTTTTGCAGAATGGGCAGACGAACGTCGTATAAATGTAACATAGTGTACCTTTCTTAGATTTATTACTCAGTTTATAGTTTATCAGTTGTATAATCACATATTGTTTTAAAGACTTGGATACTATTGCACTAATTGCGACCAAACTTGATACAAACAGGTTTACACACAAGGCAAAAATGACTATGTACCTTAGAATTTGAAATATTCCATTTAGAACAATTTATTACTTTATTTTATTTAATTTCTACAAAAGATGACAACAGCATCCATATCTTTACCAAGTATAACACCTTAGCTCGAATATTCCCAATTTATATTTTCAACGACCTGACAAAATAAAAAAGAAGGCGAGTTCAAACAATGTTCGTTGATCTTCTACCGAATATCGATTATGGAGTCTACATTGTCATTTTCGATCTTTATTTTTTACCTCCTTGTATTTGCTAAGTTCTGTAATTAATGGTTATTGAGAATATATATATATATGTTGAAGTTAGTTAAGTTACTTCTTGCTAGATACTTTCTCTGTAAATAGCAACACCTGTAAATAGTTCTAATGCAACAACGTGAAAGCTGCTTTGATTTGTTAAACAGAAATCATTAGTACAAACTGACATTTTCTGGAAAGGTTTGCAATATGACAATATATATATATATATATATATATATATATATTGTTATTAAGCATGACACAATGTTTCATTATCAGTTCCTGTTAAAATCTTGTCATAATGTTTTAAGAGGTTCCTTGTCCTTAAACGAAACTTGCGCGCCATTCGAATAGTAGACAGGAGTTCCAGTTACTGAGCTAAAGGTCCTGACCTTTTCTTATTTTTGATCAACAATAAGCTGTGGTATTCACAATTTATTCATTTTACACTTGTTCTTGCTAGACAGAATTCATAAGAATATTCAATCTTGTTTATTTGCAATGATGATAAAAATAAATAGGTTTTATAGACTTATCCTACCAAAACAATTTTTGCACCTTCTATATGTTTAGGAATAAAAGGTATATGTTGAATTTTCTGTCAATAAATTTACTGTAATTGAATATCTAGGGGATGAAACGAAATGCATTTATTTGTTTCATTTTTAATCCCCTTCTAATATTTTATATATTATTATTGTTTAATATATTATTGTCATTGAATTCATATTGAATTTTCGGCGATGTCGAAAATGTGTAGCTGTGTCCTCAAAAGTATATGCAATAGGCACAGCATAACACACATTGTGCTATTGCTTTCATTTATTCCGCATCTTTTTATAATCATATTTATTTCTAGTATTTCTGTTAAACTCTGTTAAGATGTGTAACACCTTTCATCATTTCGTAACACACAGCAAAAGTCAAAGAACCTATGTATTGTCTTTCTTTACATTGTTTAGCACGAGTTTATTTATTTTAACCTCTGAAAAAAGCAAACATGTGCTGGTAAACATTTAGTAATTTAATGATTTCGTAGCTTCACCCTAGGCACAGAGGAAACAATTGAAAATCACTCACATTCAATTCGTAATATCGTACGATTTAGGACAGTGAGAGTATTATTGTTGTGATTATCTGACGTTTTTGCCGTTTGGATGAAGCAAAATAACGGGCTGAAGTTTTGTAACAATTAGTTACAATCTCTTCACTGAGAAACATTAAACATTGGATATCTGTTATTAGTTTATAAAACAACCTATCCTATCTATAGACTTGTCATATAAATCGTGAATTGTTCTACGTTAGACACACTTTTGAAAATTGTCTGTTGGTAGCATGTTTTTTAGCTGCCGATATTTCCCTGGAGATCTACATTTGAACACTTCTTTTAATTTGGTAAACTGTTGGCCTTCTTTATTTATAAATTGAATTATCATCACTATCCCAAAATCAGTATCGATAACTAGAAATAGTCATACTCTTCCACTCCTTTACTGGCCAAAAGACACAGAAACATCAGTGGTTTCACTCGAGTTAAACGCTTTTCATAGGCGATGGGGCACATCCCCATAAATTCTTTCGAATGGTAACATTATGCCAAACGAAGAACGCATTTGTTGCTATGCGAAGTGCTTTTTAACGACTTGCCCTCTTACCTGTAATTACTACAGAGATATGTAACAGTTTAAAGCGCATGTTATTTATTGTGCCATGAATTTATGGCCCCCGCTGTTCGCTCCTTCCACAACATACTTTTTTCTTTTCTAGCAACGCTCGAGCTACGGGGTCATTCAGAAAATATTGAGGTTGGACGAACTTTACACATTCGCAAACATATGTTTCAGAATGTGTATCAGCGATATTTTTCATATTTCTTTATAGGTACTGTACCGTTTCCTGGGATGACTTAAAACGTGGAAGCGTTAAATTACCAGAGGTCCGTATAGGATGGTTAAGGAAGGACACAAAGTATTTCAAAATTAGATGTTTTATCGATATCTTTATACTCTTAAAATTTCAAATAACACAATATACAATTTCTCTTGTCTTCAAATCTTTAGCAACATGTCAATTAATTATCCTTGCCACTGGTTATATATTATTATTTCTTTAACTGCATTGAAAGTATTTAGGGTTTCTTTTGTTGTTTAAAATTCACTAACTCCACGAAATTTGTCTTAATTGACGCGAGAAACACAGGAAAAAATTTGGAATAGAAATTTAGAAGGTTTATCCAGAACTTACATAATGAAGTGAAGCCAAGCAATGTTGTCCCCAATGTTCCTACGTACGGAGCGACGAAGTGCAAAGGCGATGTTCAGTGTCTGAGATCCATGGCAGAAGTCCTCTTTCTTGTACCGAAGACTCCCAGACGAAAAGTTCACGCCGATCCCCCCGGTGCAGCGCCAAGCAGTTGTCCAAGCTTTTGGTTCCCTCTACAGGTGAAAGTAGCGCTTCCTAGCGCTCAGCAACGCAACTCGTAACAGAGTAGATGTTATCTTTAATTGGGTAATAATAAAAATATTTAAACGACAACCTATTTGAGAAAAGTATAAGAACTGGAAAATTCAAAATTAGTATTTAGTTCAGTATCCTCCAAGAATTCAACAGAAAGATGTTCAAAAACATTCTTCCAGACCGGACTACCCATTATGTGGAGCATTTCTCAGAATTTTTAATTTTATCAAATAAATCTTTAACGATTTTCATTCAGTTACTTTTAGACATTTCTTTGACAAAAGAAATGAATATCTTGAGCTTTTGGAGGATTTTCCTCAGAAAATCTTTTCATTCTGGATATCTTTTGTGTAAATAATAATTAATGAGGTGGCCAGAGCTTACTATACAAAAAAGAACACATTGCGGTATACAGCTTAAACCACGTGTGCGTGTGTTTTTTATTCTTTGTTCATCAAATATTCCATTACATTACTAATATTACATGTTATAGTTTGCTTTGTGCACCATTTGTATTCCTTGACAAACAGGTTATTTGAATTTTTCGATATATGATTTGGCTACTAAATTTAACAGTTAATTTGTACACTTTCCAAATTGAATGTTGATATTAACTGAAGTCTTAAAATTATGTGTTTTGATTGATTGTGTTCGCATAATTACTGAAGTCTTTTAGAATTAGGTACATATTCACACTTCTGTTTTAGTTAATCTGCTCTTTCTAGATTGATTGTGTTGACATATTCACCGAAGTCCTTTAGATTCTGTCCTACAAGTGCTGGTTTGGCTACAGGATACTTCCCGCCTTTCTTACTTCTTTGCTGCCTTAGTTTTTTTCCTTTGGTCCTTCTATTTGTTGCAGTCATACAGAATATGATGTGTCATTTCGTCTCCTCTGCTGTAGATGCATGTAGCATTGACTATATGAAATCTCTGGTAATAGCCTTTCAGTCTTCAATGTCTTGTTTTAAGATGATTGGTGAGGTTTGAGAATATCTTCTCATACTTCTTCCTTTTGCCTTATATGTTCCTTTGGAACATATTGGAAGTGTTAACTCGTATTCGTTGGATTTTGATCATTAGATCACGCACACATTCGCACTCTCATTCATACTTCCAGACAGGTGAAGTAGTGGAATTATCTTGATTGTAGAAAAATCTCCACCCCCAGCCAGGAATCGAACCCTGGACCCCTCACGGCAGGCAGATGCTCTACCGACTGAGCAACGGGACCACCGTTATCATTTGTTGTTGCTTGTTTCGCAAGTGATCTAAATTTCGATTCCTTCTAATCTTATGTGGGCTGTTACCCATAATATTCTTTTTATCCATTCCTTGTTTATGTGTCTGTGCGTGTGTTTTTTAACGCCTCGTGGCCGACCGGTTGGACCACTTTACTCGACCAAGGCGGCCAAGGTTCAAACCCAGGCGACCGCACGTGAGATTCTGGTGGACAACACGGCGCAAGAGCGGGTTCTCTCCAGGTCTTGGGTTTCCCTCGCCGTCATTCCACCAGTTACTTCATTAACACCTTTTCATTCATTCATTGGCCCTCATTGTATCATCTACTTCTCACTTCTAATCAGGCTTTAGGCTGATCACCCATCGCAGTTATTCTGTCAGATTCATAGCCTCTGCTCCTCAACACGCATCTTCCCAAGCACTCACGTCCTGGTTGTGCAAATCGTATATCCGAGGATGGTAAACAGTTAAAGAGGTATTTTGATCGATATCGGAGATAATCCCTTGTAATTTATTTGATTTTATTTAAATTGGAATTGTTGAACGCTTATACATACCATGGTCTTGCAAAGAGAACATAATTTAAAGTTACTACTGTGGACTTAACTACTATATTTGGTTGTCCAAATATAAACACAAACAAGGGAAGAATAAGATGAATTGGTCATGTGCAGAGAATGCCAGAAACCGGTGTAGTTAAGAAGATATTCATAGGAAAGCTGGATGGCAGAAGAAGAGGAAGACCCAGGAAAAGATGGGTAGATGATGTAGATGACTTGAGAAAGTTGGGGTTAAAGGCTGGAGAAGAAATGCAGAGGACCGAGTAGAATGGAAGAGGGTGGTTAGGGAGGTCAAGAGTCTACACGACCTGTAGTGCCAACTGTCATCATCACAGTAGACTTAAACCTTCTATATCCCTATATTTCCCTTACACCTACAAAAATACGTAATACAATTATTTCTAGAAAGTTAGGGGAGAGTCGTGCAGTAGCGGCCGGCATGCAGGACCGGCCACTACTGTGATTTCCCCTTTCGCCTCCATGTGACAGAGGTTTCCAGTAAGCA
The DNA here is from genome assembly GCA_030765055.1 of Mantis religiosa. Lineage (NCBI taxonomy): Eukaryota > Metazoa > Arthropoda > Insecta > Mantodea > Mantidae > Mantis > Mantis religiosa. The sequence goes on along the minus strand of CM060958.1, from coordinate 48,150,640 downwards.
GTAGCAAGGTTGTGCATCCACGTGCGCTATAGTCGGATATCTTCTTCCTCTCTTCAGTTCTTTGTCTGCCCTCAGTGTTTGATGGTGGTTAGTGTAGCTCTTAGCGCACGGAAGATATTCTGAGGGCTATCGAAGCACTATATTTGCGATCTCTGTAAACCGGTGAGCTAAACATTTGTGAACTGAGCAGAAGTAATGACAATAAGTTCCTATGCTTTTGTATTTTACTATTGTTCCATATGTGGCACTGCATATGTGGCAGTATTTTAACAGAAAAGACAGTGGCCGATACTGCAAGACGCTTTCTACAAGCCTGAGAATTCTAGCATTTTTACTTTCGATCTCATAAAGTACTATAATTGGAAAATAAAAATAATTACATTATACTATCTATAGAAAATGCCTTGAGGTAGGAGAATAATAAAGTTAGATTCCAATTAACCACCACAATTACAGAGTAAAGTCAAAAAACTTATCTCGGCCCATACTCCACGACCATCCCCTATATTCAGACGTACCTATTATGTGTTTCAAATGGGAAGGTGTTTGTCCTTGAGTGCTTCTAGGTGGGCAACCAATCGGAGTCCTGCGGTGTTGTCGTACTGCATACCCCTATGGGTATGTGACGAGCGGCAGATTAATCACTCTCTAGTAAATACTATCCGCGCTAAGACAAAACTTCAGATTTTGCAAAAACTGATCAATGAGGAAGGAGAGAGCAATGTATTTAACATAACCGTAAAAACCCCATTTTTAGCTCAAATAGTTTTTCTAATAAAATAAATAAAAAAGATGCCATTGTACTATAACAATGCATTGCGACGTAAGCACTGTAATGAATATCATTATTGGTTGGCATGTATGCGTGAACGTATATTTGAAACTACTCAGAAATCAAACGTAAACATTTGAAATGACGTGGTAAAAGAAATATGTACTTTGAATAAGCCAAGGTGTTTGTTAAATTCTAGGAGAGGAAACGACACATTTCTTGCTGGTATCGCAGAACGTGTCTGGTCACATATCTTTGTTTATGAATGGTTCATAATCTCTATTTACTCTAGAGTTCAAAGCAATATTATTCAGTTACTCTTCCATGAAAAAGTGTATCAGATGGATCGATGAGACGCGATGTACCTCCCCCCTTACTACTGCCAGAACAATCCAGTAGAGTTAATGTGGGCTCAAATTATGTTGCAAACAGAAATACTATTTTTAAACTGACTGACGTTGAACGACTTATTCACGAAGAAATTGACAAGGAACACAAGAATGGGAAAACTATGTGAGACATCAGATAAACTACAAGAAGACGACTTTTGGAAAGGAATAGCACGTAGCGAGATTTTTAAACCTATCATCATAAATTTGCAGTACTCAGACGTTGAAGACAATGATAATGACGAATTATATCTTAACGTAAGTAACATCCACAGCTATAGAGCCCGCTTCGGTAGCGTGGTGGTAGCATGTCTGCGTCACGTTTAAGAGGTCCCGAGTTCCAATCTCGGTCAGGGTGAGTTACCTGGATAAAGTTTTTCCGGGGTTTTCCCTTATCCTGGAAGACAAATGTCAGGTAACTCTAAGCTCTATGTAACCTGGTATCATTTGAGCATCATTTCACACATTCCGTACTTCGTTCGATATGACTTAACGTTCGAGGACGTAAATTACAACAGCTATACGGATCCACCGCTGGTATTTTCTTTGGATTAGAAAAATAAGTAATTCACAAACTATAATTAATTTTAATCTAAATATTAAAACCATTTGCAATTGTGATTTCAACAACTACGTTATTGTAAAACTTGGGAAATTTCAGATTGCGTTTTCTTATGTTTAGCACCAAGAAGACTCGCAAGTGTGCGATAGAGAGGGAAATATAAAAGAGTGGGAGTAACGAGGTGGCAACGCTTAAGGCTCTGACGCATCTGATTCGCTACAGGCAAGAACTCTTCTCATTTGAAACACACAATAGTCATCACACACGAACACGTATTTTTCAAGAAGGGATTTTTTCTAGGGCCTTTTAGAGGTCCTCGAAACATCATTCTGCTAAAATAAGTAAATTAAATTTGTGGGTAGTTTACATTTCCTCTTCATGCCAAGTGTTGTAAGAATGTATATACGTTTATATGCATCACGATAAAGGAAGAGAAAATGTAGATTTTCAACACTCTAGTTTATAGCTGTGTATTTAGGGCAATTGGGTAACTTTGGAGATGTTCAATCTTGTTGTTACGTAAACACACGTTATCTGCATGCTTCATAAGTGCTGTAAGACATTAAAGCAAAAGATATCACAGTAATACCTGGGGAATACGATGGAAATTTAGTATTTCTGTCCTTGGTTAAGGAAATGCGTATCATTTCTTCTTTGAAGCACGCAGAAACCGCCCAGATTTACACCCACTGAAGATTCCGTGTAGCCTGCAATTAACTTATTACAGACCACGATCGTAAGGCAAACTAAACAGTCCAGAAAAACAAAGAACCTGGAAAACGTTCTGGACCACCCACAATTAGCTAGGTCACTGAACTTTCACTACGTGGTGTGTAATGTATCTCAAACTGGAGACAAAAAATTATACCGTGGCTATTAGGGAACAAAGAAGCAGACGAAATAAACTGATATTTTGACGGAACAGACCCCTCTTAAATTTACTTTACGTTTTCTGGAGCAACTTGAATTAATGGGTCAAGTGCAACAGAAAGTCCCCTTTTTTTTTTACCTTAACAGCGTTTTTGTAGCTGTTTTCGAACCTTCGCGCGGAGCACGAGATTAAAGCTTCATTATACGTTGAAAATGTTGTGCAGTAGTTGTTGTTTATTGCATCTTGATATTTTCATAGTTCTAAAAAACCACAAACTGCTACTATCCTATCTTTTTTCTGCCGTAGACCGCACCTTTGACAATTCAAGGAGAAAACACGACTCCCAAGGGCTGAACACCAGGAGGTTAATTTCTTTTCAGAGCAGTATCAGGTTGTTAACCTTAGCAGGTTCAACAATGAAGGTGGAGTGGAAGTGATTTATCATTGGCTCTTCAAAGAAAGTGAAATGCACGGCGAACATGCAGCAGTTGTCAGAAATGTGCCCTGCTGTACGTTAGTTATGATCTACACTAGGAAAAATGTGTCGCTAAAAGGTATTCTGGAATTACTTGCCGATAAATTAGTTAAAATATTTGCAATAAAAATCCTGAAATATGAATTACTTGCATGTGTGTAACTATGTTACTCTATAAATACGCCTGGTATATTACGTAAATACCTATTATTGCCTTCTTTACTATGCATGTAACATAAATTACAGAACGCACTCTACTCCTCCTCAAAATTGATACCAATTTGATATGTGGGATTTTGGACTTCCGGAATCCATTTTTTAAAGAATTATGTGTGTGCACTTATCTAAGAATGGTGTAACTCATAGGCGAGCTAGGTCAAACCATCTTGAACATGGAAAGATGTTCGACCTCTTTTTCAAAAATGGCTCTAAAGGTTTTATTTTGAATACCACAGATAGACATGCCAAAGACATGCACATGTATAGCAATTTCAATAATAAAGGCATATAAACATAAAAATCCAGACAATAGAGTAAAACTTCTGGACCATATAGAAGGGATTGCAAATTAAAGTCATCATTGATTTAATTTTACTAATTAAGATAATCAGTTAGATTTATAAATAATTGCCATAATATGAGGCATGTTTTTTAAGTCAGTACCGTTTTGGAATTAAAAAAGACGTGCATATATATCGCAATAATTTTATTTTTACAGGAAATCCTGTACCATAATCTACTTTTCTACATAATTTTCGTGAATATTGAGGCACTTGTCATAACGTGGCACCAGCTTTTGAATACCCTCCTCCTAAAAAAATTCTGCCGCCTGACCTGCTAACCACTGTATCACAAATGTTTTGACTTCGCTATCGTCTTGAAGACGCTGACCGCCCAGATGTTTCTTCAAGTGCAGGTAGTCGCTGGGCGCCAGATCAGGGCTGTATGGAGGATGATCATGAGTTTCTCATTGAAAAGATTTGATGAGATTATGGTCTGATTAGCCACATGTGGATGGGCAATGTCATGCAGCAAAACGATACCCTTACTCAACTTGCCACGTCTTTTGTTCTGGATTCCAAGGCGCAGATTTTTCAATGTATCACAATAAGACGCTGCATTGATTGTCTCATTACGAGGCATAAACTCAACCAGCAATACTCCTTTTCTGTCCCATAAAACTGTTCACATGATTTTCCGAGCAGAAATTGTTTGTTTAAACTTCACTTTTGTGGGTGATGATGAATGTCGCCATTCCATGGATTGTTGTTTCGATTCTGGTGTGACGTAGGCCACCCATGTTTCGTCACCAATAACAATTTGGTCTAAAGTCTTCACCTTCATTGTGGTACAGCTCAAGGAAAGTCAATGCACTGCCTAAAAGTTGGGTTTTGTGCAAATCCGTCAACATTTTCGGAACACAACGTGAACACAATTTCCGGTACTTTCAAGTTCTCGGTCACAATGCGATACAAAATTCTACGAGAATATTGAGGAAAATAGTCGCACAATGGTGAAATTGTAAATCGTCTGTTTTCTTTTTCCTTTTCGTCCACTTTCTGCACCAAATCTTCAGTAACGACCGAAGGACGCCCACTGCGTTCTTCATCATGCACATTTGTGCGGCCATCTTTAAATGCTCTCACCCATTTCCTTACCATTCCATCACTCATAATGTTTTTCCCGTAAACTTCACAGATGTCGATCGGTTTTACGCCTTTAGCACTAAGAAATCGTATAACAGCCCTACTTCACAATCGGCGGGGCTCACGATTGTCGGAGGCATCTTAAACACTCAGTAACCAATGTATACAATGAAGAATCGGACTGTAATGGCGTCAGTACGTAGACAAGAGATGTAGGTAACCAGTGCTCATGTGCGGAACGCCGACCGCAGAGCTGCGGCGGGGGAATCGCAAAACGGTACTGACTTAAAAAATATGCCTGGTATATTGTGACTTTGTGGGTTCGTAGAACTAAAATTCCGAGTTGCAGATATTTCAAATGTTCTTTATTTCCGTAGAAATACACTATTCAATTCTCACGTAACAACATTACGTCACATACACAGTCTACCAAGGTCGATGACAATAATAAACGGGCCCGCCTCGGTAGCGTGGTGGTAGAGTGTTTGCCTCACGTTCAAGAGGTCCCGAGTTCGAATCTCGGTCAGGGTGAGTTACCTGCATAAGATTTTTTCCGTGGTTCTCCCTTATCCTGAAAGACGAATGTCGGGTAACTCTAAACTCCATGGACCCCGGACACACTTGAGCAGCATTTCAACCATCCTCCGACTTAACGTTGGAGGACGTAAATTACCAAAAAAAGGCGTTCTGATTATAACATCAGCTCTCGTTACAACACACTACAGCTGTTTTCTGCTTACCCTCTATTGGCGAGTCGTCGCCTTCTTAAATACCACATGGATAATTTCGAGAGGTCTCTGGAACAAATAAGAAAACAACCTTTCTCTGTCAATCCAGATATCACTAGAACCTTTCAAACGTGAAATACTATCTGTGCCGGCAAGTCATTTACCTCAGCTATCTTTATTTTCCGGCTCTCTGTACACACTAGGCGCGCTATCGTAGATAACGGCTTTGCAACAATATCATAAAAGTTATTTTGTTTCTTTTATGTACTTACGAGGGGTTTTCGTAAAATTTTATTTATCACCCTTTAAAAATGTGGTAGAGAATTTGTGTTATGCGCTTTTTAATTCTTCTCTACGCAGTCACCATCTAGATATACACATGTTCCCAGCGTTTCTTGACCTTCGGAATACGTTGATTGTGGAAGTCTGTAGAATTCGCTTTAAACCACTGTTTCGCTTCATTAATGACGTCATTTGTGTTGTTAAATTGGTGACCACGCAACGGCTTCTTCATTTTCGGGAACAAGAGAAAGTCACTTGGTGCGAGATCGGGCGAATATGGCGGATGCTCTAAGCTCTCAAAGCCACATTCCCTTGTTTTGTCGACTGAAACTTGAGATGAATGAGCTGATGCATTGTCAGCCAGAAGACGAACACCTTTGGAGAGCATACCACATCATTTCTTAATCAGAGCTGCTCGTAACTTTTCTACAATATTGCAGTAGTATATCTGCCAGTGATGGTTTGACCATTGGCAAGATAATATGTAAGGAGACTCCACGACAGTCCCAGAAACTGAAAGCATGACCTTCCCAGCTGACTTTTACACCTTTGCTTTCTTGGGAGGGGGGAATCGGCATGAGTCCATTCCATGCTCATGATTTTTGTCTCTGGATCATACTGATAGATCCATGATTCATCCATGGTTACTAGACGATCAAAAAGGTCATCTTCATCCTGTTCCAACAACATCAACTTCTGTCTTGAAAGGTCACGCCGTGTTTGCTTTTGGAAAGGCGTTAGCAAACGTGGAACCCCAGTTCGTCATGAATAATTTTCCACACACCACCATAACTAAGATATGTCTCATCCATGATCATTTAGATGGTTGCTCCTATATCTTCCAGTATTAAACGCACCACTTTCTTCACTGTTACAGCATCGTCTGTCATTGACGGTCTACCAGCTCTTGCCTCATCTGTCAGGGACATGTGACCAGTTTGAAAATACCTTTTCTACCTCACAATAGTGTCATACGTTGGGAAATCACTTCCATAAACAGCCGTCATCTCATCGTGGATTTCTCGGGCAGTTTTCCCTTGAAATGCAGGAACTTGATCATACTACAAGCCTCAATGTTCTCCATCTTAGTCACTTCTGGCACTCAATGTAAAAGAGGCACTCAAATCGTTGAAACTACCATCAGTGTATACCGAGGAATCAATGATGAAGCGAAAAATTAAAACTTCACGTACATCTCCTACATCGCCTTAGGTATAAATTGTTTGATATCCTTATAGGACAGTTATGACTGACATTAGAGTATGAACATAGTTCAAAAAATAAATACAAGGAAGTGTCAGCATTCCCAGTTCAATAAACAGTGGTTTACAATGGTGTTAGGTGGAGCTCCATACAAATGTCTTTATAATAAACGAAATGTATAGCTTGAATTTTCTAGGCATAGCCAGTGAAGTTCTTTCCTGATGGATGGCTTTTCATAACTTTTGCAGAAAGTAAGAGATAGACAATATTTTATTACAAAAAAGGTAGATGTAATTAAAACAACTAATTAGTCAAATATAATGTAAGACTTAAGGACACCCTATGACGGTAAATTTGAAATTCTGAACTAATATGTCAGCTTTTCAAGATTTGTGACACAGATATAGCTTAGTGTAAATATGATACAGCCCAAATGTGGTCAATTTCATTCTGATAGTTTGGAAAATATGGTCAAATTGATTTATTTTGGTTACGTCACCTAAAACGTCCCTTGCGTCAAAATAACTTAAACTTTTCGTCTAATATTTTAACAACAGGTTTCCAATGCATAATTTTTTAAATTTTTCCTAGGTTTCTATGTGTCTCAATAACTTTAGGCCCCAGAAATTTTTAAAGCTATGAATATGGCTTTTTTGCCCAAAATTTGAAATTTTTGTGTTTTGAAGTAAAGAAAGTGTGCTTAAATGTATCTCACAATAAAACCTAGGGAAATTTCTATTCATTTTGTCTCTACGAACGTGTGTAGGAAGTTTTATTAGTCTAACACTAAAACTGCGACGCAAGGAGCAATGTGGAAAAATGCTAAAATTTGCAATAGCAAGAAAATAAGGTTAAGGAATTCGAATTTATATCTAACACTAGCATTCACGTATCTTTGAATCTAGATTAGAGCACTTCAAATGGCTTTCTCATGTCGTCTATGCATTCTTTGCATTCTGTAAGGCTTACACTATTCTATAGGCTAAAAAGAGGAAAAGGCGGTTTTTTGAAAATGTGCATGAATTTTCAGTCATACATAACCTTAAAACTTTCACGGCAAGCGTTATTAATTAAAGCTTCAGGGGTCATCAGCCTTTTCAAATTTGATATTGAGCTTGGAATGGTCGAAAGCTCAACATTATTAACTTTGAAACAGCTAATTATCTCTGGAGATTTTATTAATTAGTCAAATACAGTCTGTATATATGGAGATGATGGTGCCAGACGGCTTGGATTTTTCACATCTTTCCTCATACAGGTCACTTTTAATGAGCCATGCAGATAATTGTATATCAAAATAACCAATATCATAGAAGAACCAACTCAGCCTTAAAACATCTGAAACCTTCTGTTGTAATTTCGTCTAAAAGTTAGTAAATATTAACATAATTAAAAAACCTTAACTTTATAATCATGAAGTAGGTAGAAGAACAGATTTTTCAGAATAGTCTGCATAAAAGGGCAGAGAAAATCAAACGAGTGAAGATATCAGATATTTTTTTACTGATAAACGAACAGGTGCACTGTAGAGGTCTGCATGTCGGTCTTTCAGACCAGTTGTGCAAATAACCAATTATCTGAGATAAATAAGGGCACAATCACATGAAAATTGAAACGACATTTATTAACGACCAGGTGTACCTTACCAAAACTGACAGCAGCAAGTCAGCAGGAAACTGACATAATTCTAAGCAGGCCGTATATGGGCATTTGCTTTTTTCTGTCAATGTAATTGAAGCCGTGAGAAGCAAAATAAGCTCTATGCCTTTTTAGCATTTCGTTAATTATGATAATACACTTCATTATGTCTCCTTGTAGCCACAACGGGATAATGGTAATAGAGTAGAATGTCACTGATGGTGAAGCTGGTCGCTATGGGATGCTTTTGAAATTCTGGTCCAAATAAGGGCCTTGTATTTGAGAAAAGTAGGTTAACTTCTTAATACGAAGGAATACCTCAGAAAAAAAATTAACTCATAACACTAAAGAAAGTATTTTGTATAGTTTTCCGGGTTGTTTAGAGACGTGTCCATTACGTTACCTATCACAGAATGTGGTGGCTTTATAACGCAATAATAAAGGAGAAAAGCGGGAAGGTTGGTGCTTTTGACTTTTCTGGTGTTAATTGAAACCAAAACATCTTTGTTGACTATGAATCAGGTAGGCCATATACTGATTACTGTCTCATAAGTAATGCAGCATTTTAAGAAAAACGATTATATGAAATGTTTTCTGACAAGCAATTAACTTATTTTCAAAGTACAGGCCAATTAGCTTCTATGGTCTTGAGCCATAGTTCAGGGAGGTTTATTATCCCTCGATGGTACGAGTGTCTGGTTTCTGATGCGAAGAATTCGGTGACACAAACTTACACTGATTCAATTAAAATTTCTTCCACGTAGAAAATAACCATGAATCGAAAAATATGATATGATTCTGCGAGATCAGTGCTGTATGCTGGGTTTGGTGGTAGTAGTAGTAATTCCTGAATTTTTCCATGGCTGTTCTTGCAGTATGGCATTTTGCATAGTCCTGCTGCAATACAGCACTAATTCTGTTAACTACCGCAGGGTATCTCCGTCCCAAAATTTCATGAACTCGCCTACCCGTTTGCTACAAAATCCCAGTAAATCGTACCTTCAAAACTCCGCCAGACCCACATTACTTTGCGACCGAATTGGTTTCTTTTAACGTGACTTTCGCAGGTCGGTGGTGATCAAGCCACTGTTTCCAGGGTTTCGATAATATATCCATTTTTTCATCACCAGAGACAGTTCTTCTGACAAATCTATTATCTATGGGATTACAGATAAGCTGACGACAGATATCCACCCGACGTTCAGTCTTTTGAAGTGCCAGTTCATGAGATAAAGGTCTACACCTTCTGTATGATGTACAAAGTATCTTAATGTGGTGATGTATGTTATCTTTTGATGTACCAAGTACTTCTGAAAGTCTACGGTACGTTTTACAGATTTTCTCGAAAAACTTGGCATGTATCCTTAAAATTCCACCCTTTATATCTTCCAGAACGTAGTAAATCTTAAGTGTTTTCGTCTCCAGTGTTGAAACGTTGGCGCCATTGTTGTTCGGTTTTTTCCGGGGTTGTCCGTTATCTTGAAAGACGAATGTCGGGTAACTCTAAGCTCTATGGACCCTGGGCTCATTTGAGCATCATTTCACCCATTCCATTCATCGTCCGATATAACCTAACGTTGGAGGACGTAAATCACAAAAAAAAAAAAAAAACATCCCTGTGCCACACGGTCACTAATGACACATTCTCCGTCCACTTCACATATTCTTGAAGCTGTGACAGCGGCTCTTTAATCTTGTTTTCAGTAATGTTTTAGAATTACTGTCAAATTTTATCTCCATTTTGTATTGTTTATTAAATACTTAAGACTGATACACACTCGCAATGTACGCAGTACTAACCATGTCATCATGTAAATAGCAACCAAATAATTTTTCCAAAACACCAAAATAAAAAAAAATTGTCTTCACTTATGAGACAACCTAATATGCCATTTCTACGCAATTTTGTAACCCCTGTTGTGGATGTTGATGCAATTTAGTAGAAGCAGTGTGAATCCCGGTTAAAGCATTTCGCCCATGTCTTCGCAAGGCCACTTATAACGATAAATAATATGACGTGTACGCTAGGTACGGCGAGATTATCTTTGGCGTTGACAGTACATGTCTTCCACCCAAATTCTCGTTATCAATGTTTCACAGAACCTAAATTAAAGTAAAAGCTCAGAAAAAGTTGTATGTCTGGAATTTTGAAGAAAATAAGACAAAATAGAAAATTCTATTAAATCCTAAACATATAATTTTAAGCTCAGGATGTTCAAAGGCTAGGACAAGGTTTTCAAGAAAAATCTCCCCACCCTAAACTACCATAGCAATTCTAAAATTTCTAAAATTTATTTTTCTCCAAATTGGCTCATGTGGTATTGATTAAAACACTCTGCGTCAAATGAAAAATGTGTAGTGTTTAACGCCCGCTTTTACTACATACGGCACCGCAGGCAATGACACTGGTGATACATGAGATGAAGATGTAGCACCGGTGGAATGAGACGGCGGGTGAAGCCGGAGATCCCGGAGAAAACCCGCCCCAGCTCCGTGTTTCCACGACAAATCTCACTTTGCGATCGCCTGGGATCGAACCCGGGCCGCCTTGGTGAGAGCCAAGCGGTCTAACGACTGAGCCACGGCGTGGCCACAGTGCGTCAAATACTTGTATAATAAATGAAATATATATTTTTATTTTTAATATAATCTCTTAAACACACTTCATAATGGTAACGATGGAGAAGGTGTTGTATAAAAGTTTTGATATTAAAGTACTCTGATTATATGAATTACATTTGTTACATTCGTTGTTATTCGTTTAAATTTTAGTATTCTCATACTTTCTACGTTATTTTGTTTTTCTTGCTTTCTTAGTTTTCTACCCTGGTCTTTCAAGTAGTTCGGAATTTCAAAGACCTTACATTGCACCAGCTCTAAGAGTTGACTGTCGCTTAGTGCTATTTTATTTATTTGCCATTCCCGCTCTGACTGCAAGGAAGTAAGTAATAAATTCATTTATGCAGGTCATCATCCTGATTAAATAAAAGCAAATAATTTCTACGTGAATGAATAGAGTATCACATGAGTGCAACACAATTTTTATATTCTCTTCTAAAAGTGTAACTTTTGTTCTCTTAATATTTTTTTGCGTGAAGGGCAGTAAATGATCAAGAAACAAATATGATTCATATTTATGACTTCAGGCATACACTATATTTCAAATAAGAAGGCGGAAGTAGCTTTATTAAATCAGAACGCTATCCTTAACCTATGTTAAATTGCTTCTTTCATTATATCATTAGAAAATTTGACATTTGATGTCTTCATAACGGACCAGTCCTCCACCTGTTCTGCTTTATGTGAATATCCATTACGGTAGTATCTAATAATTCGTTTTATTTGCCTAATGGGCTGACGTCCATTATAGTTATTTACAAAAGCATAAATAATGCATTGTTTACCAATGTTGGACCTGGCTTGTATCTTAGGACAGTTTAAATTCGGTAACATTAAAATGATCCCGTCCCTGGAAGATAACGGTTATTTTCTTAAAATCTACAACTTTAACCTATTGTGGCATTTATTATTTTTCTAGATATGTACTCTCACATGGTTTCTAAACTTATTTAATGTATCACTCGACTTCCTCTACTCATCACAATTTTGCATACTCTTTATATATTATGGATAACATTTCATAAATATGACGATAGGTTTGTTCACATGACTTTTTCTGCTTCATTTTCTTCAAATCTTTCCCAGAAGTATTTTTCTAGTCCTTTTGGTTTATAGGGGAAGTATCGCATTTCGTGCAAAAATCTTATATCGAGATATCTGTGGAAATACACGACTTCCCTGAACCCACCGAGCGGGATACCTCGCGCGATTATGCCTTTGGCTCCCATTCTAGAGGCCCGGGTTCAATTCCCGAGGCTGAGCTACCAGACCATGTGTTTTTCGGTGTTTTCAGCTGAATGCTGTGTAGGTTAATTACGTCTCCATTGTCCATTTCATCTCTCATCTGGCGGTCTGTTTCAGGATAGTGTTGGCGTTTGTCTCGGTGGTTCAAGGAGGATGATATTGTAACGCGAGCGCTGGAACACCCTATGAAAGCAGCTGAGAGCGGGAGACGAGGGAGGTCCGTGTTAGCTACGCCCTCCCCTCGTTTGTCTTATAGTGGTGACAGGCGGTGGTGACGGAGGAGAAACATGACTGTGCCATCTGTTTCTGTCCACCTGGTTCTCGATCATTCTTTTACTGGAACATTCTCGCGGACACTGGAAGGCGGCGATATTCCTATATAAAGGGGGGTTGCAGACAGTCAGTGGGTCAGTCAGTTGGTTAGTGAGTGTGAGCGAGGAGACAGTCACAGTTCTTGGTCAGTGACGTGTTAATGAACGAGAAGATTGTGCAACGGAAGACTGTACGTAACTGGTATGTGCATCGGAGTTTATGTAATCGCGAGTACAAGTGAAATTGTAACGGACGAACTGGTGAATTGTAATTGTGTGCAGCAAGTAATTCTGTGTAATTGGCAAGTGTTAAACTGTAAGTCGGTGGAAATAAAGGACATTGTTGAGTTTGTGTCATTGGACTTTTCATTTCACGAACCCACAAAGTCACACTGGTGTCAGGAAGCGGGAAAACAACATCACCGAACATTACAACCATGGACGCGGCATTGGAAAAGATTTTGGAGAAGATGATGGAAATGAAGGCTGAACTAATCTCGGAAATGAAGACGGCCAACGACAACATCACCGCAGAGTTGAAACAAATGAAGACGGCCAACGACAACATCGCCGGGAAGATGGAAGAAATGAAGACCGAATTAACAACGGAAATAGAAGCGGCAAATAACAACCTGGCCGCAAAGCTGGAAGAAATGAAGACGGCTAACGATAACCTCACGGAGAAGACGGAAGAAATGAAGGAGGCGAACGAGGTCCTCGCCGCCAAGTTTGAGGAACGGTTGGCCGGCTTGAGGGATGACGTCACGAATCTGGGCAAGCGGATGGGTCAAGTAGACGACAGCCTTAATGATTTAGAGGAAAAGGCCGACAACATCGCAAAACCCCTAACCCGCCTGACGGAGGAAAACCGGCCTTATGTGTGGACGGAGGACGCCGAAGACGCTTTCCAGCACCCGGAGACCCTGTGCAGTGCTCCAATTTTGGGTTTCCCACAGCCGGGTGGCGCCTTCATTGTGGACACCGACGCTGGCGACCATTGCATTGGAGGTGTCCTATCGCAGATCCAGGACGGCCATGAGCGCACAAGAGTGGAAGAGGAGGAGCGTGCCGCAGCAGTCCGAGTAGTTGTGGCAGTGCCTGCTGAAGGCTGGGATAGCGCAGGCCTGAGGAGGGAGCAGCTGGCGGACGCAGACTTGGGGCCACTCTTGAGGGAAGTGGACGCAGGGACGAGACCAACCTGGGAGGACAACGCACCGAGGAGCGCCACCTACAAGTCGTACTGGGCCCAATGGGACTCGTTGAAGACCAGAGAGGGCGTGCTGTTCCGGGTATGGGAGTCACCCGATGGGAAGGCGCAGAGAGAACAGTTGGTACTTCCCCGGAGCAAGGTCCCGGAAGTCTTGGAGGAAGTGCACGCCGGTACTTCAGGAGGACACCTGGGAGCGAACCGAATGATTCACAAACTACGGCAGCGCTACTTCTGGCTGAGACTCCGAGCAGATGCTGGTGGTACACCTGGACCGCCTCGCACGCTAAGATGGGGCTGTTCGGGGCGAACAGCTTTGAGGAGGGAGCAGTGTAACGCGAGCGCTGGAACACCCTATGAAAGCAGCTGAGAGCGGGAGACGAGGGAGGTCCGTGTTAGCTACGCCCTCCCCTCGTTTGTCTTATAGTGGTGACAGGCGGTGGTGACGGAGGAGAAACATGACTGTGCCGTCTGTTTCTGTCCACCTGGTTCTCGATCATTCTTTTACTGGAACATTCTCGCGGACACTGGAAGGCGGCGATATTCCTATATAAAGGGGGGTTGCAGACAGTCAGTGGGTCAGTCAGTTGGTTAGTGAGTGTGAGCGAGGAGACAGTCACAGTTCTTGGTCAGTGACGTGTTAATGAACGAGAAGATTGTGCAACGGAAGACTGTACGTAACTGGTATGTGCATCGGAGTTTATGTAATCGCGAGTACAAGTGAAATTGTAACGGACGAACTGGTGAATTGTAATTGTGTGCAGCAAGTAATTCTGTGTAATTGGCAAGTGTTAAACTGTAAGTCGGTGGAAATAAAGGACATTGTTGAGTTTGTGTCATTGGACTTTTCATTTCACGAACCCACAAAGTCACAATATGCTCTTGGTAAACCTTCCTCCTTGGATAGGACTGTCTCCAGCGTCTAAACCCGGTCATGTGGCGTCGTTTCTGGACCACATTAGGGTGGGATGCCGGTTGTACTAGCCTGCCGTTGAATTTCCAATTGGTGAAGTGTTGGGACCCTGCCCTCTCACTTTTGTGGCTCCTTGGACGACCGTCCTCTATCTTTTCTTGCCTCATCCTTCCTCTCGGGGTTGCCCCACCTGGGACATAGTTATAATAGATCAAGTTATGACCTCCGTGTCAAATCCCTGCGTAAGGTACTCCAATTCAGTCTCTGAAATCCAAAAAGCAGCTTTAAGTGTGTGTTAACAGCTTAATTCAAAACTGAAAATTCGTTTATCAAAGTTGGCATTCACGTTCAGTACTTACAAAAATAAAATAAGAAAGTCATCCCGTCACTAACAATCTTGTTATTGATATTTTTCATAAAATTTTGAATATCCAAGAAAATTGTTATAGTTATTTATTGATGAACCATGTGCTTAAAGATATTTTTCAGGACTAATGAAATGTTATTTCAAGTTTTTGGGAATGTCCTTAAAGGCCCTCTTCATTATGGTGGCGTAAGAAAATCTTTATGCATAAAAAATGTAAAGCCCGTTAAGATAGGTGTCTCTAATGAAAATTGTGTATGTGAAATAAACCATTTTTATATACTCCTTCTTATTTGACTGAATTTTCCAATACTTACACTTTTATTCATTTATCTCTAAGCCATGGAAAGCATAGAACATCTACTGGGAATGGAATTTCAAAGCTATCGTATAGCGACCAGATCTTAAGAGATTTCAGTAATACCTAAGGCGTATGTATTACCACATTTCTCTTAAGCTTACTTGAAGATTAGCAATAAGATAATATCTCAATGAACATATAGTTGGATAAAGAAATTCGAAAAATTGTAGGAAAATTTTATAAATTAAGTATATTTTAGGAATTAATGAAAATTATTATGAAATTATTGTACTCTTTGTAGGTTGAATATAATTTATTTTTATATTTTCTTTGAAGGTAGATTAATTCCTACAATAGTTTTAATTTTCGGATGTGGATTGGTCGAGAAATTGATGTGCTTCTTCATGGTTTGGGACTCAGCCCATTCCGGTTCCAAATTGATAGCGTTTCTTGGATCTTCTGTGTCATGAGTGTGCTACGTATCAATTTTTGACCTTATTTTTATTCACACTCTGTCATAATTTCAGACACTGACTAAATAAAAATTTTCAACTTCTAGTCAGGAATGGAATCTCGGACACATTTACGTGACCACTGTAGGTGTTAATTCTTCTCGAGAAAAGAAGGGTACCTCACAATTTACAAATTTACTCCATGATATTTTAAGAGGTATGACCAGGTTCTTCTATTGCTAATGCTCCTGTGCAATATTCGATGAACACTAAAGTGAATGGTAGCATCAAATTATCTCCAAAATGAACAATAACATATATTGTGCCACTTTTCAATTATTGACAAGAATGACTATGGAATTGACAAGATGCAGGGTTAGAATGGAACAAGATTTATCAGGAGAGGGGGTTGGACAAGGAGATATACTATCCACACTACTGTTTAATTTAGCCCTGGAAAAAGTAATCCGACAATTACCCATAAACTCTGGAGGAACCATACTTTCCAGATCAGTACAAATAGTGGCATATGCTGACGATGTGGCAATTCTCGCAAGGTATATAAGAGCTCTTGAGGAAAGTTATGCAGTGTTGGAAGAGAAAGCACAAGATGTAGGATTGGTAGTGAACGTTAGTAAAACAGAATATATGAAGATGGGAGGTTATGGGGATGCAAGAAGAAGAGAACCTACAGTTAAATTACATGAGAAAAAGTACCAAAGAGTGGAAATATTTAAATACCTGGGCTCTATAGTAACAGTAGTTGATAAACCATCAGTGGAAATTCAAGAAAAAATATCAAGTGGTAACAGATGCTTCTATGCCTTGCAGAAAATGTTTAAATCAAGGAAGGTCAGTAGGAATACCAAAATTAAAATATATACAACTGTACTGAGACCAATAGTAATGTATAGTTCAGACAGCTGGGTCCTGACAACCAGAGAAGAACAATGGTTATTACGGTGGGAAAGGAAGATCCTGAGGAATATATTTGGAGTGATAAAGGATTTGGAAGGATGGAGAATGCGGACTAACTTGGAGTTACAGTGCCTATTTGGACAACCAAATATAGTAGTGAAAATTAAACAAGGAAGAATAAGGTGGATTGGCCATGTGCAGAGAATGCCGGAAACCAGTGTAGTTGAGAAGATATTCGTAGAAAGCTGGATGCCAGAAGCAGAAGAGGAAGAGCCAGGAAAAGTTGGTAGATGATGTAGAAGACGACTTGATAAAGTTCGGGGTTAAAGGCTGGAGAAGAAAAGCAGAGGAGCAAGTAGAATGGAGGCCAAGGGCCTACGTGGCCTGTAGTGTCATCATCATCATCATCATCATCATCATCATCATCATCATCATCATCATCATCATCATCATCACTTTTAAATTATGATAGAATTCTGAGTGGAAATAAATGAGTATCTTAAACCACTATTTGGCAACATCTTCCGTTTAGTAATCCAGGGTTGAATTTTTAATTCTAAGAAATCGAAAATTTGTTTGAACAAAGGACTTGGTAGTTTAGTTCAACACAGTTCAGAGACATGAAATAGAAATTTTCAACAAAATTCCCCACCCTACAAATGGATTCAGATAAACGTTTTAATCATTTTTTCTCTAAATTTTCTCTTGTCGATTTTGATTAAAGTACATCTTTCTCATTTATTTTTACGAGGACAACGTATATCTTGAATTACCTGTTAATAACTTCGCAATTCTTATTTGTGGGTGACTTCAGCGTACACGATAAAGAGAGATAAAAAATGTTTCTGCACAAAAAAGTAAATATATTTAAAGCATTATATTTAGCCTTTTTTTCTTGTGAGCTTAACCATTTTGGAGATATGAGCATTTTCGAACATTTCGTTTCAATTTTCAAATATTTGTGGTGTACTCAAATAAAGTCATTCAAAAAAGATTATAGTCGATGTATTTTAATCAATGTTTTAAGCTATTAACATACTATATACATCAGATCAGATTACTGATTCCATTTATTTGAGTTCTATAAACAAAACCTGAGAACTTAAGGTAATGTTATACATTTTAGCAGATATATAACTTGGATAATGATTAGCAGGAATATAAACGACAATTATATTCTCTTTTAAGTTAAATAGTTAAAACATATATAATGTGGCTTATCTTAAGTTTAGACATTACTAATTATATACACCGAAAAGCATAGAAATAGTTAATTTTTGTTTGGATGTTGTCGGCCCTGCAATTCACCTCGGCACACGCACATTGCAGATTCTCCTAACACACTAGAGACTGTATAGAACCAAGGAAAGGCACAGGTTTCAACTAAACATTACCTGGGCGAACATTCATTTCCTAAACCCCATGAGGCCGTATCGATTTCTGTTATCGTTGCGTGTTGTTATTACCGTTTCTAACCAAGGGTAACAGACGCCAATGACGTAAGTTTCATCTTGTTTCTCTTTTCATTGCTGCTCTGAT
Organism: Mantis religiosa; assembly: GCA_030765055.1. NCBI lineage: Eukaryota > Metazoa > Arthropoda > Insecta > Mantodea > Mantidae > Mantis > Mantis religiosa. The sequence continues at coordinate 48,132,205 of CM060958.1, read as the reverse complement.
ACACGGTATTGCTATAGGGCCTTTTTTCCTTTTCAGATAGACCGACGCGCCCCAAAGAGATCATTTGTCAGTAACGGGTTCATTCATAATGTAGTCGGAACCTACATTAACTTAATGCCCAGCGAGGAAGAGGATACAGTGCAGGAAGTGATTAAGTTTCCATCCTGTTTGCATATATGGAAATCTGCAATTATCGATTTCCTAGCGAACATTTCAAGATCATTGCTATTTTGTTATGAATAATGCCCTAGTCAACTTTTATTCTTCTAATTTTTGTTCTGGAAGTTGTATTCAAATTTATTGGCTTTATGACACAATGAATACCCAACTAACAGACTGGTGAAGTAGTGACTGACCTTCAAATTCGTTTTGAGTGGTCATTTATGAAATCCTTCAAGCTTATACTTTAACGGACATTAGGATTGAACGTGATGAGCTAGAGACGAGCTCAGAACTGAATGAGTGTAATATTTGGATGGGTGGAGCAGGGCTGAAAAATTCAATGCAATAGCCAGGATTTGAACCATGGATATCACGGGTTCCTTGTTGCCTTTACCCATTGAGCTACCATAGCCAACATGCCAGCACAAAATTAAATTCTCCAACTTACTCGTATTTTCGCTGTAAACCACTAGGTGTTCACATATACAATGATATACACACCGTTTCTGTTGACTTACTGTGCTGTACTGTCTGCCCACAACAAGAAGGCAAGACAGAGGAATGGGTAACAATCGCTTTTGCTGTGTCTATGATCACCTTCCAGATATCATTGTGACTTTGTGCGTTCGTAGAATTAAAAGGCTGAGTTGCAGTAATTAAAGATCTCCTTTATTTTCGTAGAAATACTCTTATAGATTACAGCGGCATTACGTTAGGACACCATCTGTCTAACAAGGTCGATCACAATAACAAACAGTGACAGCAGATTACATCATTAGCTCTCGTTACAATAACATTTCCAGCTGTCTCTTGTTCAGAACACTGTTTCACAACTAACTTTGCGAGCCGTCACGTCCATAAATACCTAATTCGTAATTCTAGATTGTTCTAACATAAACCAGAACTCGAACAATCTCTATCAGTCCAGAAATTTCCGGAATAATAAAGAAACCAAATATTCTATCACATACCAGAAGCGTAACTTAATCTATGCCGGCAGGTCCTTTACCTCAGTTATCTTTGCTTTCCGGTTGTTTACAATAGCCGCGCTATCGTTAACTACTTAGCAAGGCTCATTATTATCATGAATCTTTATCCGCCGACTGTTTTCTTATTTGTACCGAAACTTTTATGCCTGTTGCCATGACATTATGATAAGGATGCTGCTTCCATCTAAAGTATATTGTTGTCATGTAACTTACCATTGCATCACACCTATCACTGCAGTTACTTTTTATTGTTTTATTTTTTACAATTTTTCAAATATTTATTTGTCAATATATGCTCATTATTTAGGAAACTATAATTTTTTATATAGTGTAGTGAGGGTTTTCATTCTTTGGGCGGAAAATGATGGCGTCTAAGCACAATAGAAGAATCTATAATGTCTTAGGTGCATCAGAACAATGAAGAGTTTATTTTTCACTTCAATTACCAGATTACGGAATCTCAAATTGGGTGATGTAAGGCTGCATAGAATCACTAAGGCCAGAACTGATTAACTGCCAACGTTCCTTTCTCAAGAAACTAAACCATTCTCTCTTTAGTGCCACGTATGAAGGTTTTTTCTGAATTATACAGTGTAACGCTCCAGAAACGAGCATTAGATCTGGCAGCATGGATAGCTCATATGTACTCTCATATATTCATTTCGTAGTAAACAGATCCACTACCACGGCACATAAACAGGGATCTGAAAATCTTTCTGCCTCTTCATCGCCCACTTACTTTCTTGTAGTGGGCAGAAAGTAGGTGTTACACTCTCAGGCTTCATAGTTAAACAACTATTAGGTAAATTCATGGAAATGAATCGTTCTTTCGCGCTATAAGTATGTAATATTAATTACCTTTCAAGCATTATCCACCCCAAACTCCCTCTTTCTTAGACGAAAGTTAAAATTAATTTCAATAAGAGCTGGAGACTTACAACTTTAAACATATCTCAGAAGTACATAACAACAATGCAAAACAACTCTTTCAAAAAGCTGTGCCAGCCGAAACCCCGTTTATATGGAACAATTTCCAAAACCTCTGTTTTCATCAAAATTAACTATTTAAAAAAACTTTGAAGGTGACTAGTATCTCGAACATCTTTGTCTAACGTCTTTAGAAGTATATGTTAAATATAAATTTGGTAATAAATCAAATACATTTTGAAGTTACGCTATTCCGATATACATACATGTATATTTCTCTCTTTTTTCTAAAATTCTTTACTCGGACTCACGAGACTTCAAAATTATTATACGGTGAACCGTGGTTATTAAAATTGTGTGTGCATTTAAGTACTTCCCGTGTCTACTTTTAGTAGCAGAGTTTATTCCACTAATGACACCAAGCTGAACTTCAGTTTACTTCCACTGTACTTAAGTACAAGAAAACAACACTATCATACTTCTGTGATATATATGCGCTTAGAGAATTTGAATGTTTTTAAAGTTAACAGTTTACTTGAGACTGAGCACAACCACTTCTTTTTCATGGTAATATAAGCTGTGCCAGTTTTGAAGTAAACAGTGTAGAAGAATAAATGCTAAAAAATCAGTGTTGGTATCCCTTCAGGAGCAACAGTGCGTGTTACAACAGCAGATAATAAAGTAAAATTAATAAAACAAATAATAAAAGGATCTAAATATAAACATATATTAAATATAAAAGGTTTGCAGATGACCATATATTTAAGAACTTTACAAAATCTTTAAGCTGTAAAACTGTGTACAGTGAAGTACATTTATGGAATTTAAAGGAAAATGTGAAGTGGTTTTAAAATAATATTTAGTTGAAATAAATTAGTAGAAAAAGTGAAAAAATTTAAATTGCTGTGCTACTGGGAAATCGTTAATGGAACACGTACTCTGGAAATATAATCAAAGCACTGTTTAATGTTAAACAGCAAGTACGTACACATGACCAGATTCTGAGAAATTTCCGTTGAGAAGAAACCAGTAACGACATTGTAGAGCTCAGGCGAAAACGTCGTCTTTCGAAACGGATTAAGATAAATAAATGGCCACTACAAAAAAATGAAACACAGTTTTGAATAGGAGCCTAGCTGAAACTGCAAGTGAAGCTTAGAGCTCTTTGCAAACCTAATATATTGTTACTTGCTATACGCCATTGCTTGAATAAACCCTTATTTTTATATTTTATGTTTCATTTAAATTCTAGCTTGTCAAGATATATTACCCAACTTATATAACTATTCTATAAACGAATCTCCATATTACGATCCTTTTAGAGTCAGCATGAAACCGTAGTAAAAATGAAAACTTATTTGATTTTCCAGGGAATTAATTTGCTGTTAGAAAAGGCTTAAACAAACATTAAAGGTTTTAGTTAACTGATGGAAATTAATCATTTCTTGACACTAGCTGTATATAGCCCAAGGTCTTTGATAGATAGAGTCAACATGAAAAATTCAATGCCATGGCCGGGATTTGTACAACGGATCTCCTGGTTTCCGTTCAGTCGCTCTAACCCATTGAGCTACCGTGGCCAATGTGCCGTCCTGATATTAAATTCTCCATTTGACTCATATTTCCCCGGTAGACCACTAAGGGCTCTGTCTATCAAAGACCTTAGCCTATATACGGCTAGTGTCAATAAATGATTAATTTCCATCAGTTAACTAAAATAACAAGAGTTAAATGATGAAGCCTGGGACTCAAGTACTTACAATAGTAACTCGCCACAAACGGTGTATCTCGGATGCGAGAGCCCCTAGTGGTCTACCGGGGAGATATATGAGTCAAATGGAGAATTTAATGTCAGGATGGCATGTTGGCCATGGTAGCTCAATGGGTTAGAGCGACTGGACGGAAACCAGGAGATCCGTGGTTCAAATCCCGTCCATGGCATTGAATTTTTCATGTTGACTCTATCAAACATTAAATGTGTTTTATAAAATACATCAACCTTTCTATCAGGTGCGAATTTGATATAAATATCTTTAATTGGGTTTCGACATATGCCTTTTAAAATACACTAGAAGAGAAACAAGTATGTCTTAGTTTTGTTGACGACTGTTGGAATAAACATACTATATTGTAATAAATATTTACTCATCCAAACCTTAGCCTAAACACGGCTAGTGGATAAGAAATGATTATTTCCATAAATTTACCTAAAATAAAAACATAGTGGTTTAACTGTTTAACTATGAAGCCTGGGACTCAAGTACTTATAACATAGTTAAATCGCCACACAAAGTGCGTGTCTCATAAAATATGACAACCCCTAGCGGTATACCGGGAAACATAGGAGTACGTTGGAGAATTTGCTGTCATGTCGGCAAGTTGGCCATAGTAGCTCAGTGGTTTAGAGCAACCGCACGGAAAGCGGAGATCCGTGGTTCGGATCCCGGCTATGACATTGTATTTTTCAATCTGGCTCTACTCATCCAAACGTTAGCCTACATGTGGCCAGTGTGAAACAAATGATTATTTCCAAATATGAAGACATAGTATTATTTTCTTATATTTGTTACATATAAACAGATGCTTTCCGGATATGTTTTAACTATAGTAATTATGTGGAAAAGTGGAGTAATACAATTTTGTTCCACATTTCTTATCTAGTTATCTGATTCTCTTATTATTTCAAATTAAACCATTGGAAGTTATTGCAAGTAAATTGCTAATAGAGGTAAAGAACTATTAAAATTAAAAATACTACAGACTGTTTTTACAACATTGCACCATTATATCAGTGGTATACGAGTAACTTTCTTCATAAACAGACCAGAATTCACTAGTTTTTATGGCAGTATAAACAAGCTCAATTCCGTAATCATCTCCCGTTACAAATGACGATCATTAGCCTATTTCATAATTGCAGCCTCCGTAAACTAATCCATTCCTATTAAATTAGTCTAATGTATTGACTGCATAATTGAAAAGTGCACGAAATCACAGCAAAATTACACGTTTATCTTGATCTGCCTATGCCTCAAACGCGAAGCAAGTAAGCGGGGAAAAAAACACGCAAGACGATGTTCTGTTGTTCCAGGAGTTTTAATTCATTTGCTACCTGATTTTAAAACAAGGTTACGAATGGCAGTGCCAGCGTTAAAAAAAAGTGTTTGAAATATGATCGTTGCTGGGAAAGTCTTCATCAGGAGCCTTCTTTTGCGTCCAGCTAACGAACCTGCCCCGAACCTCCCCCTAAAAACGGTAGATACAGAACTAGTGCTTAATTAGAATCGGGGTGGTAATACGTCAGCTGTACCTTTTCGTGCCTTGGCACACATCTATGTTTCACTCTTTCCCTAACTCGCTTTCCATTGCAAAAAGTCTGAAACTTCTGTTGTGGAGTTACGTTTTGTCCACTTGAATTTTAGGATAATATTAATGTATAAATGAAAGTTTATTTTCTATTGCTTTTTCTGAAATAAACTTAAGTGCACCTTAAACCACTTTTTATCTAGATAGCTACGCAGCTTTGCTAACGGTTTTACAACTGCTTTTATTTATTTACAATATTATGTAATCCGAAAGATATTGTTTCACTACTATAAGTATATTAATATTGCATTTTGTACACTATGTAGCTCCATTACTGTGTCTTTTTGCTAGATGAAGAGAGAGATAGGTTAATTCAGTTTAATATTCCTTTCCCAAAATGACATCCCAATAATATTGTTGAATCTTTCTAAATCACCGAAGTTCAGTTTTCTTCCTCTCGTACTTGATCATTTATAACAACGAAACTGAGAATGAACACACAGCAAAGCAGTTGCCCCCTTACCATTTATGTTGGGAAAGAGTTTAGGTTTGAGAGAGAGAGAGAGAGAGAGAGAGAGAGAGAGAGAGAGAGAGAGAGAGAGAGAGAGAGAGAGAGTGGATGGTTTATTTTCCTTTTCCTCTAAGAATTACAGTCTCACTTTATGGCTCATGAGCTTCGGTGCAAGTGCAGTCGCCCTCAAAATTATCGCACTTTAATACGTACGTTATAACCCATTAAAGGTAAAGCAATCCGTTGTAATCAGTTTATTTACGCAAACGGATCCCGAAAAATATTTCCTTTTCCGCGTTAGGCAGTTTTCCGACTTATAGTATAAGTTTACATGGGAAATAGTTCCGTTCCAAAATTAATTTTCCGTTTTCTAGGTTTCCGGCATATAAGGGGTCCGTTTTAGGCAGGTTTTACTTATAAATCTATATTATCTCAACTATTCTACAATTACTACACAAAAATAAACAAACTAAATAGCTATACTACACTATACATATTACATATTACTGGTAGCCATCAGTATTACAGCAAAATACTCACTACGTCTAAAACTCCAACAACTAGTATTCCACCGATACATTTATACTTCTCTATAGCTATCAGTACTTTCAATATGTTATAAATTCTGCTTCTCTTTAAACTGACCATTTCCATATTTTCTTAACTTTATTAACAATTTATCTAAGCCCGCTACCCTTGTTATTGTAGATTCTTGTTAACGCTGTGGTCCTATCCAACTTCTCCCATTTCCGCCCCAATAATTCTTGTCTCCATAAATCCGTTCCTTGGTATTCAAAACCTATATGCTCCAAATCTTCCCCGTCTCCTCAAATAGGACACTGACTATGTGGAATACTTTTTCTTAACCCTTTCAGCCTGCAAACACCAGTTCTTAGCCATGCAAATGCTTTGTTTTGTTCATTATCCATATCTACCTCTCCAATGTTTCCTTCATTGATAAATAATCTACCAAAGAACTTTTTCCCATTACCCTGCCAAGCACTTCTGGATATTTGTATCTTCAAGGCACTTAATCATTTTCCAAAAATTATTTTGATTGTTTACCTCTCTCCTCCAATATCCTCCCAAAAAGTTCTCTTCAAGGCTCCTTCTTATGTTACTCGTCCAAGCAGTTTCCTTAAGATTCTATGATTTTATTAAACATTTCCGTGTATATAAACGGGAATAGAATACAATACGCTTAAGCAAAATTAAAATATTTTAAGACTAAGTCTCTTGGAGATGCATTTTGAAATTTCCCTCGTTTATTTTGCGTGGCTAAATGATAAAAATCGAATGCAGGTAAATTAAAGTTTTGAATATTAAACTAATGACAGTAAATATCTTTGAAACGATAGAGCCAGATTGAAAAATTCAATGCCATAGACCGGATTTGAACCAAGGATCTTCTGGCTGCCATCCAGCCACTCTAGCCCTTGAGCTACTATGGCCAACGTGCCGACATGACATTAAATTATCCAACTGACTCGTGTTTCTCCCGGTAAACCACTAGGAGTTCTCATAAACACATGAGACAACTACCTTAATGGCGACTTACTATGCCGAGTGTGACACGACACGAGCCAGTTGGAGAATTTAATGTCATCCTACATACGGCCATTGTGAAAGAACAATTAATTTCCATTAATTGTACCTATTAGTGGTTAAGTATAAAGCCCGGGCCTTAAAGTACTTTCAGCATAGTAAGTCGCCATTAAGGTAGTTGTCTCAGGTGTTTATGAGATCTCCTAAGTGGTCTACCGGGATAAACACGAGTCAGTTGGAGAATTTAATGTCATGTCGGCACGTTGGCCGTAGTAGCTCAATGGTTTAGAGCGGCAGGACGGCAACCAAAAGATCCGTGGTTCAAATCCCGGCTATGGCATTAAATTTTTCAGTCTGGCTCTATCGTTTCATAGTGTGTCCTACACACGGGTAGTGTCAAAGAACAATTTCCAATAAATATATTGTTTTCAGCTATATTGGCACATATACATAATTATACTAAAGTTATTTAGAATAAATATAATTTCAGAAGCTGTACCCAGAAATTTTAACATATGCATGTAATTTACGTGTAAATATTAATTAACATATAGTATTCTAAGATCGTTGGGGTCAAACTGGAAGAATCTAAATTTTAAAAACAAACAAAACAGAAACTCAATATAATGGACGGTTTTGAAAGTTAAATATCTGTTTGGTATTTAGTGGCAGAAGTTATATCACTGTGTAAAAAATGTGACAGAAGACAATGCAAGAATTACAGAGGTATTAGCCTTCTGAGTTCAATCTATAAATTGTATGCTAGGATAATGAATAATAGAGTGAAAATAATGGCTGAATCCATGTTAGGTGAAGAACAAAGTGGTTTCAGGAAAGGAAGATCGACAACAGATAATATTTTCATATTGCAGCAGATACTGAAGAAAAGAAGAGAACATAATCTGCAGACCCATATAGCATGTATAGATTTCCAGAAGGCTTTTGATAATGTAGTCCGAGAAAAGCTGTGGATCATAATGAAAGAACAAGGCTACCCAAGACATTTGGTAAAGGTGTTGGAAAGTTTATACGAGGACACTAAAATTATTTTAAGATTCAAGACAGAGAAATCAGAAGAAATTGTAACTAACAACGGAGTCAGACAAGCGTGCCCAATGCCACCGACACTTTTTAACATCCATGTTAATAAAATAATCCAAAATTGGAGACAAAAAATTGACGCAGGCATAAAAGTAGGGTGTGAAATCAGCAATGAGAAAGATAAATATACGAACAAAAATTAATGCGATTTCAAACAATTTGTGGAACAATTCACAAAACCCTAAAGAATAAAACAAGATCTGAAACAAGAATAAAATTTTATAACACCATGGCGGTCCCAACGTTACTTTATAGATGTGAAAACTGGATACCTACCCAAAGAACCATCAGCAGAATACAAAGTTGCGAAATGAGATTCTTGAGAAGAACAAAAGAATGTACAAGAGAAGATAGAGTCAGAAATAAAAATATAAGAAATGAATTAAAAGTGGAAGCTATCATCTCAAGAATGGATAGGTACAGAAGAAGATGGTTTGAACATGTTGGAATAACGGATGATACAAGAATGCCAAAAATAGTTTTCCAATATAGTCCTAAAGGAAAGAGGGACGTAGGGAGGCTGAGGAAAAGATGGAAGGAGACACTTTGAAGACGGAACAGGCGAGAGCCTAATCCATGACGTAAAGAAGAAGAAGAAGAAGAAGAAGAAGAAGAAGAAGAAGAAGAAGAAGAAGAAGAAGAAGAAGAAGAAGAAGAAGAAGAAGAAGAAGAAGAAGAAGAAGAAGAAGAAGAAGAAGAAGAAGAAGAAGAAGAAGAAGAAGAAGAAGAAGAAGAAGAAGAAGAAGAAGAAGAAGAAGAAGAAGAAGAAGAAGAAGAAGAAGAAGAAGAAGAAGAAGAAGAAGAAGAAGAAGAAGAAGAAGAAGAAGAAGAAGAAGAAGAAGAAGAAGAAGAAGAAGAAGAAGAAGAAGAAGAAGAAGAAGAAGAAGAAGAAGAAGAAGAAGAAGAAGAAGAAGAAGAAGAAGAAGAAGAAGAAGAAGAAGAAGAAGAAGAAGAAGAAGGTATTTATTAGAGGTTTTTGTTTTGGGCTAAACTGTACCCATGTACACAAACACACTCCCAGGAGGCCTTTTTGATCTTAAAAAATGCTTCTTTTGGATACAGGGGTCTCATTACCTCTGAAATCTTGATATCAAATTTTTGAGTAGAGTGCAAATATACCTTCTCATACTTAGAACGTAAGTACTATCTAAAGTTAAAGCAGCGTGCTTATGCAAAAATGCATGTTGTAAATTGATAAAAAGTATAAACAACTTTTAAAACGTTCCTTTGGAGGCTTATTTATTCAATGCTTTTAGGAATTTAAGACCATACTTTTACATTGTTTATCCTATAGCTACTAGGTATCAAAGTATCTTACTGTGTTTGGCTTCGGCTTCGTAAGGCCTAAATTTCACGAGAAGACATTTCTCAACTGAAGCGGACATTTCCATCTTATTTTTACGAACTCAACAGTTTTTACTAACAGAACAAAGTTGTTCATAAACTTCATATACTCGTATTTTAGCCGTGTTACACTGCTAAAGTGTAAAAAACAATGTCCGGATTATGAAAATGAATAAAACCTGCACAAGTCTTTAACTACGCGAAGCCCTTGGCATAAATAAATATTGAATAATGTTGTAAGCAAACAATTGCAATCGATGAAGCCTGGTGATAAGGTAATGTTGTTCAATATTTATGGATAGACCACCTTGACTGCACTTTGCATACGAAAATGTCTTGATTCAGACCTCCATTACTCCAGTGCATATGCTAATACAATCTGGTGGCTTAAACAAAAACAGAGGAGGGTTGTAAAAAAACACAAAACGAGCTAATAATTCAGTTCCTGTTATTCAAATTAGAGAATTAACATTGTGCCGGATTCAGTAAGCAGTTTGTATCTTTGTTCCATGGTCTCCTCGAGGGCAATATAATAACTTTATAAGTGGTACATATTGGCACATGTTTCTGCTCATTCGTTCATGTTATTGGTGTTTTATGATGGAAATTTATAATCCCTTAAACGGATGCAAAACTGTGCTAAATGTTTTGAGGTGGGAGGGCTAAAAGTCTCTTATCTTTAAAATGCCAGCAAATCTTAGGTTACATGCAAATTATTTATTTATCCATTTTCTGACGTCATTTATCAAGCGATACCAAAAACTCGGTATAAAATGCCACTGGCATTTTAAATATAACATATATTTGAAATTTGCTAATATAATAGCTATGGCTTTGTTGTTTACAAGTTTCTTTGTGCTGTGTAATTCTTTAAATAGAATTTTATAAGCCTATCTACCTATTTGATTGCTAAAGTACCATTTAGGTAAATCATTGCATTGACCTTTAAACTCAGATATTTTCTACAGTTTCATTATTCAAAAGCTCATTTGGCCATATATTCCACATTATTACTTGAAATGTTTAGGAAAGTTTGGAAATATCATGTTTGAATATTATTATGCGCTAGTTTACAAATATTAGATATTCCTACACGAAGTTTTCATAGCTCTCATCCAAAAAATTTAAAATGAAGTATATAATTTAATGTTCTTGAACTCATTAAAATTTAAATTGTTATACGATAGATAAGGAGATGCTTTGCGGCTTGGCCGTATGCATGGTAGCCGAGCGGTAAAACACATGCCCAATATCTCAATTATAAACAGACTCTACCACGGATCGTGGCAATAAATATTGTAGCATTGTTGGATTGGAGCCGCCGCAAAGCCAGAGCTGTACACGTGGGCAGGAAAGAAAGGGACAAGAGCTGGATGCTTGCCGAGAGAGAGAGAGAAAGAGAGAGAAAGAGACAGAGAAGCTGGTATTTTCCGCTGCCATCGCGATTGTTATTGAGTGGTCTACTCCTTTCTAGAACTATGACTGGGAGATATAAATAACGGCAGAGTGTGAGAAGCAGTGAGTTGCAGTTGTGTACTTCTGTGAGTTGTGTGAAGGTTATTGAAATCTGCTGCTGTGAATTCTTTTGTTTGTTTGGCGGGAGTAACGAGACGAGCTTGGACTGCTGTTTGTCAATGTCACATTTTTCTGATGCCAGGGTTGTACAAAGCATATTTTTTATTCAATCAGGAGTGTTTCAAATTTCTGCAAACAATACATTTGATTCTACCAACACGAATGTCGGGTAACTCTAAGCTCCATGGACCCTGGACTCCTTTGAGCATTATTTAACCCAATTCATTCACCGTCCGATATGACTTAACGTTGGAGGACTTAAATTGCAAAAGAAAAAAAGAAAAAAAAAATCTACCAACCCAATCGAACCTCGACATCTGGATTGGAAAATTGTCACTATCCAGTGACCTTGGGTGCTAATGCGGTGCTAATTTAAGGATTACAGGACATGAGAGGACATGGGTATTAGATATTTATTTGTACTGAATATAAAATTTACTAAAAGAACATTTGAAACTTATTTATTACATAACATTGTATATATACAACAAATGTTAGTCAGAATGTTGTCTTTTTTAATGTAAGGTTAGTTTTCACAAAGTTGAAGAGGTGAATGATTACTTCCAAGAATGATTACACTTTAAATCTGAGAGTATAACAGCCTGCACGGTTTCAGTGTGAAGCCTATAGTTAGTGAAAAGTGGTATTTAATATTGTACTATTTAGAATCGTTAAAAACACTTAATTATATGAGCATATTATTCATATTTTATGGTATTTAAGCATAAAGAAACTTCTCAAATTTGGTGATTTTCTACAATATCTTTATAATTGTCTGTTAATTGTAAAATAGCCTTCTGATTAAGATGTAAGGAACTTTTTAACACTTGTGCATTTTAACTAATACAATTTAGTTACATTCAAGTCAAAAGTCATAATATATCTGAATAAAATACACATACGTCCCTGAAATTTTCTGTATGTCTTTATATTACATTACCATATTATTACTTAAGTAAATATTTCAATTAAACTGATGTCACTAAATTTTCTTGTATATAAACCTCTAACATACACATTTAACGATTCTTTAAACTTTAACGTTTTATAGTTTTAAATTATTTGCATTTACATAACTGCCATGTTTGAATATACCAGTAGTTTATGATTTTTAAAAGAATAAACTACATTTTCTTTAAATGTCACTCAGTTCTAGAGATTAACACTTTACCCTTTTGAACATTTCTTATGGAAGACATTCTTCCCTTGTGACAGTACTTAGGTCTCTTACTAACTTTTAAATACAAAAGTCATAAGAGCTGCCAAGTTACACGTACAAACTATACCATATCACCCTTAGGTAATCGTAAAACTGAGTCAGGTCTACACAAACATTTTCTTTATGAATGATCATTTTTCACTAGTTTATGTTAATCTATATGATTGATATGAACTGATGACTTTGGTGTTTTAACTACTTCTGATACCTGAGACAACTAATAGATGCGGAAATGAAGTTTAAATTTGATAATGTGAAGCAAATATCAGAATATATTAGACCATATCTTCTTGGTGATGATTCAAAGTACATAATTATTCCTTGACATCCCTTGGTAGATGTTCATCTGAACTATTTATTGAAGTGCTGAAGCTTGTCTAGGTTATGTGTGAATGTTAATTATATTTAAAAATTAATAATCAAGGGTAAGACTTAACTTTTCAACAGATGACCCAAATCACACCTAAGCTAGGTTGCTTAGTGGCATGATTAGTACGCTACTAAAACCTTGCAAACAGTCTCTTTGGGCACTCATATAGATGCCGGCTGAGAGTGTAATGAAGAAGAAACTGCGAATGACGAATGAATTGGCCATGAAATATGATAACAATGAATGAATTTTTTGTAGTATTTAACGCCCGCTTTTACTACATGCGTCACCGCAGGAGGTAACACTGATCATACATGAAAAGCAGATGGAGCACCGATGGAACGAGATGGTGGGGGAAACCGGAGCACTCTTACGCCACTTTGTCCACCACAAATCTCACATGCGCTGGCATGGGATCAAACCCAGGCCAATTTTGTAAGAGTCAAGTGGTCTAACCACTCGGTCACGGCACGGCCACAACAATGAATGATGAAATGTTATGAACATTATGAAGCTTAAGACTATTATGAACCTGAGCACCATGAAAGATGATTGAGTTTTGAGTATATGAAATATTTTAACAGAGGATGATGGATTAGTTACGATATTAGGAAGTTTATACTATTCTGAAGTCGAGAACTATGATATGTTTTGAAGCTATTGTGAAATATGACAATGAATGATGGATTTGTTATGATTATTATGAAACTTAAATCTATTCTGAAGTTCAGAACTGTGAATGATGAGTTTAAGATATTGCAAGATATGATGACAACGAATGACTGGACTAGTTGTGAACATTATGAAACTTCAGACCATTCTGAAGTTGAAAAGCATGCATGACGAATGAGTTCTGAAGATGTTGCAATGTATGATAACAATGAATGACGAATTATTTATGAATATTATGAAGCTACAGAGTATTCTGAAGTTGAGAGCCATAATTTATGAATGAGTTCTAAATTGTATGAAATGTAAGTACTTGTGAATTATGAGAATGTTATGAATTATGAAAACTCTAAACGACATAAGTTATGAATATTATAAAATGTGACAGCATTCTTAATAAATTATATCTGAAATCCCCTGGGCTTTGGCCGAGTTTGTTGAACAGTCAGCTGGGCTTAAGCGTGGACAAAATCGGAAGTCACATGGGCTATTCGCTGCCTCTATAACTACGGTTCCAAGAAAATGGTCCAGCAATAACCCAATTAACTTTGAATATATCTATATAACTTCAATAAAATATTTAATATCACTTAAAGTGGTATTTTATTTTTACTTTTCTTGTAAACGTTTGGCTAGTTAAATCTAAATAGCCAAACTTTTGAACCTTTGTGGTATCGCAAAAAATATGACATAGTGGAACACTACAGTAACTATGAAGAAATGTTATTGGCAGGGGAATTTATTTAGCATTATAAGGGGGTATTCAGACTGTAGTTAACTTATATTATGGAAGGTGAAGTATTTACATCAAAAGATGAATAAAAATGAGTGAATAACTAGGAATTCATTGTAGCAATGATTTCATTGTAGTAATGATTTCATTGTGAAGGACTGCTGCGTGTCCTGTTCGTCATTACAAGACACACATATCAGTCTGAGCGTCATTGAAGCACCACTCATATATTTGTGCATCTGGATACAAATATGAGTATGGTTTAAAATGAGTACGATACATTGGAACTATGAAAGCAAATGTGTGGTGACAGCTAAAAGTATTTTAAGAAGGGAGTATTACCACTCTCTTGTGGAAACTTGGCAATTAGAAACGGATTATGATTAAAACTAATATGTTGCTCTGGTTGCTGGTATTGCAGAAATTGGAGCTGGGGTTGTGGCTGTTCACAGACAGTTCCACGCAAGGCATTATACACAGGCGTGCTGTAGATTCTGAAATTAGTATCCAAAGGATCCAAATCATTAGAAACTAGGAATATGGGCATTCTGTCAGATATAACCCAAAGATTGTGGTCACGATCAACTTTTACATCACAGGGGAATATCAGCCCTTCGTTATCGCTATCAATAATATCATGATACTCCGGCTGATATGGATGACGTGAGGAATCCCAGCAACCAACAGCATTCTGATCGATCAAATTAAAGTACAGGATACCGTTGTCGTCCATGAAGGATGAAGTGACATGAGATTTAGGACCTCGTTCTCCAACACTAACCCATGCATTGTAACTATTCTGGGCAAGTGTCTTGTTCCTCAGAATGTTTGTAGAAACTGCGAATTCGCGCTCGCTGGCCAAAGGATTGAAAAACAGTGTTCTGTATCCATCCCCCTTCAGTGGAGATAGAGCAAGTCCAAAGATTCCCTCTTCAAACCATTGGAAGTTGAGACCTCCAATGTGGAAATCACCTTTGAGGGGATCAGGATAAAAGAATCCGTGTTCAACTCTCCAAGAGTCGTTCTGCTCCCAGCTGTAGACGAGTAAACCATAACCTAGTTCATCAGAAGCATATACATAAGTGTCATCACAAGTTTTGCCAATGTCGACAGCGATGTTAGCGATGAAGGTATCTTCATTTGTATCTTCTTCCTTGAAGTTATAACGACGAATCAAGGTATCTGTGTGAAGATCAAAGACCAGGAGACCATAAGGACAAACTTGACGTGTCGTGTTGCCGATGCCCACGGTACCAGAATCCAGTACCCACAGACGGTCGCAAGCGTCCACTTTGATACGGTATGTGGTCGTGACGCCATCACAGTTACCCTCCCGGTTCGTGTTCCAGTCCGGATAAGGGATCAGAGCTGGTGATTTCGCTGGGCTCTGACTTAGCGACAAGTAGTTCAACGTTGACGGGACTCCTGTAACAAAAATAGTTTTGGTTTAGTCGTATAAAATGGATAAAACTTAATTTCCTACAAGTTTATTAATGGGTGTAATATAATTCTAGTTTAAACTCAATATTGAATTTATTAATTTAAGCGCCTAAATGGAAAAATCCTTAGAAACTTTTTTCCGGAGGTTAAAATTATTATAAATTTTATCTTTAATAATATGTTTAATTCCTAGCTATCTCTTTGCTACCTTCTTGGTCTTGAAATTATCCAACTATAAGCGATGTTTTGTAACTATATATCCACAATCATTTTCTAAGTTTATTATAATTATCACCAAATAATTTGGCACGTCAAAAATTATTTGGAAATTGTGAACGAGGCCATAACAGTAAGGGTTGTATATACTGTCTTGGACCTAGAGCCTCTCATCCTCCATTAAGCACCGGAAACAGGTCACCATTGCCAGGGTATAACGGGTATTGGAAGCATCATAAAAGAATAAGTGACTGGCTCCTTAGTTTTGCTACCTGAAAACTCCAAATCCAATTTTTGGGGAAATACCTGTACGTTATTATTCAGCATGGCTTTTTTTCATTTTATGTTGCCCATGATTTAAAATCTATTAATTTCAGAGAAATTTAAGTATCAAATGACTTTAAGATCTTGTCGGTCAGTCTACAACCACACAGTATATTAACACTACTCAAAATAAACCATATTTGAATTGAATTTTGCAATGAGCTTACATCACATGGCCAGGATACCATAAATAGCTAATGTATATCGTATTATAGTAATTATAATCAACAAACAGAATTTACTGTTTAGGCCTACATGTAAACACTAAGATCTATTCTGATATATATGTGTTAATGGATAAACTTCTTTCTACTTCGTTACTAAAACAAGATAAAGCCAGCTATTCTATTTCCAAAATATTGCGACCTAATCTTGCAGTTGCTCTTGCAAGTTGCTCTTGATCTTACCGTTTTGTTTATAGTAAAATATGTATAATAAAGTAGGAGAAATGAATATACCTCCAGATTCATAAGCATCGTAAGGCTTTTTAATACTTCATATGTCAAGAAGTTCAAGTTTCTCATTTTTCGGGAATTGGAATGTAATCTAAGTTTGTCATTCTTGAGATTCTAGGACTGTTGGAGCTATAATACAGGTATCTTTAGTTTCAAATTATATTAATTCATTTAATATATGAATTGTATTTAAACAAGTTAATAGTTAAGTGCTGCTAGAATTATTATAAATTATACGTGTTGAACAAATATGTGTATCCATTCAAAGGAAACATTAAATACAAACCTGGTTCTCTTATTTGTGTACGGATTCTTAAACTATTTGCAAATCAGCTTCACTGCACTTTCCTTTAGGCACGGAAGGAATTTACAAAGCAGAATCAATCGTATATGTCTGTGTGGCCTTTAAATTTAAAACTTTGTCCATGACATTGCTAGAAACAACTTAATAATGACAAGGCACTGAAACGGCCAAGAAAATAAAATAGAGTATAAGAGCCAACAGGATATATGTAAAGTTTGTGTTTCTTAAGAGATGTATATTTTTATGCACATTATAGTACGTTTTTGCTATCCTTTAACGTTTGAGTTCAGAAATTCGTTCTGCATTCTCTCAACTTCACGACAATTACATGTGTAGTGTTTAACGCCTGCTTTTACTACATACGGCACCGCAGGCGATGCCACTGATGATACATGAGATGAAGATGGAGCCCCGGTGGAATGAGATGGCGGGGGAAACTGGAGATCCCGGAGAATACCCGCCCCAGCGCCGTGTTGTCCATCACAAATCTCACTTTGCGGTCGCCTGGGATCGAACCCGGGCCGCCTTGGTAAGGGCCAAGTGGTCTAACCACTGAGCCACGTTGTGGCCACACGACAATTACAGATGCGTTTTAAATATGGTGTAAATAGTTTACATATATTTCACCAAATATTGTAAGCAATTTTTGAAAAATGCATATGAACGCCAAATAGGGCTTTAAAATATACATTTCCATATGATTTTTGGGTGAAATAAAGGAGCAGCTCTGTCCACAAGATATGTGGATTACATAGATATTTGATTAAATATTCTATTAATTTTTAGATTTGTTTACCTTGGGATTTCCTTAATAAACATTAACATAACACATACATTCACTTAATACAATTAATTGTTTTCGGGCTGTTTTGCCGTGGTCTGTTGGCATAAGAACTTCCAAACGTTTCGTCCACAACTGCGGTAGACATCCTCAGTGGTGCGGTCGAAGTTGCCTGAGTCACGCTATTTGTACTGGTTGCTAGGTGGCGGAGCCTGGGTAGTCCGGCAATGGTATCCTCTGATTGACCCGTGTCATTTTTGGTAGTTAAATGACGTTTCTTATTTTCGATAACAGGGTGCCAGTTCCTATTGAGTTTTAAGGCTTCTTCCTTTCTGTTGAAATTATTAGGATGTTTATAAATTTCAATGGCCTCCTGCTGAAGGCGGGAAACCATAAAACAGCACAGAAACAATTGTATTAAGGACTCCGGCCGTGAAAGCTTACATTCTCTCATGACAAAAACAGCCGGAAATAATTAATTGTATTGAGGACTCCGGCCGTGAATGCTTACGTTCTCTCATGACAGCAGCGAAACCTCTGCAAGGAAACTTCGACCGCGACACTGAGGATGTCTACCGCAGTTGTGGACGAAACGTTTGGACGTTCTTACGCCAGCATATCACTACAAAACAGCCCGGAAACAATTAATTTATTAAGGACTCCGGCCGTGAAAGCTTACGTTCTCTCCCATACATTCACGTTGTTGCTTATACTTCCAGAGTCTAAGGAGGATGGGGAATAAACCTGATTAAAAAATAATGTCATCTACCAGCCCAGAATCGAACCTAAAGCTCCTGATTGTAGCTAACATGCTATCTACCAGACCAGAGATTATAATTTCCTTTCGTGCATATGCTCTTATTAAGGGATAGCATACGTTAGAGAATTCTAATTAATGGGTGATACTTAGGACGAAATGTATTTCGTTGTTGTGAGTAAGCCAATTTTGTATCTGTAACCAAAGCTGCCTCAGGTAAACAGTTAAATCATCCATAGCGCAACCGACGTTTCGGAAGACCAGAAACCCGTCACTGTGAGAACGACCTAGTGTGGTGTATCATTATGTCAATCTGGCTGCCATTCACGGCCTCAGGGCAGTCTTCCTCTCGTGCAAAACTGACGTGGTTTTAACTGAGCGAGAGCACATATTTTCACGTTCTCCAAGTAAATAAGTTGAATGGTCATTTAAAAATATTCCAGTTGCTTTTTATTACACGCATTTCTTCATATGTTACGTGCTCAGAAAGTCTTCAGGGAAATGGTGAAGGATACCTCTGTAAAGTTTTGTGGAAAAACTTTCACGACAATGCGACCTTAAGGTAATGAAAGGTCTTCTGGATCAGGAAGTAGCCACCTCTACTGTAGCGTTTCTTCCTTTCATTATCTCATTAAGGTTTATTACCTCTAGAAGCAGAAACACTGAAGGGACCAGAAATTTCAGGAAATCTGTTGTTAACTTTCACTTGTTGCCGTATAACACGCATACATTCTTATAGATTAACAGAAACATCGCCCAGTACTCTGATTGTATCTTTGTATTAACTGGTTTATCCCTAGTGACTTAACTTTGAAAATTTGATAGTAGTCACACAACTTCTCTATCTCTTATAATCTTCTTCTGTATAAAAATGAATAGACGTTTGTTAGTCTCACAAAATCTCGAGAATGGCTAAACCGATTTGCCTAATTTTAATTTTTAAATATTTGTGTAAGCCCAAGGAAGGTTTAAAAGTTGAGAGAAATCCCTGAAGTGATAATAGACCGGTTATTAACGAAATATAAGAGCACACATTTTTACGCAAAGCAAGCTTTTACGGAACATCTACACTTTCATTTATTTTCGACAAACAAAAGCATTTCAAAGCAGAAAGATATCCCACTACTTTTGAAGGTCTTCAAAGCTATTTCAATTACCATATTTTATTAAACAACGTTTATCGTTTTTTATCAAGACTAATGGTATAACCTTCATAGATTAGACAGAAAATGAAGTTCTAAATGCACTAGAACACTAAATATTTGACTGCAGGATCTTTATAATTTGTCTGTGAATACGTGAATCTGAATTTAGTTGACCCAAAATTGAATTCCTTTGTGACCTTTTGAAGTTCGCTGAAACTTTTTTTACTATGCCAAGGAGAAGACGCACTTTGGTGGCACTTATACGACTTAGGTCGTAGAAGTCAATCAAATGTGCGAGAGTTAGGACACGTGCTGACCGCACTGATGAGCAGCGAGATTCAGTTAATGCTAGCAGTCGTGTTGGTATGCGAGAAATACGTTCTAGTGTGTGTTTCTTCCCGGGAAGTTGTTGTCATACAAATCAGTTGCC
The DNA here is from genome assembly GCA_030765055.1 of Mantis religiosa. NCBI lineage: Eukaryota > Metazoa > Arthropoda > Insecta > Mantodea > Mantidae > Mantis > Mantis religiosa. The sequence continues at coordinate 48,111,902 of CM060958.1, read as the reverse complement.
ACAGTTATAAGCTAGGATGACGTAGTCAACTATCCCAGAGTTTTAAATTCATTAGAATTGCCTTGACTCCCGCCTCTCAATGTTGAAATTAAAAGTCGAATCAGTTGTGATCATGCTACGTAACATTAACCAACCACGACTGCGCAATGGAACGAAACTGTGAAAAAGCTAATGGATAACATCATCAACAATCATTAAGGGAAGTTACGCCCGCCTCTGTAGCGTGGTGGTAGAGTGTCTGCCTCACGTTCAAGAGGTCCCGAGTTTGAATTTCGGTTAGGGTGAGTTACCTGGATAAGGTTTTTTCTGGAGTTTTCCCTTATCCTGAAAGACGAATGTCGGGTAATTCTAAGCTCTATGGACCCTAGGCTCATTGAGCATCATTTCTCCTATTGCATTCATCGTCCGATATGAGTTAACATTGCAGGACTTAAAATTCCAAAAGAGTGGGGCGGGGAGTTACAAAGGAGAGGATATTTTGAGCCCGCGTATTCCAATGATTCCAACGGAGTTACCTTTTGATTTTAAGCGTCAGCAATTTCGTGCGTTTGACCTTTACGATAACCATAATAAATCGCAAGAGCAGTCTTTGCAAGCTTGCAGAATCAAATTGGAGTTTCCCTGTTCTCTCATACGTCTTGTGTTTGCACATCGGAAAACCATCATTAAGTTTTCGCATAAAAATATTGTTTAAAGGAAAGCTTTAAATTGATTAACTTAATTATAACTGTTGTGTTTAAACTTCAACCCAATTGCAGAATAAATAACGAACTAATCCGAATTTGTTTTATGTATACATATAAAAGTACAGGCAACTTTTATGGGTGGTATGAAGTTCATCTGGTCAGCTAGTGGTACATTTAATTATGATCACAAAGGAAGAATGTTTTTAACAGAGACAGATGACTCCACGGAATGTAGGACGCTAGTTTCTGAAGTTTATGGTTGAAACTCCGTCGACCTGCCACTCTGATCTTGGTTGTCCCTGGTCGGTAGAGGATTGGTGGAGATGGTTTTGATTTACGACGATTTATTCCAATTTTTCACCAACGTGTACCTCACTTCTCTACACAATGAAAACCCTATTGAAGTTGAAGTCACTGAACTGAGGACTAAGTGTGTATTTTACTTTCTTGGCCACCATGAAATTTGATCCCAGTCTTTATTCTTCCTCGGCAGCCAATTAACAGTTGCATTTAAATAAGTACCCGTGTTAGGAATGAAGACGCCATCTTTTTCGAACACAAATTATATATCTTTTTAACATAGTGCCCTTTTAGGGACATACACTTCTCCCATCTCTTCTGCCACCTTTTAGCCCCTCCAAAAATGATTGTCAAGCTCTACAAAATAAGTATCTGTCTCCATGACCTCAATGGATCTTATTTTTGTTCCTGCGAGCCGTTTCTTCATGTCCCGGAACAGGAGAATATGCAAGATGTAGCAGCAATTCCTAACCAATGCATACAGCTTGGATGGGGCAACTCCGGATGGATGTGCTGAAGAACTACCATAGTGACAGAACTTACTTCTTCAACATATAGTTCCAATTCTCCTTCAACTTCTTGTCAAATTGGGTTATAACTCACTATAGACGCAAAAAGTGCTTGGATCTCGCTTGAACAGCACCAAAACTAACTTTGAAGTTAAAAGCCGCACCCTGCTGTCGTCCACTATGGGCAAACGTGCCACCCATCGGACTGACAGCTCTCACCTCCAACTTATGTAAAATATGAGTTACAGTTCCCGTTGATACACCTAGCACCTCTGCCACTTATCGAACTTCCTTCTGACGCTCAGCGTGAATCATTTTTAATGACTCCTTACATTATGTACTGATTTTAACATATGAGGAATCTATACAGCAATTATTTATCTGCTTATTTCTTAAGCAGTTCATTATTCTTATCAATCAATAATACTAGTATCGCATCTTTGAAGCAGCGTTCCATCCTAATGGTTGTAGTGGGACAAACACTAGTCTACCGATAAGAAACACCTCCCTTAATCCAAAACCACCTGGTTTTCGTTTCCGGGAACTTCTTAGAATACATGACATTGAAATGCCTAATATGTTTCCTAAGAGCGAGAGAGTGCACCCTTCTTGGTTGTGTTGAACGTCCCATGGAAATCTTCGCATGAGGAAATACGACAAATCTACGATGGCTATCTAGTATCCGCACTTGCTTTTTAGAATCTTTATCAGTTTATAAAAATCAGTTTTTAATTTATACAGATGGATCAAAGCGCTCAAATACTTTTGGGTGTTCTTATTACTATGGAACTGAACCATATAAATTCGGATTCCATAGTGCATTTCCATTTATATAGAAGAGCTTTATGTAATTAACGAGTGTACGTCGATGAAAGATGGGAGACTGCTTCATTTTACCTGATTCCCTTAGTGCCCCTCAGAGCCTGCGGCTCCACGTTTTACACGCCTCGGGCGTTGGCGTGGTGTTTGCATGGATTGCTAGTCACGTTGGCGTGCAGGGAATTAAATAGTTGATTCGGCAGCTAATACGGCGGCCACACAGCCTAGGGTTAATGTGCCGTTTGGTACATCGGAAGATTTTAGATTATCATTTGCGTAGATCTGTACAGTACTGCTGGGGGGAAGAGTTGTCCCCTCTCCGCGGAAACAAACTTAGATGATTGAAGGAACTTCCGATACCCTGGGTTACCTCTTGTCATTTATCTAGTCGAGAGGAGGTGAGTTTGGCTCGGTTGTGCAATGGCCATTGCGTTTTTACACATGGCGACTTATTAAGAGGGGATCCTCCTCCAGTTTGCTGACTTTGCAAAGTATTTCTCTTGGTCCGTCATGTGTTGCTAGAGTGTTTTTGCCTGGAACAACGTCTGCAGCTTATGGTCAGCTTTGCAGAGATATGACGTAGAATTTGGCGAAGAAAACCCTTTTGTATGCCTTTTGGAATTTTATTTATTGGTATTCAAATATGATTTTATTTGCCCTTTGTTTTGTGTAATTTATTTTATGTCAAATTTAGTTTAGACTTTTTCTTTATAATTATTTTTATATCTGGGTTTTGCATTATTGGGCGCGCGGTAGCTAGTGGTTACGGCATTAGACTGCAAGCCAGAAGTTCGCCGGTTCGATTCCCGATGTTAGTACTGGAATTTATTCGCTGGTGTCATCCTTCTGGTCGTACTGTGGCCCTGGGGTTCACTCAATCTCTAACAGAAATGAGTACCAGGGTAATTCCCGGGGGTGAAGATGGTGCCCTAACCATCCGTCGCCCCAATATAGGCCGTCTAGCACCTCTCATGGGGTACCTTTACCTTTTGATGGATAGAGTCAACATGAAAACTTCAATGCTATGGCAGAATTTGATCCACGGATCTCCTGGTTTCCGTCCAGCCTCCCTTAACCTTTGAGCTACCATGGCCAATGTGCCGTCCTGACATTAAATTCTCCATTTGACTCATATTTCCCCGGTAGACCACTAGGGGCTCTCGCATCCGAGATACAGTTTGTGGCAACTTACTATTGTAAGTACTTGAGTCCCAGTCTTCATCATTTTTCTTTTATTATTTTAGTTAATTGATGGAGATTAATCATTTCTCCACAATAGCCGTTTATAGGCTAAGTTTTTTTATGGTCATGGCCGGGATTTGAACCACGGATCTCCTGGTTTACGTCCAGTTGCCCTTAACCTTTGAGCTACCATGGCCAGCGTGCCGTCCTGACATTAAATTCTCCATTTGACTCATATATTTACCTGGTCATGGCGTTGAATTTTTCATGTTGACTTTATCCATCAAAAACCTTAGCCTATAACCGGCTAGTGTGGAGAAATGATTAATTTCCATCAATTAACTAAAACCTTTACCTTTTGTTTTCCATTTACACCCTTTAACTGCAATGGTTATATCGGCGGCCGTTCTCCTTTGGAACATATCGGAGATATTAATTCTTATTCGGTTGGTTTAAATCATTACATCACACACACATTCGCACTCTCATTCATACTTCCAGACTCTGGGGAAGATGAGGATATATCTTGGACGGAGAAAAATCCCCACGCCCAGCGCAAGGAATGGAACCCGGAACCCCTAGCACGGCAGGCAGACCTTTACCTTTCTGTGTATGCTTGATTAGGCTTCGTAAATGTGGTTCTCAAAAATTGCCGCGAAGTAAATGCTTTAAATGCTTTAAATAATCAAGCTACTTAAAGTATTAAGGCATCACTATTTTTTGTCAACAGAACCATAACTTAAAGAGCTACTCTCTTCGTTATTTTATCTACGTCAACATATAGTTGCTGAAGAAGGCTAACCCATAGCTTAGTTAATCAGCAAATTTAAACTAGTTCAGGGTCTGGACATCTGGATGTTTTCCTGTTTTGTGAAGTAATTTCGTCGACGGATTACATCATTGAGGGCAATGTGAATGAATATGGAAACACCTTACTGACAACTTTTACTTCTTGGCCAAATTTCTTAGTACCAGTTTTAAGGTAGTTTCCGGAAGTACGAGATTCAATGACTGCAATATTATGCACCAGGACTTAGTGGTCTTAAGTTATGCAACGTTTATATACAGTGACCACAGGGTAATTGTCCTTTCTCCTAGAAAATATTCCATATGTTATGTTCTCAACTTTCTTTATCCGCATTTTTTAAATATTCTAGTAACAGTGTATTCTTAAATACAGCTCTTTTTAATCGGGATAAAATTAGGTTATGGATTCAGACATATACACACACTGTGTAAAACATAGGTCGCTGTTTGATGGCTCTGAAAAGTTCATATTCCTTGACATCGAGAATGAATCAACGTTTATTTAAAATGTTTAATTAATAGCAAAGGATATACTACACATCTTTCTGCATTGATAACGAAGAATTGCACATAATGTCTCCAGGCTTATTCTTCGATATATATGCTGTCAGCTGCTTCAGTGATGCTAATATAAGATTATGCACACGTTATGCATGGGTAGAATAATTGAATAAGAGAATAACTGAACCATTATAAATAATTGGATGTCACATTACCTATGAAAATTTTAAACATTTTCGAAAATATATGGCACAATTTTCATAGCTTAAAAATGAAATTAAACATTTATAAAACGATGGATATGCCAATTTTGCTGTATGAATATGAAGCATTGACTTTAAAGAAAACCATGTTAAGAAAATACAACTATTGGAAATAAGTGCATAAAAATGAAACTCTTTTAAAGAAGTACTATCATTTTGTGAAATAATTTATTAACTTTGAAAAATAAGATTTTGAAACTGCCAATTTAATGGTTAAATTTCCATGCTCCAGCGTTAAGTCGTATCGGATGACTAAAGAAATAAATGAAATGATGCTCGAATGAGCCCAGGATCCACAGAGCTTAGAGTTACGTGACATTCATCTTTCCAGGTAAGGGAAAGCCCCGAAGATGTTATCCAGATAACACACACCGACCTACATTCGAACTAGGACCTCTAGGGCGTGAGGAAGACACGCTACCTTCTATGCTGCCGAGGTGGGTGAAACTGCTAATGTTATATTATTCCCAGTATAATTTAGGGTTAGTATTGATTCTTATAAATGTTCATCTAAAGTCATTTACTGTTGGCGGCAAACCCGCATACCAGTTTTAAATTGACTGGGTTCTAATTGGAGCTATGAGTTATCTTATCCTCAGGAGAATGGTTGTAGGAAATGGATTTTGGTGGTTGTTGGCTACTCAGTGGTATTAATAACACTTTGTTGCAGAATTATTTGGCTTAATTCCTACTAAGTTTGCTTATCGACTTGGATCGGTGACCACCTGTTGGTAAAATTCCTAACATAAATTCAATTTTACTTGTAAGCCTGGATTACTTGTATAAATTTACTTCCGCGCGGTTTCTATTTCTTCTTTATACGGCGACTACTTTGTCTAATAACTTCTAATGCTGCTTCCACTTACGCTGGGTACGCAATACTTAACTTCCCTAAATTTCAGACTTATAAATCTTCGCTTCTCTTCTTAATGCGCATGAACACGTCCTTCCTGTCGTAGTATCAACTTGTAAGTAAGGTTTTTCTTACTTCACCATTCAGTTCGAACCTTATTCTGACCCCTCTCTAACTTTATTACATGACCAAACTAGCTCACCCTTCTCAAATGTTACATTATCATTGGTTTCTCATTTATTTCGAATGTTCGCATTGGTTTACAAAACTCATTTACCTCATTGACGTTCAGCCCACCCTGAGTTAGGGAACGCCTACCCTGAGTTGTTTGTAACGGTATACATCGTTATCAAACCAGCGAAATAAATCTCTTTAACGTTCATGCTCAACTGCATTTTGATAGTTCTTTGTCCCAAAACATTCCTGGCTGAAAGTATAAAATAGTTTTCAGACATTGAACTTTTACTAGCACAAAGAAGGAAACGGTCATTCCTTCCTGTCTCTCCGACGTGTACAGATTTTTACAAGAATATTTTCTCTTCCTTGCCTGGATGCTGGTGTATATGTTGTATTAAATTATATTCTTCCCTTCTTATTCTTTAAGTCAACTGCTATTTTAATCATTACTCTATCCATTCTAATTTCGTTTTATTTTAACAAGATTTTTATACTAGTTCATCAAGACATTTTTTAATTTATCTTTTTTAATTATCTGATTTCGATAAATTCGCCGCCTCCAATCGCTGCCTGATACTGCGGTTACAAGTTAAACCCTAATATTTTATATGGCAAGTTTTTAAAATTGTATTGTGAATAGATTTTACAAATAATTTATAAGAACAGTGAATTTACAGAAGTCAAAAGTAAACTTTAATAATCATTCAAGCTAGAATATGAAACATGTTAAAAACTACTGTTATATCTGCAAAGTATCAACAAAACAGTGTACCCATTGTGTACTTTCAAAATTTCACACATTCATTACTTCAAATTAAGGTTTTCCAAAGGAGTGTTCGAAACAGAAATAAATGGAAGTATTAAGGACGTAAGGAAGAATTCGTCTTTTAATCTAGTGTGATCAGCATATACTCCACATTATACAAGTGTTACATCTGTACACTACGTATGAGATATTTAATTACACGTTTCACAAATTCCAATTCACATTTGGTTACACGTAATTGTATTATAGTGTCCTTAAGGTGCACCTAAAGTTGAAAATGGGGGGAAAATATTCTTTGAGTTGCAATGGGTAACGGTTAATAGAGTAAAAGTTCACAAATAACATGCATAAAAACAAAATGTGTAGCAACCTTTGCAGCATGATCTGCAGTATTTCCTTAAGCGCTATGTCTAGTCCACTCCAAAGCACAATCCCATTCAATAGCATACAGGAAGCAGCTATCATTCCAAATAACAGCCAACGAAAGAAGAAAAGAGACGGAGTCGAGAAATTCGAGGTCAAGTTCGGGAATCTAGGTCAGTTACGAATGTGGCAGAACGAGAATATTTCATGCTTTCTCTCTCTAAAAACGCACACTTATGTTTCTTTGCATAATCATGGTATTTAGGTCAATATGACATATGTAATATGTTTTGCCAGATTTTGTTTTTGTGTAAATCCCCCCAAAAAATAATTTCTGTGTTGTGTTTTCTGCATGAATAGTTTCAATTTTGAACAGCAAAATGCAATAACTTCGATCAGCACTAAGGATTATTAACATTTTTGTTTCCATTTGATGCTGCAGCAGTTATTGTAAATGTTTTTGATGCAGAGGGCAGGTTGAAGAAAACACTGGTTGCTTCGTCAATTGCTACAAGAAATGAGAGGACAGATGGAACCAGGTAGGAACAAACGGGGCTGAGAATATTGGCCGGCAAATAACTGATTCTGAAAGGATCTGACAATGAAGAAAAGGATGACCCTCAGTAGCAGTGTTACCAAAACTAATATTGGAAATGCCCACGTCTAGAGCTAGATTTATTGTACCCACAAGAAGAAAACTGAAAATTATGAATGTGTATTATGTTCGTATGTTTGTAAAATATACCAAAGAAATTACAGGATTGGGTTCAGTTTGAAAAATGTGTGTATTGGTTATGCACAAATTCACATGAAGGAAAACAAAACAGAAACATAAAACGTTACTTAAAAAATCTATACTTTAAATGCAATTAATTTCAACTGTGTCTTTCTTATTGAATTATAATTCCAACTATTGTAAAGAAACTGATTTATTGTTTACAGTGAACAAATAATATTCAATTAATTGTATGTAATGTAATTTCTTTACGAAACACTTGCAGATTTTACCAACTATGAAATAAAAGAATAAATAACCTCCGAATTAATTTCATGAACAAAATGACGCACTTCAATATTGAAGTACACTTAAAACACAATTAGTTTTGTATACAATGAAACGTGGTGTATCCTCTCTGCAGATATTTACACCATTTTCAAGAAAATTGAATATGTTGAACAAAATTAATGGATATTATAATTTAAAAGCAAGAGTTGATCTGTGTTATCGAATACCTTCTAAAGTTTGTGTATATTGAATCTATGTATGTTATATAATTTAGAAAATACAAATTGTCTGAAATTAAATCAATTTGAACTTGGAGATCTTCAGGTATAAATTCCCGATGATTGAAAATATCAATAGACTCTTGTGGAATTCGGTCTGAATTATTTTGGCAGAATATGGTAGTACTACAATTGTTCTGTAATTATTTATGGCAGCAATATTAGCACTTTCAAAATTCATATAACCTTTGTATGTTTCCATAAACTATAAATAACTATTTTATTCTAAAACAGCATGTATATGAATGTTAAAGGAATTAGTAAATATTCTGAGCAGGTTTAAACTGGCATTCCATCAATCTTAACCACAAACCTTTGTGGTATGGGAGTAGTGTCCACCACACATTCAAAAGAGCCCGACCTCGAATATAGGTCAGTGTGAGTTATCCTTTTTTCCCGATGTTTTCCCTCATCCTGAAAGAACGGAACCCACTGTGTGCACTCTGGAGTCATTTGAGGATCATTTTATCGTCCCATACGTCCCATATGCTGCAAGACGTTAAATCAAAAAAGAAAATTCCAAAGAAACCAATCTTAACCATGGTTATTCTCGAATTCTGATCAGAAATAGGTAACCTAGATTTTAGTTCCCCACTTTGTTTCTTTATTCGTTTAGTTTCATTAATTACATATTGAGTTATAACTTGCTAAGTACATCCTCCTATTTATTCAGTTAGCTATTACGACATTGTTCAATGAATTTTCCTAATTCTTATGGTAACATAATGTTGGTGTTCCTTAAGCTTTGAATGCTATTGTTCTTTTGTTTCATAACCTTCTTCATTGAACTCAGTAATTGGAAAATGTATTTTATAGAAGGCAGGAACTGGCACCTTTACAATGATTTTAATGTTACACTTGCATACAATACATCTCCATCATAAACATTAAGTTCTACGTATTTAATATGAAGTCAATTTTTTATATTTTTAAATTTGTTTCAAATTTTTAATTTAGTAGTTTCTTTGGAACACGAACGGTGTGTATATATTGGCAAGGATCTCCATAATTTAGTAGACAATACTCATGCTCAGCAATTGACTTAAATTATGCAGTTGATTAAAATATAACTAGTTTTTTTTTCGTTTACAAAGCCCCATAAGATGGTGCTAGTATCATCTCCTTCTTGAAATAACTTTATGCTGGTAATAAGGTTAATACCGGAAGTATTTTCGTTCTTAAGTTGCCAATACTGGTGGCATGTTGTTTACGAATGAATTCCATTATAATTTCTTTATTGAATAACTTATTACTACCGAATGCAAGAACACGGTTTACAATATGGTAATGAAGCAATTTGCACAGGTATTACGTTATGACATACAGGCTATAACTGGAAACATTAAACAGCAAAAACTCGGAGTGCAATGAAGTTAACTACCAAATCATTCCAAAGCCTCCTTAAATTTAATCTTTGCAATTTTTCTATAATGCATATAAATTGTTTACGTGTTACAAAATCTAACAAGAGCAGTAAACTACCACGTTTGATCATTTTTCGCACTTTTCTAACTTCATATTTTGTAAGGACCACTTTCATCCATATATCTGTTAATGATACTGTATAGGTATGCGAAATTTCATTCAAACATTTTAGTTTGCCGATAGTGTGTGTGTGTGTGTGTGTGTGTGTGTGTGTGTGTGTGTGTGTGTGTAGTGTTTAACGCCCGCCTTTACTACATACCGCACCGCAGGCAATGACACTGATGATATATGGGATGAAGATGGAGCACCGGTGGAATGAGCTGGTGCGGAAACTGGAGATTCCAGAGAAAACCCGCCCCAGCGCCGTTGTCCATCACAAATCTCACTTTGCGGTTGCCTGCGATCGAACCCGGGCCACCTTGGTGAGAGCCAAGCGGTCTAACCACTGAGCCACGGCGTGGCCTTGCTCATAGTGCTTAATTATTTAAAGCATAATATAAAATGACTGATATTTAATTTTAAAGCTCCTTTTATTAAAAGGTTGTATTCTGGATAAAGCACAACATATAAAAACATATTTAAATAGACTATATAATTGGAGTATGGTAAATCAATTTTCAAGATGGATTATACCAGAACTGAAATTTCCTTGCATTTATATAATACTGGCGTCGCTTTAAATGAAATAGGATATATTAATATTTTAATAATTTCATTTGTCACATTTGTGTTCCATATCATATTCATAGGATTGCAACACCTCCTAAACATTTAGATTTTATTTTGAGAAATTCCTCAGTTATTGGCATTTACTCATTACGTTAATTATATAAATCTTACATTAGATCTAAATTCGAATGTGCTACTGGTGCTTGGACTTTAACCTCAAGGAACATTTAGATTAAATTGAAATATAGCAAAATATTTTTTTTACACTCTAAAATACTTTGCACATATTTGCAATTTGAAACCTATATCTTAGGACATTTTAGATGGAAAAACATTAAGTTAGAAGTAATTATTATTTTATTCAAGTTGTTAAAATAGTTTATAAACAATTCATAAGTATTAAGTATGCAGGCCTACTATAAACTGATAATAGATTCTTGGTTTAATGTATGTTTGAGTAAAAACTAACAAATTCCAAAGTTACGAAACTTACTCTACGAACATCAAAACTTACATATTAGAACACCCTAACTCATTTCTTAATTCATGGAGAAAATGAATAATATATTATAGATGCAGCATTAATATTTAACCTCACATGGTTCAAATATTTGACAACGAATACCTTGAAAGTTACAAAGGCTTCAGCAGAATATTTCCATATATTGTACACATATTAATGAAGCATACACTGTCTTATTTTGGTAAGGTTTTGTTGAAAACTTTTAATTTTATCAGTGATATAAATATATACATGTGTTCGTATGGATGCCTCGTTTCCTTTTAGACTGACTTTAAATATTAACGTCATCGGTTTTGACGCGGCCTAGGGTCAATACTCGTAGCGTTCAGGTGTGCTTAAAAGCGACAGCTTATGGCAGTTGATTTACTGCACGTGAAAGAACTGCTTTAGTACGAAACTTCAGCACACCGGTGGCATTATATATTCAGAGAAAAAGTATTAAAATTTTGTTGTATTAGTTAATGAGATATTTTTAACAACTAAAACATTATTTTTGAATGAATAGAGTTATAACGAAGAAATTCCAGGTAAGTTGTTACGTATGAGCAGATATTTTAAAATCATCGTATTGCTATTTAAGTAGGTACACACATTCCCAAAAGTGCAGGATCTTTTTTAGTAGGTAGTTTTTATTTAAATTCTGGTCCATTAAATCAAGATCTTCGAGTGTATGCAATACCTACTTTGTAGTCACGTGTTACAGACAAAACGTGAGTTTCTATTTCAGACTAATCTATTACAAATATTAAATTTATCATTTATACGAAATATAATTCAACTTGTAATTCTTATTTTGCGTTATGCTTTCAAATTAATTTTGTTTCCGCATAATTTATTCGACATTCTATCTTAGTTTTTCATAAATTAAAATAAAATCCATTTTATTTTTAACAGTGTGAGAGGCTTTTCTGTAGAATTAATTTCGCCGTAACTTTTAGATCATGCTCTTGTGGTTCTAAGGAAACTATAAACTAATCCCATAGTTAACCCAACCAAGTGCAGTATTTAATGTTTAAACTGCATTTATAATTACTTTACTTTCATACGAATATGTAGCAGCAGTATTTTATTAATGTTCATCGTTTTGTACGTCAGAGTGAATCAAATTAGCGGCCGTACATCTCTCAAAGCACAAGCGCAAAGGGAGATTCCATAGTAACGTGTGCGTAGCCAATTGTTCACTTAGCGCATTAGCATAACGCAACGTTGCCTAGAGCATGGATTGCGGCATAGTCAGCGTGACCACTAATTGCTTATGGGTTTACAGCACACAAGGTAACATCGTCAAATTTTATCACATTTAGGGCGTACACCCATACGTATCCCTTCACTTGGCATTCCGCTTTCTAAAATAGTTCACCATTTTAATTGTGTCTCAGGGCTATTCGCAACTTCTCTGCCATAAGTTGAGTACCATATGGAGGCGCAGGTGATAAGTTCACAGGTGACTGTGGGTGAATCTATTTACTTCAATTTAGAATTCTAATACTGGAATTATTTATAGGTAGAACTAATCATTTTAAATAAAAGAGATAATTTCAGTGTACCAAAATCCTTATATAATGTGAAGAAGATTTAAGTGCTGAAAAAGAATATATAGTTCGGTTAGTCCAAGAAATAAATTTTGAAGTAAAAAGGTGCAGATAATCTTGTATACAAACATTCCAAATGTGCGAATAAGAATTAAATTCTTCAGAATTTAGCAATTTTCACACTGAGAAAAATATTGTTTCACAAGCGAAAATAACTAGGAAACTAACATTTATGTAGAAATGGTAAGAAGGATAAAGTGGACTGTACTCGAGTGATTAAAGAAATGGATTTCTTTCGTGTTTATAATCTTAAAAGTATTTTCAGTGATGAACTACCGGCAGTCCGCTGCACTCAAAGACCGCGCAGGGTTATACAAATTTAGTCACGTAAAAGTTACTAAATTGTGTAACGCAAGAATCGAATCTCGTTTGAAAAATTGTAATAAGTGTTTGTTATTATTAGATAACATTAGCAAATATCTTTTTCCACACAAGCATGCACTTGCATGCAAAGAAGAGGAACTGCGGGTAAAAAAATTGGTAAAGTCTGAGAAAATGTTACTGAAGGTATATATTTATTTGATAATAAATCATTTCTATTCACCAACTGTACAAATTTGATTAGGATACATCCAAATTTTCAAGAAACCATTGCGAAGTTGAAAGTTATAGTGCAAAATATAGAGCTGCCTCCATAGATGAGAAATTTACAGGTCAAGTTGTCGAATAGATTGGAAATAGAATAGTTTGTCTATTTGGTAACCCATGTTCGTTCTTGAACCTGCAGTGAGCACTTCATAAAATTAGACTTTCCTGGTCAGGTTTTTTTTGTTGTTTTTTTTTTGACATAGTTACAGCGATAATGCCAAATTACGAAATCGTCCATATTTCAAGGTATAACATGCCAGCCCTTTTTGTTAGAGTGGGGGATGAATTTTAACTGGGTAAAAATCTTTAGCACAGTCTCTTTGAGAAGGTAGGCTCGTGCACGTCATGTAAAAGAACCTCAAATCTTATAATAGATCTCTGAGCAAAATTAAGCAATCTTTAGAATCAAAAGCTGAGAAATGCAGCAGTCGAAGAACGTCCATAAAAAGTTCGGTTTTATTAATATAAAACATGGTGTCCTATCATTATCTATTTACATAGTTTTTTAAATATCGTCCAAACCAGGATTTTGCAAGAGACTAAGAACATATTATTTTATATAATAAACATATACAAAATTCTTTAATTGTTCACATTTTGGGTGAATCACGCATCACCAGATCGAACGGTCAGCAACGGAATATGAGTGAAGCAAGCATGTTAGTCTTATTGTCGCAAAATGTGTACGGTGATTCATAGTTTTGGAGGTACTTGAGCTCAAAGTTGCTTCTGGTTTGAGAATGAGGCGAAGGACTTGAATGGTCAAGCAAGGTGTCGATGCCTTTCTGCCATTAAGGTCAAAGGTTTTAAAGCCACACATTATATCTGAAAGTAGAACCTCCGGCGGGATAAGCTATAAAGTGAGAGGTGTATTAGCAGTGTATGCAATCTATATATGTGTCATTTCCTAGGAAAAATATGTAACACAAATTGTAGGCTGTAGGAGAAACTGAACCAAGCCTTTCACTTTTAGAGAATTTTTATGTTCTCTGCGTCAATTCTCGATGTTGAAAAACATATGTTCTTTACAGCGCTGCACACAAGCACAAATAAATCATAATGCATGGAAAAAATTGGCATGTTTTACTCACATGACGGTTTATCTATCACAGCTGCTTCAAAGTACTTTTATGATGACCCTTTTTTGCTTTCTCTACTAAGTGAAGTAGAAAGATTTTCGCACACGTCTAAAATTCTTACCAAAATTTCACTGGATAGACACGATAATAATAAAAATAATTTGATAAAAAGATTTGTCTGGCCCACAACATTTGAAATCGAAAATTAGATTAAATACCAAATTTAATATTTCATTTCGGAAAATATAAAGCATAGTATGCGAAGATTTTTAAGAACTTCCCTCAACCAAAGTGCCTACTTCATGGAACATTTTCCCAAATTTTGTTTTTAATATTGTGTGTTTTAAGAGATTTCCTAAACAAACAAATAAATTTGTGCATCTTGAAGTTTTTTGGGAATAGCCTGAATGACTTTTGCATAACTGTAAGAGTAAAAAGGCACGAAAGTTGTGGATGTATTAAAGCACAGTGTTTATGTGCATGGAATTTCAAATGCATTACATAGTGGCCAGTTCTTAAAAGATTTTACTCTTGCTTAAGACCGCCTCTTCTTCTAATACCATTCTACTTGGTAGAAAATATACAATAAACACAATTCTATATATGTTTATCTCGACAGATGTGAAGAAATGGAAGATTAAGCGTTTTGAAATATTTTTGAGGAATTTATAAAGGTTATAATATGTAAGGCAAGTTTTTCTATGTAGGGAAGTTGATAACTTTTATGAACAACTTATGAAAGGCACTCATTAATTTCCATTTCGTAAATTTCTGTACAGTGTATACTTTTCGGCTTTTGCTGAAGCCAGATGATAGACTGGTCATAAAAATCCGGCCGGCATGTGATGAAACAGCAACAAATAGCAATTCTGCTGCGATTCGTAATTGGACCAGCTTATATTAGTCAATTATTTTCAATAACAGGGTGGAACAAGCTAAAAAACTGTCAGAAGATTGTATGAAACCAAAAGAGTTGTTCAATTTCCACGGATATAAAGGAGGAACTATTACTTCTAGGACTCCCCTTGAAAAATCTAATTGATTCATTGGTCAGAAACCGCTTCCCTAAATTATAATGGCCAACACTTTGTTATAAAAATGTCACATTTAGTGGATGACGCAGAAAACGATACTCCACAACTTGGGATCATTTAGAATTTAATGGACCTGCACATGTTGTACAAGAAAAGAGGCTTACTTTTATAGCCAGACATTTAGATATTTGGACAAGTACGAATGTGACGCTGAAAATGTGTAGAAATTTATAAATACTTCCCTTCCATATCAATACATTTTTGTATTTGATGAAAACATCCTTGAACCAACAATGTCATTCCTTTTGAGTCACTCCAGTATTTTAGATTTTCCAGTACTTCATCTACTTCATCCGATGAATAAAGTTAATTCACGAATTTTGACTCGTTTCAGGTTTTGACTTTTTGACTCGTTGAAAACTATTCGGTAAACAAATATGTTTGTGTAGGACTAGTAGATCCAGTGTAATGTGGATCGTTTTGAAAAAAAAAAAGTTAACAATAGCATTGTGAAATCCTGTGACTTTTGTAGGCTTGGGTTCCTTTCGAAAGAGCCATGTGCCAAATGAGTTCTATTTACAGGATCATAACATGTCCTTAGGGCTCATCCCTTGTAGCGGTAGCTCCAAATCATATTTGAATTGCTGACCTGGAATACTAAAAGAGTGTTATTTTTTATTTTCAGATACCCAGCGTTAGTTTTAGTCGGTTGTCAAATAATGCAGAATCCATGGACTTTCTTTCTTCTTTCTTCTGCAGGCATTGCTTGGGCGACAGTCATCTTTTTGAATAACAGGTTTTGTATCTTCTAAATGAAAGTCATCAGTAAGAAAATATTCTGTCTTGAATTCGCTACTCCAATTATTGTGGCCTTAGATATGGCATTATCTTCATCTATTATCAATTACTTAAGCCTCAGTGACGATATAAAGTCCTAAAAATGGTATTAACCGGAAGTGTTCTCTTAAGATTTATTACTGACTTGATGCAACTTTTCAATTAGTAATACAAACTACTGGAGAAAATTAAGAAAGCTACAGCAACGAACAAACATACATTAGGGTGCATCTGTCGATTATAAACAAATTTTTATTCGCTATTGCGAAAGCGGTATTCTACAAAATTCTCAGAGCTGCCAACGCAATGGCAGCAGTAGTCTAGAGGTAACGGCTATATTTGCTACCTTTTAGTTTTTTTTATGTCTCCCTAACGTTTCAATATATGAGAAAAGAATATAACTTAAGAGATCGTCGGAGGGATATAGGACCAAGAGAAACTGAAGATACAGATTACCAGACTTGAAGACCTGATTTAAGACGCTAATTATAGACATCAGAAAGAAGACAGAAAGACCAAAAGACATAAAGAGAATAACAGGAGAGAGAACACATACATGGAGAGTATCAGAGCGAACAGATGCAACTGATTATGCAGAAGCGGAGAGATAATTACCCGGATGTCTGGAACTGATGAACCAGCTCCATCTACTGATGCCAGTCCCTTTAGGAGATGGATACCACTAGGAGGAAGCTTTGGATACCAGTTGCAGAAGAGGAAATTTTAAAACTCTAGGAAGCAGTCTTTCGTAGCCTGTTGTAAGAATTAAAGTTGTAGTAGAAATGTAGATTTGATCTATATTGTTGAAGTAGAAGTTTGCCCGCCTCGGTAGCGTGGTGGTAGCGAATGTCGGGTAACTCTAAGCTCTATGAACCCTGGTCTCTTTTGGGTATCATTTCACCCATTCCATTCATCGTCCCATATGATTTAACGTTGGAGGACGTAAATTAAAAGAAAGTAGAAATAAAGTAGAAAAAAGACTGTTTTAGATACATTATATTTGTAAGGTTACTGGAATCCAGTAATTTTTAGGTTTAGTTAGTTCGTTAAGGCAGAAAGTAGATTATATCTGCAAAATTTGTACATAGTTTGTGAAATCTGATTCAGAAGTTAATAAAGTTAAAAATGAAGTTTGTAAAATAAGACCTGGTGTAGATTCCAGAAACCGGGTTATTAGATATACAGATTTTATTTTATTTTATTTTACTTTAGATTTGTTTTTATGCCACACTTCCTCACCAATGCTGCTGTTAGGAGCCGCTTGAGTACCCTGAGAGCAAGGAAACCGAAGCATGTTGATCTGATAGATGAGATCAGGACCCAACGCCTGGGATGAATGAATGATGGAGCAATTGGTAGAATGATGGTGGGGAAACCGGAGTACCCGCAGGAAAGCAACCCCATTGCCATTTTGTCCACTACAAATCCCACTTTGCGGTCAACTGGGATCGAACCCGGACTGCCTAGGTGAGAGCCAAGAGCTCTAAGCACTCAGCCATGGCGCGGCTTTCTACTTATAGTTCCAAAGAATAAAATGAAATGAACAGCCTGCAAATCCCTCAAGGGCAAAAGTCTCCTGCTATGCAGTGAAGCTCAGGGGCACAATTCCTAAGAGCATAGTCCTAAGAATATAAGTAGTTTACCTGATTTAACTCACCTCGACAGATATTTAGTACAAGAGAGCAACAAGAAAAATACAACTTTATCCCTTTCAGGTAGACGACAAAGCACCTGATTTGCATATTGACGTTCATAATTTCGTTATGTAAAAATAATTTCACAATAGGAAGAAGCGCAATTCTAGGGAATATGAAGGAAAAAAGTTGTAAACAATACCGGTTGCGATACTGTAATTGTTGGAAACCTCGTGGAAACATTTGCAGAAGTCGTCCGGTGAAAGTTGTTGGTCATATTGTGTTATTTCTTCCGTTGTATACGAGTACCTTCAAACAGATGCGTGACATGGAGTAACTGGAACACGGAAATTATTTAATATAGTCGGTTACTTGGCTGTGAGGTTGGCATAGGGAGTACCGGGTTCGATTTGGTAGCTTGTTACGTCTTGTTGGTTTTTCCCATCTGATTGGTTTCTTGTGAATTGTTTCACGTGAAGCAATTACTAGGGTAGCTTTACATCTACCAGATTTACTTTCGATAATTTCCATTACATACCACTTCCTGCTTATCTGTAAGGTATAATTTAAGATTGGGCCTGAATGCTGCTTGTTCGACGATCGTTCATTGTTCTCTTTAGACAGCTCCAGCAGGTCACGGATCCTGGAGCTTGTAGCTTTTGATACCCTTTTATATATATTTCTTTTCCTTATTTAACCGTCTTTTATTGTTTCCTTTTAATTTCTTATGTTTTCTGTAGTTTCACACATATACACTACACACCCAAACACCCATGCCCAAGGCGTGACTCGAACCCGCGACCCTCTACGCGGTGGAACCCTAGAGACATACGCTTTAACGACAATGGCTACGAGGACCGGCCTGATACTTGCACATGTCTCTGTGAGCTGTTTGCGTACCCGCCTTGGTAGCGTGGATGGTAGCGTGTCTACCTCACGTTCAAGAGTTCCCGAGTTCGAATCTCGGTTAGGGTGAGTTACCTGGATAAGATTTTTTCCGGAGTTTTCCCTTATCCTGGTAGACGAATGTCGGGTAACTCTAAGCTCCATGGACCCCAGTCTGATTCGAGCATCATTTCACCCAGTTCATTCATCGTGCAATATGACTTAACGTTGGAGGATGTAAAAAAAAAAAAGAAGAAGAAGCCTGCTTGCTGCTTTAACCTAGCTTTCCTCCTGGAATACCTTTGCCACAATAACTCTATGTAAGCCATTATGCGCAAGTTATTCCAGTCATTACACCTATTAATACCCTTGAAATCATTTTTCACCTTCCTTTCTCGTCAATACTGACGTGAGGAGGCACTTGGGTTCCCACAGATCGAGGGAGCCGAAGCATCTGAGAGATGAAATCAGGGTTGAGGGGTCGGCCCAACACCTGAGATGAATGTATGATGGAGCAATTGGTCTAATGATGGGGGAAACTGGAGCACCTGGAGGAAACCTACCCCAGCGCCATGTTGTCCACCACAAATTCCACTTTTGCGGTTGCCTGGGATCGAACCGGGCCCCCTAGGTGAGAACCAAGTGGTCTAACCACTCAGCCATGGCGTAGCCTCCTTTGAAATCATGAAATTATTACAATATAAGTGTTGCTTTCTTTAAAAATGTTGGCATTAATAATTAAGTGATTACTCGTATTTAGTTAACTCTGTTCACCAAGGCACGCACGCACGTGAGGGCGAGAAAACACGGACTCCTTTCCCTAAACTTATTCTAAAAATTCCAAAGTTTCGGATATACAAGAAATTCGTTATTATGAAATATCACAGCCTTCAAGCTGAACCTCCTGTATCTCTGTATTAGAGAATGTAAGAAATTACTACAGAGTGGAAACGTTTATCATAAGACAATCTTTTAAGTACCTGTAAGAAAGCCCTGAGGCATACCCTGAATAGATAAGGAAAATTATACAAAATGTGTTGTATTTGCGGAAATTAAACTTACGAAAATAGAGATAAGAAAGGAGTGGAGAAACACATTTTGAAGCAGAATTCATTGAAGACATAGAAAATGTGTGGAAGTTTAAACAAGCCGATGCTAAATAATGAAGTGATAGTAATACATAAATGTACTTTATGCTTTATATGCAGCATACAGCATAGTATAGCTTTATCTGTTTTATTTCTGTTTCCATGATTGAGAAATGCAACCGATTTTGAAGTTTCAAAATATGTAATTGTAATTACTAGCAAGCACTGTTAACCATATAAGCTATCTCAACAGTTCACATACAGTTTATATTTCGTGATATTACCAGAATTAAGTTTGTAGAGACCTGAAATAAAATAATTTCACGAAAAAACCCAAATTCATAATGTCCCTTATTTAACTGCAGTTCAAGAAATTATTTGCTAAATATCTACGCCAATAAATTCAATATTTATCTTCTCTCTGCTTCCATATGCGTTTTAAGCATGACTTAATTTACTAACTAGTGCAGTTAGGCATCTTTCAGTTCACCGTTAACCAATATATCAGGGGTATCGATGTTGCAAATTAATGGCTGTAGCAGAGGTGTTTCTACAGTGATCAAAGTGACCAAAGTTCAAAGATAGAATTGACTTACGTCCACATGCTTCAGTAGCATTATTGATTTACTTTAGGCCTCACAATCACTACGGGTTATTCGTAGCTTTGGACTTTGAAATCCCCGTAAGTGAAAAATGTACTTTATGTGCCCTAACATCCATGTAGTACTTTATATTTCTTTTGTTTATCCTTAAATTTTGAAATAGACAGTGAGAGACGTAATGGGTTCCACTTCCGCAAATCATATGCAGATCTCTCCATTATTTCATATGAACCAATGCAAGAACTATAACCTCAATGTTACGGTCTACGGTCCTCATTCTGATTAAGGGAGAGTTTAACATAACCTAACTTCTGGAGCAGAACATAATGGTATTTCTGTTCTATATGATTGGTGTTTCCTCTCTGTTAATATAGATTGTGAAGATCATCTTTCTGCTTGAACGATACCAGTATGTAGGGAATTGAAAGAAAATAATATTTTAAAAGAAAATATTCATTAATCTAATTGGAGAACCAGACTTGCCTATTTGCACATTGGCTACGTTGTTTAAAAGACTGATTCATTGCATTCCAAATATGGCTTTAAAGGGGAGTCTAATGGTGTACTTTGAGATTTTGATTCAAACGATCGAAAAGGAAATGAAAGTCTTGGAATAAGGAAATGAGATATAAGTTAAGTGGAAATGTTCCTTGTTAAGATTAATTTGCAAAAATAAGTTCATATAAAAGAGGAAATAAAGATATAAAACACTCTTCTATGTGACTACAAACGATAAAAGAATAGATAAGCGTAAATAAATTGAAATTTTATTCAAAATATGGATTTAAATTTATAATTTGTATAATAGCTAATTGTGGTATTAAAATTTGTTCAGTGATCGTCACAGTATTTCTGGGAGCCAACAGAATTTTAGCAGCCTAAACTAAATAAGCTTTATATATTTCTTTGTATAATACAATATAAATTTTCAGTTGGATAATTTATAGGGAAAATATAGAGAAAGAAACTGTCTTCTACCAGCATATCTGGGACTAATCAATCTCAATTTTTACTAACGACAGAGAAGTTTAATTTTTAATGTATTTACACTGTAAATGCACTTAAATTCATTATTTATTGGAGAGCTGATTCTTAAAACTAATTAATTTTCCTATTAATTTCGTTAAATATTGATAAATAATTGTGTTGCTTTTCTCCTTAGCCCGGAGTGTATACAATTTTGCCATATCAAATAACTTACAGCACACAAAAGCAATTCAATGCTATAACATTAATTTATAAAACCTATCTAAAACAAAAACTTATATAATTTGATTGATAAAGGTTATGTAAAGTTTGGAGTGTCACCATTTGTATCACTGTTTAGATTCTTGACCAGAAGTTAAAGATTAAACTAAGGGAATCTTTCGACATCTGAAAATCTGTCTATAATGCTATTTATTATATTTTTCCAACATTAAGTACAGTTCAAAAATACATATATATAGGGTATTCTTACTCACCATTTCGCCATCTAGGTACTGTCACAAAAAGTTTGTCTCCCCAGATTTCGATTCCTACAGGAATGCCATTTTCAGGGATGAAATTGCCCGTTGCCATAGCATGTTGTCGAGTCAGGGCATCGGGATAAGCGTAGTCAAGTAATTGCCAGGAAAATCTCTCCTGAAGTTTAGTGGTGCTTTCAACTGTAACAAATAAATTTCACGTTTGAATTAAACTGTAAGGACATTCTAAACAGCGACTGTTTTTCATTATGGTTGCTTGGATCATTTTACCATGTACTCAGAATATCAATGTTGCTCGGAAATTTTCAAGGACTGTATCAAAACGTTCTAAGAGTATTAAGTTTTAAAATTTTGCTTTAAATTATAATGTTTGAAATTTTCCTGAAACTTTAAAGATAATAAGTTAAAAATAATAGTAAAAGGAGGATTTTAAATGTTAAAATATGCTGAAAACAATTTTAAAGGAGGGATTATTAATTTCAGTGCTTTTCCTGAATGTTAAAGGACCCATGAAAGTAATTTGTGGCCCTAAACCTTCTAAAACGTAATGGTTTGGAATGAAAGTATAATAGAAATTTAATATCTATTATAAATATGTTAAAAATATTCTAAAAGTTGCAAATGTGTAAAGCAAAATATCTCATGAACGGCCATAACTGACCACCCACATGCAATGTTGGGGTAAATAACAAAACATCTAATTGAGCTACAGTCAAATAAACATTTTAGAAGATAATATTTCAATAACAGCAGTCTACAACCTTTCGAGACCTCAGAGATCTTTATCTGGCAGTATTTGTGAATATATTTATTGACATATTAATGGTATCTGAAATGAATTGTAAGATATATAATAATAGTGAAAAATGACTTACCCAATTATTGCATGGGATGTTCAGAAAAATTTAACTGTGTTCGAAATAAGGGAGTGAAACATTGTAATGTCACTGCACGTTTAGATATACTTTGGTTTTCACCATCAATTGGAAGCAAGAAGCAAGAGCAATTATTGATAATGAATTCTTGATGAATAAAAAACTAAGTTGATAAAAATGTTAATATATCGAAAAGTCAGATCCATTTAAGTTTACTTTGTTATATAAGTGCACTTAGACCAATTTGTATTAAACGTAAACTCTTTCTCCTAAACATGCCACTTTAAATTATTACAATGCAACTTTTTAGTATCTTCCAGAATTTACGTTGTTTGAAATAGGATAAATAGATTTAATAGCATTTTATTTATCCAGCACAGAATAAAATTTAGGTTTTCAATATTTTAATACACTGCTGAATTCAGTAAAGTCATTGTAAGCACTTTACAATTTCGAAAATTTAGGTATGTATACAATCCTTCAATATTAACTATATTTGTGAAATTGAATGCATAATCATTTTTGAAATATTATCGTATTTATGTTTAACAACATTGTGATTAACTTTATAGCTAAGGTGTTTGAAATGATAGAACAAAACAACTAAACAGTTCATATATCAATAGGTTTTCTACATTGCCCTACATCGTTGTAATTTATACATACAGTATATGAAATTATAAAATAACAAATAATAGGACTCTGAACCTCTGATGTCTAATGACACCTTTCTGAGATACTTTAATCGGAACCATTTCAACTATTTCAAGAAATTAAAAAAAAAAAAACACTAGCGTTTTCCATCGTAATGAGTACGAAGCACTTGGCCACTACTGCCCAAAGATTTTCCATCTAAAGGAGGTATGTGTGTAGAAAAACTTGTAAAATGTAATTAATATACCCACATATACAGAAGTTATATATGAAGTTTCTCCATTGAGAATGAAAATCGTAAACGCACATGCACACACATTTATTTGGAATACTCATTCCATTTTTAAAGCTACTTAAAATGTGGGTAGACTGTAGAAACACTTCTACTTAAATATGTGAACTTCAGAGAAAATACAAAGTTAGTAAAATCTTTTAAAAATTCAATAATTGCATTGGTTTCTTCATATAAAACCAATGCTCGTTGTTTACGTAATGTTCAGATAGCTATCTGAACGGAAATAGCTAATTATCCTCTATCTATATCCTATCAGAAGTGGCTAGCTAGTTACTCGCCCTGTATATTCTATCAATATATTTACTGAAAGTGAGATGGTTGACTAGTGATTCACTCTGTATATTTTATCGCGTAGCACTCGTTAGTCATTTTTTCACAGATATCACTGTACTTACCACCTATAGCTCCTAGCAGGAGAAACACGCACGCCGTAACCGTTCCGAGCATGTTGCACTGGTATGTTATTGCTAATTCCTGGCTCCCTTGTATTTATAAATCCTTACCGGCACTAGTGAGAGAAGGGGACAATAAACTCCTTTCTCCACAAACGAACTCGCAGAAGATACAACACACACTACAGGATAGAGGAGGGGGGCGGACGCATTCGTAGCGAAAGTAGTTGCCTATTCCTTTTTGGCTAGCTGCTTGTTATGACATAATTAGTTCAAACCAAAAGGCAATATGACACAACCTCATTTCTGAATTTTTTTCTTCACTAACCTTGTCACAGTATACACATATTTTACAGCAAGTTCCTTTCCAACTATCCAAAGATAAAATGGTAACGATGTTACCCATCTGAACGTATGAGCTGTCACTTTCGATTTTCAAAAGTTCTTTGCATAAACTATTGTATATAATTGTTATATACAAAACTGCTTGATTTTATAGATTGAATACTTAAAGTACTATGAGAATCCGTATATATCAGATTGAAAAAAGAAATCACCACATTCGCTTCTTGGAACTGTATAACATGATGGATATTTACCTAATTCTTCTGAAATTCAATGTAGATTTTCAAAAAGCAATCAATTTAATCTCTTTCTCTTTCTCTTAAGAATGGGTTTTGAGTAATCGTTTTTCGAAACTGTGTAAAATATTGACGTTACTATTTTTTTTTAAATACAGAATTTAAGCTAATTGGTGGAAATTAACCATTTCTCCACACTAGCCGTATATAGGCTAAAGTTTTTGATAGATAGAGTCAACATGAAAAATTCAATGGTATGGCCGGGATTTGTACCACGGATCTCCTGGTTTCCGTCCAGTCGCTCTTAACCTTTGAGCTACTATGGCCAACGTGCCGTCATGACATAAAATTCTCCAGTTCACTCGTATATTTTCTGGGATGCGAGAGCCCCTAGTGGTCTACCGGGAAAATATACTGGAGCATTTAATGCCAGGACGGCACGTTGGCTATGGTAGCTCAAAGGTTAGGAGCGACTGGACGGAAACCAGGAGATCCGTGGTTCAAATCCCGGCCATGACATTGAATGCTTCATTTTGACTCTATCTAAGAGAATTTAAAAATTACTTTTTAGGCCGCGCCATGGTTGATTGGTTACACCGCTTGGCTCTCACCAAGGCGATCCAAGGTTTCGATCCCAGGCGACCGCAAAGTGACATTTGTGGTGGACAACATGGTGCTAAGACGGGTCCTTCAGTTTCCTGCGCCAGCATTCCTCCAATTGCTCCATCATCTTTCCTATTATTCATCTCGCCCTCATGTACATCATCCACTTCCTTGACCTTTAAAACTAGGAGGGGATTCGGTACTTAGGCCACCATGCTGGGCCCATTGTTCCTATGCCTCAAGTGGGACCCCCCCAGGGAGGAAGTATGAGGCGAAGGATACAGAGGGCGGCCGACCCAAGGATCCACGACAGTACAGTGGGCAGGATCCCTACAGTTTATTTGGTTTACACCAGGCAATGGGCTGATCACCTCTCCTGGTTCTCTATCGTATCTAAAACTTCGGTTCTTCAAGCCCGATCAAAGAAGGGAGAGAGGAACAAGAATTCCCTAGCACCACGATAGTGGTACAGCTAGAGAATTTAAAGAAGGGGAAAAAAAAGAAAAATCACTTTCTTTTTAACTAAGACCAATTAAAACATTTTACATGAAGGATTGCTTCCAATATTGCATCGTGTGGAATAACTGGTATAGGAGATTAAAAATACTGTAATTACATTTTAATAACTCAGAAAACAAATGTGATATGATATTAAATGTTAATCTAATGCTGCTATGATAATATTGAAAATGTCTCACTTATTTTAAATTACATTTTCAGTTTTACATTATTTTTAATTAAATTAAAAGGCTTGCCTACAATATGGTTAACCAAACTGACAAAATATACGATTACACACGTATTTCATTTGTCAAAAGGCATTGAAAACGAAACGGAAAAAGCTATATACTCTCAAAATATTTATTTGTAGTCATACCAAATTTATAGTAGGCTAAACAGATCAGAGTGGAAGAAGTTGTAGTCATTTGTTTGTAAACATGTTCTTTACGTGATTCCTTTCTTTATAATATACAATTTTTGTTAGTTTAAAAATGGCAGTATCAGTGTTTGGGAAAATCCAAATATTTATGGTGTATTCAGCTCTCTTCTCAGATAAGGTTACTGTCGGGGCTTTCTCAAATTCATCTACAACACAAAGACAAATATGTTTAGTTCAAAAGGAAGGACTCCATAGTCCATATTCTCTCAACTTTGAAAGTACATTGTTTTGGCAGTCGTGACCACAAACAAGAGTTGAATCCTCTGCAAAGGTTGCAGAGTCGTCTGGAAGTCTGGTGTGACTGATATCGGAGGTAGTGTCCTCAGAAGTATCCTGAGACAAAACGTGGCTTCATCCTGCGATTATTGGCACTGAAGTTCGAATGCTTCACCCGACGCTCCATCAGGTATTTAACTTCCTTATCTACGGAGATCCTCACGCGAAACGGAGCTGCAGCAACATGACATCGGTCTGCAACATCTAGACAACTTCTCTGTGGTCGAGATACTCCGTATGATGCGATAGGAACGTCCACCAAACTCGTCCTTCCTAGGAAGTTAAGGTACTAGTCCTGAAACGTTGCGTTCATCTCATTATCAAAGAAATGTCCTACGGCGGAGTGCTTCTCGCAGGTCTGTGAATCACATTTCAAAATAAATGTGATGATTGACACGAGAGACCGAATATCGCAGCCGGTCAGGGTGAGTTACCTGGATAAGGTTTTTGCCGGGGTTTTCCCTTATCCTGAAAGACGAATGTCGGGTAACTCTAAGCTCCATGGACCCCGAACGCATTGAGCATCATTTCATCGTCCGATATGACTAAATTTTGGAGGACGTAAATAAAAAAAACGCATTCAAACGGTTACTCTAAGGAGAAAGTTCCATATGGATGCTGGAGAACTAGAGTCTAATTTTTAAAAGAAGATACGTGAAGGTCATCTGTTTGTCTACGTGGGTAGTGCAATGTTGCCCACCAGATCCCTTTCTTCATCCTCTCAACACTCGAAGCATAAACAAGGTGCGAGTTATCTCACCTCAAAAAAATATTCACAGTTAATCATGTGTGAGTTCTTTTAAATAATTTTTTCACTATGTAATTAATATTCTATACTTACCGTTATTGTTGCTATGCATCGTAAGCTGACATTCCCGCACAGTGCGGTAAGTATTTCTCTCTAGAAACACATATACGCTATGCACGTTCTAAAATCTAACATTTATCTTCAATTATATTTATTAATATTTCAGCCAATATCTTAACTACTAAAATTCACATTCATATAAATTCGTATAGGGCAAAAATAATGTGCAACACACATGTGGTGAGCACATAATGGACTCTCGAGAATGGAAAGAACTCAGTGCAAGCGCCTCACCTTTCCTCGTTCCGTATACATTAGTATCACAATATACTATTATTAATGACTTTGTTAATTGACATGCTCATATCAACGCCGCCGATATGCCGGAATTTTGATCCGCAGGAATTCTTTTACGTTCAAGCATATCTACTGACATAGGACTGTCGCTTTTGAATTAAAGGAATAAGCTGTTCATTGATAAGGAGCAACCTCTTGTCTTTCTGTTGGAAGAATTCTCTAAGAGAACAGACAAATTCTCTAGCTTGGCTATGTAATGTAACAACCCGACTGTAAGCTGATCTTTGCCTTGGGCCATGATTCCTCGGTTCAGCTCTAATCCTACCGTCAGTACGTCTTGCTTCCATAAAAAAGTATTTTGTGTTTTAACAAATTAGGCTAATAATACACAGGGCAACTAGGCAAACTGTTTCCCGCATACAACTAGCAATAACTGAGCTGAGGAGTATGTGATTCACCCACTTCACCAGTGTATCCAATCTGGCAACTTTTGTTTAGTTACCATAGCAACGACCTTTCCTTCTTACCCTTTGCTTCCCTTGATTAATGACCTAACGTATCTTAAAAATCAGACTGTATATGTTTCTGAAAGACGCCCGTTACAACCAACTTAGTTCATAGAGATATTATTGCTCAGTGCTGGAGTACTGCGAGTAGTAGAGCTGTAACTTCCAGCCATCATGGTAATTCCCTTCTCAGGAGTCACCCTCTTGGACAAAATTGTTATAAATATGTTGAGGTACCTCATAACTGCCACTTAATGTCACGAAATTCTTACTTTTATGTTACATATCATTTGGTACAAAATAACAAGATACCAAGGTTAATATGGAATTCAGTATAAAAGGATGTGTTAAAAATGTTGCGTTCCCCACAGAACCTCGAGTCGTAATGGCACAATACGCTGACGACGTGCTTCTGTTCTGCAAGGACAAACACATCCTCAGAGCCTTCAACCCCATTCAAAGTCACCTCCGCCTAACACAGCAGTGGTGCCGGCGTTGGCGGATGTCCGTAAATCCGGACAAAAGCCACACCATACTTTTCACAAACCGCCACACCCCCGCAGACTGTCCCAATTTCAGCTACCGAGGTCGAAGGATAGAGTGGTCTAACTCTATCCAGTACCTAGGAGTTAATTTGGACAGAGGTTTAACTTTTCGCCGACACATCAGGGACCTTTCGACGAAGATACAGGGAGCAATCGCTTCCCTGAACCCAATGCTGGTGTCGACCTCGATACCAGTTGGCATGAAGTTATATCTCTTCCGAGCGCTGGTAATCCTGGTGACGCTATATGCCTGCGAGATCTGGGGCATGGCCGCAGACAGCTGGATAGCATGGCTTCAACGTGCACAGAATAGAAGACTACGGTCTATCTATTCTGTGGGACGTTATTTCCCTACCAGGTTGCTCCACGAAGCATCTGGTCTTCCATACGTGCAGGATGAAATTAGGCACCGGGCTTCAAAATTATACGCAAGTTTACCATCACACAGAAGCGCCCTTGTTAGATCATTGGGTGATTATGACCCCACTAGACGCCGATCTATACTGCACCGGGGTCCCCGTGTGGCATGCGGGCACCCCAGTTAAACCAGGAGCTAATCCTATCAGCAGCTAAAGCTGAGCTCCTCATAATTCTCCTAAGCTGTTTGGCATCAAAATTTGTCCCCAACTAAAGTCATAAAAAAGAAACAATTGGATGCAAGGTACTGCATCCTCCCCTTCAACCCGAAGGTACATTCTGTAACCTCTAAATTAATCCCAACGTCAAAACCTACAAACTTTCATCCTACAAATTCCAAATTCTAAACCTTACCTGCGGTAAAACCCTTAACGAGTGGGCACGCAGCAAAAAAATTCTGGCTGCATACACCCAGCCAGCAACTAATGGAGTGAAGTTGCCGGAAGTTAACCAAACAAACTACCCGTAGATGGAAAATATGTTTAATAATATTGATGTTTTGGTTAAAACACACGTTTAAGATTTGCATAATATTTATGACAAATGAAATATATGTACCTAGGTTTCTGTGAATAATGTGTAAAATACATCCTTCGGCTTCTGCTTAATTGTATACATATAATTTGTTTATAATTCTATGTATAGTGTTAACACCTTGTAGTGTTACTTATATCTGGCTTTTGCCAAGATTAGCTTTCTTAAAGGGCGCTGATGATCGCGCAGTTGTACGCGTGTTAACATATGTGTTTATAACCTCTAAAGATTTCGACTTTCTAAATGAACGTTGCATAAATGGCACACCTTTAACGATGGATCAAAAGTTAATACACCAAGGTATATTTCTTATTTGTATTTTAGGACTTGCCTTCTCACCCAGGGGGAAATGGGTGTAATGAAATTCAGTAATATTAATAATAGCCCGCCTCGGTAGCGTAGATGGTAGCGTGTCTGCCTCACGTTTAAGAGGTACCGAATTCGAATCTCGATCATGGTGGGATTGGGATGCGAATTTCATTACGGAGGGGATTTGGTACGTAGGCCACCATGCTGGGCCCTTTGTTCCTATGCCCCTAAGTGATGGTACCTCCGGGAGGAAGGATGAGGCGAAGGAGACAGAGGGCGGCCGACCCAAGGAGCCACAACAGTACAGAGGGAAGAGTCCCTACAGTTTACTTAGATAGAGACTTCCACCGACAGGTCAAGACAACGGACACGCTCCCATACTGCTGGACGGCAACGAGCCAGCAGCCGAGCCGCAAAAGTCTCTGGCTGGCGGTCACGAAATAGTCCCAGCAGAGGAGCTGAGACCGGCAACCGACCTACCGGAGTTGGAAGTAGTTTTACTCAGAGAATATCATCCTGCCATGCACCGCCGAGACTCCCGCCGACACTTCTACCCTGAAAGTGACCACCAGATGAGAGATGATGTGAAATGATAATGGAGATGAAATGGAGGGACAGGAAATTCAGGGGATGTAACTAACCTACCCAGCACTCGCCTAACGACCCGGGAAAACCGCCGAAGGAACCCATGGGTCAGGTAGGTTGGCCACGGGAATTGAACCCGGGCTTCCTAAATGCGGGCTATAGAATAAACCACCTGAGCCATTCCACTTGGTCTCGGTCAGGGTGAGTTACCTAAGGTTTATTTCGGGGTTCTCCCTTATCCTTAAGACGAATATCGGGTAGTGAGAGAACGTAAGCTTTCACGGCTGGAGTCCATAATTAAATGAATGATTTCCGGGCTGTTTTGCCGTGGTCTGTTGGCGTAAGAACATCCAAACGTTTCGTCCACAACTGCGGTAGACATCATCAGTGGCACGGTCGAAGTTTCGGTGCCTGAGTCGCGCTATTTGTACTGGTTGTTGGGCGGCAGAGCCTGGGTAGTCCGGCAATGAGGCAGAGGAAACCATTGCCGGACTACCCAGGCTGCGCCCCCAACAACCAGTAAAAATAGCGTGACTCAGGCACTGAAGCCTTCTTCCCCCTCGATCGCGGCCTCAGCTACCCACCTCACGTCCGGGTCAAAGCCGGACAAGGGCATGCAGCACTAAGGCAGTTGTACCCTGTAGTTAAATCCACCATGACAACGCACCTCAAGCTACGACTGTATCGGGCGATTACTCCGCTCCTGATTCTGTACGGCTGCGAAGTCTGGGGATCAGCGGTTCCGATCACTATCCGCAGACTACAGTACGTCCAGAACAGAGCACTGCGAATGATCTAAGATACCGGACGTAGATTCCTGTCCCACATCCTTCACACCTACTCCGGAGTCCCGTATATTGTGGACGTGGTGCGGGAAAGATCCCGCACCATCTACGATAAACTAGACTCTCACCCCAATATCCTGGTGAACACCCTTGGGCGATACGACCACAGGGTTCCTCGCCGCCAACTGAGCTACCGGTTGCCCAAAGATGCTTTGGGTAACTAGAACTGAACAGGGTCACTTTCCGCTGACTTCATACCCCCAAGCCCAGAGATGGACTTGGTAAGTCCCATACCTAAACATTTGTTCCTTTCCCTCTAGTCTGTTAAGCGGACTGTGCCTAGATGCCTCCCAGGCAGGCGGAAGAGCGCAGCCAGCACTGGGCGCCCATTCCCCACGGGGCGACAGCGCCCATTTAAGACTAGACATGCCGCTGCCTAAGACAACCGCCTGAAACATAAGACGATTCTCTTATTCTGTCCAGATAAAGCCGCAATAAGCGGCTAGGGGCTGGGCAGCAGGCACTCCGTCCAGGTAAACTTGGATGACTCGATTCTTCTGCTGGTCTGCTGGTCTGTTGGTGGTCTGAACCCTTCAAACGCAGCGAAACTCTCTGCAAGGAAACTTCGACCGCGCCACTGATGATGTCTACCGCCGTTGTGGACGAATCGTTTGGACGTTCTTACGCCAACAGACCACGGCAAAACAGCCCGGAAATAATTCATTGTATTATAGAATGTCGGGTAGCTCTAAGCTCCATGGACCTTGGACACATTCGAGCATCATTTCACCCATTTCATGCACCGTCCGATATGACGTAACGTTGGAGGACGTAAAATTAAAAAATAAATTAATGATAATACTCAAAGAATTGCTTCTAAATATATTACTAGTTCGAAGTCCTATAAAGCACATGCCATCCCATTTCGTCTATGGGAAAATCCTAACTTTTCGCGGGAAACAATGTCAAGCTTGCGGTGTCGCACATAACTTAAGGTGGGAAGTAAAATCCTGTAGCCCTGTGGGACTTTAGCTGCTTCCTTTTCGAGAAAGTCTAAAAGTTACTGTAGTTTAAGAGTTAAAGTAAAGGTTATTGTTTGAATGTTAAATTTAATGTTACTCTTCATACATATTCTCTTGCTAGTCAGCGCATAAAGTAACTACTACAGTCTGATTTTTAAAAGAAAATAGGTGTCGTTGCTATGGTAACGTAAACAAAGGTTTCCAGATTGGATACACTGGTGAATCCTGAGGTCTGTTATCGCTAGTTGTGTGCGGGAAACGAAGTTTTGTTGAGTATTCAGTTGCGTTGTGCATTGTTAGCCTACTGTGTTAAAACACAATTAAAATACATTTTTATGGAAGGAAGACGTAGTGGCAGCAGGATTATAGGTAGACTGAGGAATTATGGCCCAAGGCTAAGATCAGCTTACGGTCAGCCAAGTTAGAGAATTTGTTTGTTCTCTTAGAGAATTCTTCCAACAGGAAGACGAGAGTTTGCTCCTTATCAGTGAACAGCTTATTCATTTTATCCAAAAACGACAGTCCCATGTCAGTAGATATGCTTGCACGTAAAAGAATATTTGTGGGTCAAAATGTCGGCATATCGGCGGCGTTGATATGAACATATCAATTAACAAAGTCGTTAATAATAGTATATTGCGATACTAATGTGGCAAATACTTAATATGGAACGAGAAACCGTGTGAAAAAACGAGCCGCTTGCACCGAGTGCTTTTATATCTGACCATCGTTTTCTTGGTCTTTCCGGATAGCTCTTTCCTCTAGGTTTATAGTTTATACCTCTTCTTGGGATCCTATCTCTCGGCATTCTCTCAATAGGCTCTCTCCATTCATTTCTATAATTTATTATTTTTACTTCTAAAGAACTTATTTCTAAATCTTCTCTTATTTTTTCATTTGGAATTTTATCTAAAAGAGTACATCCCTTTACTGCTCTTAAAAATCTCATTTCGGCAGCCTGTATCTTGTTTTTGTCTGCTTTGTTAATGTCCATGTTTCAGAACCAAAAAGAAAAGCAGGCACAACCATTACTTTATAAAATTTCATCCGTGTTTCTTTTCTGGTTTTAGATTTTAGACTTCTATATATTATGCCGCATATTTGTTGAACCATTGGTAATTTACTTTTAAAATCATTTTCATATTTATAACTGACATGTGTTCCCAAATATTTAAAACCCGTAACTTGCTCTATTTCTTTTTTTTTGTTTTTGTTTTTTTTTTTGTTTTTTTGTTTTTTGTAATGTTACGTCCTCCAACGTTAAGTCATATCGGACGGTGAATGAAATGGTTGAAATTATGCTCAAATGTGCCCAGAGTCCATGGAGCTTAGACCTACCCGAAATTCCTCTTTAAACATAAGGGAAAACCCCGGAAAAACCTTATCCAGGTAACTCACCCTGACCGAGATTCGAACTCGGGACCTCTTGAATGTGAGGCAGACACGCTGCCATCTACG
This sequence comes from Mantis religiosa, assembly GCA_030765055.1. Classification (NCBI taxonomy): domain Eukaryota; kingdom Metazoa; phylum Arthropoda; class Insecta; order Mantodea; family Mantidae; genus Mantis; species Mantis religiosa. The sequence continues at coordinate 48,078,088 of CM060958.1, read as the reverse complement.
CTACCGAGGCGGGCCACTTGCTCTAAGATAATATCATCAATTACTATTTTGGTAGAAAGGTAAGTATGAAATATAAGTTACATATTGCAGAAATCATTTAAAAGAACTCACATGTGAAGACGATTCAACGATTAGCTATGTATATATATAGCTTGAATGCATCTCGCATATCACCCAAATATATATCCGATGAATGTATCTTTATTAAAAATCTTTACACGGATGTATAATACCACGTTAATTTCTGACTCAATCATTGACTGCCGCCTTTTACAAAGCGCATTCCCACCAGTTCTTCAAAAACCTTAACCAAATCGGTTATTATATTTCTTTCCTAAAATATATCTATATCTCACATAAGACTACAAACTTTCTATAGTGAGCATAACAGTTACTATCAAACACAAACGAAAAACAACAGTTACGACAACATACATGAAAAATGTTAATTGTATGACAATGCAGTTACACCAATGCACCAGAAAGAGAAAGTCTGTTGCAAGGTTTTTGTCAAATAGTTATTAGACGCGATGTGGCAATACATTGCAGTTTCTTGAACCAGTAAGTTAAACTGAAAGAACTTACAGTCAAAATAAATAAATTTTGCAGACAAACAAGACAGCTCCTGGAGAAAATTTATGAGTAATATTTAGAGACCCATGGAAATAAATATCCACATAATTTATAGAGTTCAAGTTGTTCTCCTTGCAGTACAGAACATCACATCACAAACTAAAGAGCACATGGAAAAATCTACAAACAAATTTAACTTTCCCAAAAACGGCTCAAACAGTGTTGGTTAAATTAGCAGATGTGTTAGATTCAATATATGTTCATATAACGAAATGAATAGCTTGAGATTTCTGGCAATAGCCTCCGAATTCCTGTTTATTGAAGCGATATCTGCTTAATTGCAAGTCGTAGGAGATAACGTTTATTGCGGAAACAAATTTGACACACAAACTGTATCAAACATTTACAGTTTTGGGAGAATAGTTTAGGCATTCCTTTATTTGAAAATTTGTACAAGTTTCCGTACCGGGAGAAAATAAGGAAATAGAACTCATAGTACTAATGGCATACAATAAAAATTTATATTTCTGGCATTTTAAGGTACCTACACGTCTTTCTCTGCGGTTTTTCTTTTATAGTGAAATAATGGTATTAAGTAGACAAGCGATCCCACAGTTAGAATATTGCGCATACTTGGGTTGGACTACCAACTTAATTTAGGAAAATCTGCCAGGTTTGTTACTTCCATTTCCTTTGTAGAAAGCTAAACCTAAGTACTTAAAAATAAAGCATGTCATTGTTTGAACGTTAATTCTTTTTCAACCTAGGCTCAGATAACCATAAATGCTAAGAAGCATTACTGATAGTTATTACACGAAATAAAATGACATCATTCACAAATCTAAGCTATTATAAATAGTGGAAGCCAATTGTTGATTATTAATATGCGCTTAAACAGAACTAAAGCTAACCTAACCTAAATTAGTAACCTTGACTTGTACCTATACACAGTAGGGCAAGCATTGGTATCGTTAGGCAACGGTTGGATTTAGAGACTAATTGTTAATTTATCTTATATGCACAACAAACACAGTACCAACACTAACTTCATAAGCATAAGCTCATATCATAGCAGCATACCCACAGGCATCCATAAGGTACGCTTTGCTGTAGGCACTGGTTGTTAAAATGTGAAAATTATTAAAATATTTTAATAATTTAAATTTTTTTAATATTATACACTAAGCCAAGCATAACCTCAAGTTATATAGAATCATAAGGGGGATATTCTCAACATAGATAAGGGATGCTTTTATGTATCTTATATTACGAAAAAGAAGAAACAATAAACCTAATCACTCGGAATTACGAGTCTCTTTCACTGTTCATACCTGAAATGACCAAAGAAAACATGAATAACTCTAAGTGGTCAATTTAGATCATGATTATTATTGGTCTTAATATGATCCACATTGTTCGTGCAGAAAGCAAGTGTAATCAGTTTAATGCTTCACTCTGAACTCAGTCTTATCGAACATATCCAAATATTAAATTTAATGTTTGTATATATGTTTTAAGCATCTGTAAAAAAAGACCGTTTTTATTGTTAAGAAAGTCATAGAATAACAGTATACTGAAACATTGTAGTATTTAAAGGGTGGTTTGAGGTATGTGTCTTGAGGGGGAGGAAACTTTTCAGTTGCATACTGGGAAAATGTGTTTTGATTCCTGTTTAACGAGTAAATAGTTTTTATTTACGCTATACACATACACACTCCTACGTGTTATAAATTTCGTATTCTTACTCACAACTCGAGTGAATAATTGGAGAGAATTTAGGTTGATAAAATAGAATATCTGTTCCCATTACAACAGCCTACAGTAAAAAGGTCTAGCGTAGGCATTGACTGTTTTGGAGAACCAGTTCCCTTTGCATGGACAAGGGATAAAAAGCTAATATCTTTCGGTTTTAAGAACGTATAAGTACTGAGAAATTAAAAATAGAGAAGTATGTCTCAGAACTTATTCACTCCTAAAAAGATAGGTAAATTGAAATGCTGTATGTAAGTACAAAATACATCAAATATAAAGTATATTTTCATTAAGTCGTTCACAGAAAATTCACAACATACATTTAATTTTTCATAAAATACCTTAGAGTTCTGGCATTGTTATCAGTGTCATTAGTCACTTTTTAGAAAATAAACATTTAAAGACAAGTCTGGGCTGGGAAAATTTTTTTGAAATCGTGACGCATCCTTGAGAGTTACTGGAGTTAAATACCAACTTCGGAGTACAAATGATTCATTCTTTAGTGCTGCTGTTAACTCGCAAACAGACACATTTTTTTTTTATTTCTGAAGATCTTCCAATGCATAATTTCAGTAGAATCCGAATATTGAACTGCTGGTTAGAATGTTACACTTCCTGATTATTTACGTAGTGCAATAACTATAATTATATTTCATCCATATAACTTTCTTTCGCCACTAACATGTATGCATATTTTTATCTCTTAGAAGCCATTCTGTAATAGATTATTTTCTAATCCAATTGATGTTGATTACCAGAGTAGAGAAATACAAATATTAGGTATATTTAATTTTAATTACTGACTGTTGCAAGGCAATAAAACATCCATATTTTAATAAGTGGCTACGTATATTCTGAATTTTAAATCATATAACCAACGCATGATGGCATGTTGAGTAACCTCCTCCAAAATGAAATTGCTTCAAACATATATTGAAAAAAATCACTCAATAACAACATATACATTCGAGATGGATTGCTGCATTTCATACTGTTTTTAATTGTTGATGGTTTACATGTTATTCGAAGTCATAAAATGCACTCCGTCGTCAAATATCACAGATCATAAGCAGCATTCTCATGTGTATGTGTGTATGTATAATATGCTATCAGACCTTTAAATGTATACCATGTATGTCACTGTGAGCAAAATCATATAATATTTTTTAAAGAAAATACGGACAAATGTTTGTCCCTTTTTATTTTATTTCTGAATTTCATTCCACATCTACTAGAATCGGATGTTCTATCTAAAATTGCTTATTTTTACTCAGAGGCTCTCCAAAATTACATTTATGGCGAAATTTTGATATGGAATTATGGGATGTTTTCCCCTACTATCTGTTTAGGCATGTGACAGAACATCACACTTCATCTAACAGGTGCATTCGTCGTAAATGAAGACATTACGTTCCACCCAAAAATAAAATACTTATAAATAGTTGCAAATTTTCACTTTGAAGTCTCTAAATCCAAAGAAACATTTTCAGAAACCACCTCGTGTATGTTTGCCTACCTTATTTTCCGTTTATGTTTCTGTGAACAAAATAAGTTAATAAGAGTTATTCTGTTAAGCATTAAACTGACTTTTCAAATATCTGCATTCTCTAAGGACGTTGCAGGAAAAATTTCTATAATATCATTCATAGAAATTTATAATGATTTTTAACAAAATTTAAGCAAGAAAAAATATAGTAGGCCGAATCATTTGCCAGTAACTGGTGGAGATCAACAATTGCTTGAAGTTGTCTTTTGTTTCTAAACATGTTCTTTATATGGTTACTTTCTCTGTAATTTATAATCTTATTTTCTTAAAAAAAAAAAAAACAGTTTCATCTATGTTTGGAATGATCCAAGTACTCATACAGCGATGTGGTATTTTCAGCTCTCTTCTCAGATAAGAAAATTGCCTGGCATTTCTCTGAGATTCATCTACTACACAACGAAAGGTATGTTTTAGTTCAGACGGAATGATTCGAAAATGGGACAGTGGAATAGGTCCATCTTTCTCAACTTAGGCCTGAAGTAAGTACTGACATTTGTGATACACAGCAAGAGTTGAATCCTCTGCAAAGGTTGCAGAATCGTCTGGAGGTCTGGTGTGACTGATACCGGAGGTAGTGTCCTCAGAAGTATCCTGAGACACAACATGGGTTCACACTGCGATTATTGTCAATCAAATTCAAATGCCTCACCCGACTTTCCATTAAGTATTCCCCTGGCACCGTTAGTTACGAGGATCATCAACCGAAACGGAGCAGCAGCAATTTGACATCAGCGTTCAACATCTCAACAATTTCTCTGTGGCTGAGATCTTCGTAGGATAGGATAAGAGTATTCACCAACCTCGTCCTGCCTGGTTGGTTCAGGTACCAGTCTTCCAACTTTGATTGCGTTGCATACTCCGGGAAACAATGCAATTCCTCGCAGTTCTGTGAATCACCCTTCACACCCAATATGACGATTGGCACGAGAGTACCGAATATCGCAGCAACAACAAGAAGGTAACCAAACGAGTGCTCGGAGGAGAATATTTCATCTAGAAGCTGGACAACTATTGTTTCTAAACGACGCTAGACACAACACAACTTCGTGATTGGAGGATATTGTGGTTCTTCTCCATGAGGCAAACTGTACCTTTTAAACTGCGAGTGGCTTAGTGACAGTACTTTAACTCTCTCACTCACCAGTCTTGGGCACAGTGTTTCTTAAATATTTTGAAATTCCTTGTCAGCTTTCACTACCCTTAATGTATTACTAAATAAATTTGATCTTATATTACACATTATTTGGTAAAATTAACAATCATTCCTTATCTATGTAGGTAGATAATATAGAATTTTTCAAACATAGTTACATAATTATAAATCTGCATTTAAAGTAATTTATATAGTTAAATTTACTTGCCTCAGAAATGTTGAGGTTTTACAGAAACCAAGAAATTGCTATTGTTGAATGTGTACGAGAGAAAGCCTTGATTCATTAGACATCATCTTCTCCATTATCTATGGTTTATTAGTTTTTTTTAGAAATTAATTATAAAATATTTCTTACCTTCTCTACCACATACACAGCACATGTAGGCAAGCAAAATACTTTATTCCAGCCAAAAACTAAATACTGTAAATTCAAGGAAACAAGCCGACGTTGGAGGTCGTGCATGTGGAAAAAAACCTTTCCATAAACAGATATATGTGTTATCTATCAAACAAAGCACTAAACTTCAATGTGACATGGTTTTCAATATTTACTCGTGCTCCAAAGTATACTGCATGGGAAAAATCTACGAGGTTCTTTTATTTTTCAAAAATGGGGAAATGGTGCTGTTTATAATATCACAATCATAAGATTTACATTTAATACATATATAACACAAATACAGAAAATGCCTGGAATTTTCTGTAATAGCGTCCGAATTCCTTGTTCTGAATGAAATCTGCAGATCTTGCAAACCTTAAGGATAGGTACATATCCTTAAGAAACCAAATTTGACATCTGATTAGAGCATGTAATTCATATCAAATATTTTTATTTTTCAGAAAATCATTTGTGAGATGTTACCTTATTGGTTTAAAATGTCGTAAAACCTTTCATATAACACGGGAGAATTTACGGAAATTTGATGAACATTTTCAAAAAAAGAATGTTTTTCTCTTTTCAGCCTATAAAATAGTGTAATCCTTCCTGAATCCAACGAATGATTAGATAGCATACGCAAGCCATTTTAAGTGCTCTAATCTAGCTTCAAACTTACGTGCTAGTGTTAGATATAAATTCTAATTTTTCATCCTTGTTTTCTCGCTATTTAAAATTTCGTCATTTTTCATCATTTAAGATGCTCCTTGCGTCGCAGTTTTAGTGTTAGAGGAATAAAACTTGCTACACAGGTTCAGAGACACAGTGAATAGAAATTGCCCTGGGTTTTATTGTAAGGTACTTTTAGGCACAATTTCAAGACTCAAAACTTTCAAATTTTTGGCAAAAGGATCATCTTCCTAGCTTTAAAAATTTCTGGAGCCTAAAGTTATTGACACAGAGAAACCTAAGGCAAGTTCAAAAAATGGATATATTGGGAATCTTTTGTTAAAATAACTTAAATTTTGGTCTAATATTTTGTCATAAGAGACTTTTTATATGACGTAATTAAAAATAAATGAATTTGACCATATTTTCCAAACCATAAATGCGAAATTGACAACATTTGGGTTGTATCCTCACATCTGTGGTATAAATCTTACAAACCTAGCGTTATTAGTGCATGACACAGATTAATACCAGATGCTCAACTCCGTGGTAAAGTTTGAAGCCGCATAGGGCGCTCTTTCCTGAACCTTTAGACCCCGGCGACCATGGGAACTACGGCCCGTAATGTAGTATGCTTCTATTGCGACCGAGCTATGGTGCATTCGCTTCCCCTACCCTTCCCCTCCCATGTTCAGCGACTGATAGAATCCAACTTCTTTCGAAATCACATCTCGCCACACATGAGTAGTTTACGCGCATTTTAACTAGCGCATATTAGCATAATACGCGTCAAATACGCTGAGGAAATGTGCGGTAAACTATTCATCAGGGTGTGAGATGTGACTTCGAAACAAGTTGTCCAATGAATTTGTGAAAAAAATATCAAGAATCCACTTGAGCTTTTGCTGTTAAATATAAATAATTGACTTCCTCAAAGCATTATATTTTTATTCCCGTTGCAAATTGATAATTTTGTCTTTAAAAACAAATACAATTTTAAAAACGAGAGAGTGAGATCACTCAAGATGCTGTTGAGATTATACAAGAACCTGTATCCCCTTTCCCTCGAGCTTGTTAGTGTAATCCTTAAAATAAAGATAACTTAACACTAAAATAATGATTCTGTAGATACAGGAAAACAGGAAAGGATACCATAATGCATGTGTAATGCAATTTCTTTGTATACAGAATGTTGTAAGCTACCCTGGAATAAACGTTTATAAAAATAAAACCGCTAAAGAAATGTATATATACATTTTAAATGAGGACACCAACAAGTATGCACCAAAAATGGCACTATCTCTTTAAATGACAACAAAGCAGCTCTCATAACTGTTATATTTAATAATAATTTTAAAAGCTAAATAGTACATGCATTATTTTCAACACAATTATACTAAAGTATATTCAGATTAAAACCTGCAATTTGTGATCAATTCATATCAGATTAATAATGTCAAATTACTACATGAGTCAGTCAGCAACTGGTGTCATAAATTTCATAAATGGCACTATTTTATATACTTCTAATCACTTTTGTTGAATTATCATTCACAAGTGCAGAATAAATTATGAAAAATAATAATTGCATTAAAGCTATATCGTTCATTTAAAATTGTCCTAAGCTTAACTTTGATTCACAACACAAGAATATTACAGCGTTGAATTTTTAAATGCTTTAATGACATACATATGCACAGCAATGAATGCTGAAGAAAATTTACAGCTTTAATAGTAAAATTTAATGCACAGTGTATCTTCCAATAAGAGATTATTTCATGTAGTTATCTGACTGAAGTATAATTTGCTTATTGTGCACAGCAATTGTTTGGATAAATGGCTTGCTTTAACCTGGGACTTTAAGCAATATACTTTCTGACTAAGATGGCAAATGGAGCCCTCTGCATAATGTAAACTTCTCAGTCCATGACATACAACTGAATGTGTGTGATCAATTCATATAAGATTAATAATATCAAATTACTACATGAGTCAGCTTCGGCAACTGGTGACATAAATTTCATAAATGGCACTATTTTATATACTTCTAATCACTTTTGTTGAATTATCATTCACAAGTGCAGAATAAATTATGAAAAATAATAATTACATTAAAGCTGTATCGTTCATTTAAAATTGTCCTAAGCTTAACGTTGTCTTCACAACACAAGAATATTACAGCGTTGAATTTTTAAATGCTTTAATGACATGCATATGCACAGCAATGAATGCTGAAGAAAATTTACAGCTTTAAAAATAAAATTTAATGCACAGTGTATCTTCCAATAAGAGATTATTTCATGTAGTTATCTGACTGAAGTATAATTTGCTTAATGTGCACAGCAATTGTCTGGATAAATGGCTTGCTTTAACCTGGGACTTTCAGCAATATACTTTCTGACTAAGATGGCAAATGGAGCCCTCTGCATAGTGTAAACCTCTCAGTCCATGACATACAACTGAATGTGTGTCACATAAGTAACTCAATGAAAGATTACACTCTGAACTATTAATGCTGTTTGTAGTTTTAGTTAAGAAGTGACAGTGATGGAACCATGTGTTTGAGTAGTTAATAGAAAATAATTTAGTAATGTAATTTAATTGCTCACACATCTAACCATTATTTCTTTTGACAGTCCATAATTCCCTTATGTGTTCACTACAAAGAAACAAGAAGTGCATTATATAGCAGAATAATGTGCAGTTTCATCTACTTTTCAAAATTATTATGTGGCTTCGCATCACCGATGCAACGGATGGCTCATATATTAGGTTAAGCATCTTTTTTCCATGCCAAAGATTGACATTTTCATTCCAACTTAGAACAAAGAGAGGATGCTTAACAGTATAGTTTCATGTCACACGTAACACTTCTGTGGGTCACGCTAGTAACTTTATATCACCCTTAAAATGGTTAGCATTACAGAAATTGAGTACCAATATTACTCATAAATGGTGGCAAGTACATGTTGAGAACAGATGTACCACAGAATAATACATCAATTCTGTGCAAATATCACTTTAACTTATTTTTCTAAACCCATTTGTCCAAATTGCGTTGCGATATATGAGGTGCTCAACACTATATGCCTTTAACGGTAACCCTACATTGCAGAAGACTAAGTGTGTGTGTGTGTGTGTGTGTGTGTGTGTGTGTGAGTGTGTGTGTTAACAAGGAAGAGGATTAATAACCTATCATTTATTGTGAAGCTTTACTAATTGGAGATCAAGCCACACTGTGCTTAGGTCCCAGCTAGCTGACATTGTGCATGTTTTAAGAATAACTGGAATACTAGAAATAAAAGTAAAAGCGGCATATAATGATGATGACACACTGACATTTTAATCATTTCTTGCAGGGCACAATTACACCTAAAAACTTGTAAAGCTTTTTCAAATCAATTCTAATCCCACCTGATCTCTTCTAAGATGGTTATTCAGGTACATAATGTGGTGTAATGTGTACAATAATATTACATAGTGACTACTGCATTAAACAATATAGAACAAATTAGGTTTATGGAATCTCAGATCATACTTTTAATTGCTGTTAAAAGCTGTGACATTCTTTATCAATGATGTAGATATATACTGATGAGTAAGGTTAAGAGGACTTAACTGTTCAAAATACTTATCATTGCAATTAAAATAAAAAGTTTATAAAATTCATATCAAGCATCTTGCCCGAATATTTTAATTTAAGCCATTCAGATTATACGTAAACACATATGATGCCAATTATAAACAAAGAAGTTCTACAGAAATCAAAGAGAATTGAATTCTGTACAAATGCACAGCCACAGTTGTAGTATATCTGAAAATTCACAGCTATTTTTTCAGTAATTTTAACTGGATATTACTTACCTTACATGGACTTACATATGATTCAAATATTTTAAATTTAAAACTACGAGTACAAACACAAAAACTAATACACCCAAACAACTGTCTAAAATAACTTCACTTTTCACTTTTCCTTGTTAGCCACAGTATTCCTCAAAGGTTTTGTTAAATTTTCCACTCATATGAAATGAATCTCAAACTTTAAGAAATATTTGATATGCCACATTAAATTGCTGTATACGCGGGAAAGAAAGCTTTATACTACATTACTAATGTTCCTGAAGATCACTGCACATCACCAAAACAAGAAACATACACAATATCCAATAATCCTGCACTCTCGATTTCTGCCATCGCATTCCTGGTAGCCTGAGATGATGAGCCCTGAAAGACAAAGCAGAAAACCTCATTATTGCAGTAATAAAGTAACAAGATCAATGAAACTAATGCTTTTGTATGCAAAACACGCTTTTTCCATTATAAAGTGCTACATTAATGTAAAGAATTTAACTATAAATGAATATGTATTAAGGCACAATTTAGGTTATATTACTTTTCGGTATTTAGCTACATGCTAAATCTTACTTACCAATAGGTCTTTGTGAAAATCCATTCTCTTCCTTCCTGCTGCCCATACTTCCTCGCAGGTCTTTCAAATCTTTACAATTTCACAAATCGATGAAAATTTTATTCAGAACTTAATTTGGCTTGGCTTCCATACCGTTAAAGCTTCAACATTTCGTTCAAATATTTACAGGTTAGCCAACTTAGTGTGTTATTCATATCGTACATTGAGCTCAAATAAGGTCGAAAATACGCCAATAATATTACGAAAATTACTTCATAAGTAGTAAAATAATACAATAGTTATTAAGTTTTGAACTGAACAGAAGTTATTTTATATATTATTTAGTATGCAACATGGCAGCCAAAGTAATTATATTGGCGGCATTGAATCGGGTTGTTAAGAGTACATGCAGCGCTCGAAATGTACCTTTAGACCCCGGGTGTTTCGCGAACCTAAATGCGGCTTCTGTATTCCTATCCCAGTTAACACCTCCTGGTTCATGATTTCAAATTTTCAATCATAGGTATCCTTAGCAAAGGCTTAAATATTAATAATAGTGACTGTAACCGAAATATTACTGTTGTGGAAGATATTTCTACTTCTGATCCTTTGAACTATCCAACATCGGAATTTTTTGAGGTTATCTTTTTATAGTGAGATAATGGCGAGCAAACAAGTGACGCTGCGTTTAGAATACTGCACATTTAAGAATGGGTACCAACCTAAGATACAGAGTACAGTCTGCCAAGTTTGCGAAATTTGCCGTTTCTCCAGCTTCCTTTCAGAAAAGCCAAAAAGTGTTGAAAAGGTAAAGTACACTTCATAATTCGAATGTTACATTTTTAGTGAAACATAAATGTGAAGTGCATTGTTAACAATGAATATGTGAAATAAAATGGCAGCGTTCACAAACTTAACCTTAAATAGCGATTCGGTAATCCTAAGTTTGGTAATTTGTGCAATATTATACAAATAAAACTAATTCTAACATAAACCAACCTAAAGCAATGCTTATATACTTAGTGGGACAGTCATTAGTATCTTTCGCAGAACATATGTATCTTTAAGAAACGCTTCGGCTTAGCAACTGTTTGTTAATTTATCTAAGCCTACAAAATAAAAACAAAACCTAACCTATTATCCCTGACATATACATATATAGAGGGGCATTTATATGCATCGATAAAGTAAGGTTTGGTGTAGGTACTGGTTGTTAAAATGTGTAACCTATTAAAACATGTATGAAAATATATGACACCAAACAAAATCTCCCGTGAATCAGAAGCCTTAGCAAGAATATTATCAGCATATCTTGTTTCTTGACAATGTTTTGATGCAGTACACATTACAAGAAAGGAAAAAAGCTAACCTAATCTCTCGTGAATGACAAGCCTATTTAAAATGTCTATATCTAAATTGTAAAGGAAGAAAAACATTATGACTCTTAAGAGCATCCACACTTCAATTGGAATAAGCGAATGTGATCAATTTATTGCTTCACTCAGGGCGCCCTAGGCTTATCGAACATTATCTAAACATTCATTTTGGTATTTAATCAGATATTTTAAATGCATTTATTTTAATACCCTAAGACAATTACCGTAGAATTAAAAGAATAAAGCATCATTTACCAATTGAAGGTGTGCTTTAAGTTGCGTTCCTGAAAATCTTTGTTGAAAGATTGGAATACTTTTAATGTTATTTAAGAGGCATTTGATAACTCATTTGATTTATGCATGCATACACACGCATAGGAGTTATAAAATTAATAACCAATACAATTATTTATATTTTTGCACCCAAGTCTGTGTGAATTATAGGCAAAGTTGTGGACTGAAAAATCAGAATATCTGATTTACAGTAGCCTAAGTAAGGAAGCCTAGTGAAAGTATGCGATTGCTTTTAAGAGATGTATTTTAGAAGTGTATAAGTGCTACAAAAGCCAACTGATTCAGCAAATTACACCTCCGAAATCGTTCACTTCATATTATTACGACATTCACAAAAAAAAAAAAAAAAAAAAAAAATCAAATATGCATTTCATTTTGCATGATACATCTTCATCTTATGGTATTTTAGTAAACATCACTAACCATATTTTAGAAAATAAGTTTTCTAAAAGTATGTATATAATCCTTACTATCTATTACCTGCTATCACTGCGCTCACGCCCGTCTCGGTAGCGTGGATGGTAGCTTGTCTGCCCCACGTTCCCGAGTTCGAATCTCGGTCAGGGTGAGCTATCTGGATAAGGTTTTTCCGGGGTTTTCCCTTATCCTTAAAGACGAATGTCGGGTAGCTCTAAGCTCAATGGACTCTGGATACATTGGAGCATCATTTCACCCATTCCATTCACCGTCCGATATGACTTAACGTTGGAGGACGTAAAATTACAACAACAACTGCACTCACATCTGTATTCTATAGCATCATCTATGCTCTATGTGGGGCCTGTATGCCACAAATTGGGTGTGAATTGTAGCTAGAAGTACTCGAAAATGAGTTCAGGATATGTAGAAACATACAGACATAATAACACAGCATTGTATGGCAGGAATAGTTTAACCCTGACGGATAGCGGTCTACACATGGCGTATATAGGTGGTGCTATCCCCCACACTTGCCAATGAGCTGACGAGGGATGTCCAGCAGCTACTTGTAAGTGGTCGCTGTGGCCCTTTATGGCCTTCACTTTTGGGCTTTACAGTTCTACTCCGCCGCAGACTTCTGGTGCTCATAGTTTATATACAACAGGCATTATAACATCAAAGTTTCAGGTGCATAGGGTCTGAAGTCAAATACCAACGTTGGAATTCAAATAACTTTTTTAGTTATCCACTTCACACATACACACACACTGCAGAGGTACTTTTTTTAAAAAAAGAATCCTAGCTTTTTTATTTCGGAAGATCTTAATATCTTTAATTTCTCGAGAATCCCGATACCATACTTCTGATGGTTAGCTCGCTCGTGCTGGCTGGCTGTATACAGCCAGGTTTTTGCTGCGTGCCCACCCTTTAAGGGTTTTACCGCAGGTAGGATTTAGAATTGAAGTTTGTAGGATAAAGGTGGTGTAGGTGTTTTGGTTGGCAGTTAATTTACAGGTTACCGAAGTACCTTCGGGTTGAAGGGGAGGATGCATTACTTTGCACCCAAATCCTTATGTTTGTTTAATTTTTAGTTGGGGAAAAATTTATATGCCAAACATCTTAGAAGAATTATGAGGAGCTCAGCTTTAGCTGCTGATAGGATTAGCTCTTGGATTATCTAGGGTGCCCGCATGCCACAAGGGGACCCGGTGCAGTCTAGATCGGTGTCTAGTGGGGTCATAATGTACCAATAATCTAACAAGGGCGCTTCTGTGTGATGGTAAACTTGCGTATAATTTTGAAGCCCGGCGCCTAATTTCATCCTCTACGTATGGAAGACCAGATGCTTCGTGGAGCAACCTGGTGGAAAGCTATACCTTGCTACTTACGTTACGTAAACACATGTATGTCATCCAGTTGACTCGTTTAGCCACTGTTTAATTTTGTATAGCTTTTGCAAACTATTCTGTAATAGCTCATCTTACTATCTAATTCATGTAAATTACCATATTTCAGAAGTACAAATAAGTATATTTTTCTGTCAGTGCAAAAAGTTACACGATGTCAACAATGTAGTCGATGTTTAATATTTAGCCAGCTATTAGCCTGCCTCGGTAGCGTAGATGGTAGCACGTCTGCCTCACATTCAAGAGGTCCCGATTTCGAATTTCGGTCAGGGTGAGTTAAATTGGATAAGGTCTTTTCGTGGTTTTCCCATACCCTTCAAGACGAATGTAAGGTAACTCTAAGCTCCGTGGAACCTGGACTCATTTGAGCATCCTTTCACCCAATTCATTCACCGTCCGATGTGCCTTAACGTTGGAGGACGTAAATTACACAAAAAAGGCCAGCTATTCCCTAATTTTGAAATCTCATAGTCTTTACATGATATCATGTAAAGGAATTAAAAAAAAATGAAAGTGGTTCGAATTTGATCCGTTAAAAAGATCAACTCAGTAATAAAGAAAACTTTGCTGTCATGGCTAAACTGCAGAACAGTGGCATAGACAACGGTAGGTGTGACGTCATTGGCTGTAGAGTGGCCAACAGTGAAACCATGCATCGCTGAAAATACCAGCACCAGGTAACCAAAGTTCTAGACGCCAGATTCACCGAAACTGATTAATATTGTTAAAAATATGCTATAATCTTGTGTATTTTACTTTATGGGTGCATGCGTGCGTGCAAAAAATAAGTGCTTCAAACCTGATCAGTTGAAAAGATCTAGTCAATAATGAATGCGTCCGAATGTGGTTCCTGATTGTTGAGAATTTTACCAGTAGTCACATAACTCACAGTTCTCATCAGTGTATTTAAGAGCCCTTTTGCTGAAAAGTCCCTATCATGTCACCACTATATAACACGTAATCTAACATCTTATGGGATTTTAATTATATCTCACATTTACATTATTGCAATCAAAATCACTGAAGGTATTAGAAATAAATTCTTGCGTGTAAAGGCAGGTTTGTGTTAAAATAAACAAGAAATAATCACTTATTTTACATACGTGTTACCTATTTTATATCGCATTTCCCCTATCCTAAGGTTGCTTATTCTTATTTTGAAGCTTTCAAAACATACTCGCACATTTGCGGCGAAATTTTGATGTAGAATTTTTCTTTCTTTCGTACTAGTCCATCTAAAGTATATGTAGACGTTTTACTTCTCCGAGACAAGACACCCTTAAAGAATTGAGATCCACCGAAAAAAGGTAAATATATTTGGTTTTAAGTTCTCGTTTTGAGGTTGCTCGAACCACAAAAACAACTTTAGAAAGCGTTTCGCATAGATACGCGTGACTTTGTGACTATAAACAATAATTTTGATAATAGAAATGCTGGGAAAGGTAGGGTCAGACTGAAAAATTCAATGCCATAGCCGGGATTTAAACCGCGGATTTTCTGGTCTCCATCCAGCCGCTCTAACCACTGAGCTACTATGGCCAACGTGCCGATATGACATTAAATTCTACAACTGACTCGTATTTTCCCGGTAAACCACTTAGGAGTTCTTATAAACACATGAGACAACTACCTTAATGGCGACTTACAACATGCAAGTACTTTAAGACCTGGGCTTTATAGGTAACCGTTATTAGGTCAATTAATGGAAATTAAACGTTCTTTCACACTGGCCGTGTGCAGGCTAAAGTAGGGAAATGTAGTCACGTTGGCCATAGTAGCTCAATAGCTAGAGCGGATGGACGTAAACCAGAAGATCAGCGGTTCAAATCCCGACTATGGCATTGGATTTTTCAGTCTGACTCTAACTTTCCCTACTTCAGCCTGCACACGGTCAATGTGAGAGAACAAATTAATTTCCATTAATTGGCCTAATAGTGGTTAACTATAAATCACGAGACTTAAAGTACTTACACGTTGTAAGTCGCCATTAAGTTAGTTGTCTCATGTTTATGAGAACTACTAAGTGGTTTCCCAGTAAAATACGAGTCACTTGGAGATTTTAATAACATGTGGGCACGTTGGTCATAGTAGCTCAATGCTCAGAGTGGTTGGATGGAGATCAGAAGAACCGTGGATAAAATCCCGGCTATGGCATTGAATTTTTCAGTCTGACTCTACCTTTCCCTACTTTAGCCTGCACACGGCCAGTGTGAAAGATAGTAATGCTGTAGAATATCAAACTTTGATTTTAAATTCAGCGTTTTATAAGAATTCACACGAAACGTTTCATGAAACAACACCAACATAGACAATTTCCACGAAATTATCAATAAGCTAATTACAGAAAAATATAGTAGTCTAATGTGGTTGCCATTTCCCGTTAACATGCCATGTTTTTGAAAACTACGCTCTTTTGCTATTCTATGCTTTCCTCTTTCATAAGTTGTTGGAGAAGTAACAATTGCTTGAAGTTGTCTTTTGTTTCTAAACATGTTCTTTACGTGGTTACTTTCTCTGTAATTTATAATCTTATTTTCTTTTAAAAAAATCAGTTTCATCAATGTTTGGAATGATCCAAGTACTCATACAGCAATGTGGTATTTTCAGCTCTCTTCTCAGATAAGAAAATTGCCTGGAATTTTTGTGAGATTCATCTACTACACAACCAAAGGTATGTTTTAGTTCAGACGGAATGATTCGAAAATGGGACAGTGGAATAGGTCCATCTTTCTCAACTTAGGCCTGAAGTAAGTGCTGACATTTGTGATACACAGCAAGAGTTGAATCCTCTGCAAAGGTTGCAGAATCGTCTGGAGGTCTGGTGTGACTGATACCGGAGGTAGTGTCCTCAGAAGTATCCTGAGACACAACATGGGTTCACACTGCGATTATTGTCAATCAAATTCAAATGCCTCACCCGACGCTCCATTAAGTATTCCCCTGGCACCGTTAGCTACGAGGATCATCAACCGAAACGGAGCAGCAGCAATTTGACATCGGCGTTCAACATCTACACAATTTCTCTGTGGCTGAGATCTTCGTAGGATACGATAAGAGCATTAACCAACCTCGTCCTGCCTGGTTGGTTAAGGTACCAGTCTTCCAACTTTGATTGCGTTGCATACTCCGGGAAACAATGCAATTCCTCGCAGTTCTGTGAATCATCCTTCACACCCAATATGACGATTGGCACGAGAGTACCGACTATCTCAGCAACAAGAAGGCAACCAAACGAGTGCTCGGAGGAGGATATTTCATCTAGAAGCTGGACAACTATTGTTTCGGAAAGGCATCAGTCATAATAAAACTTGGCATCCTCATAAAGAATAATGTACTTCTTTCCCATGTGGTAACTTTTGATTTTTGAGTGACAGAGTCTAAGCTTCTAGTGATGCTCATGACAGTGAGAATCTTAGAATGTTTATTAAATATTTTGAGCTAGTTCAAATGCTGTCACCGTCCGTAATGTGCCAAAAATTATCAGCATTATTACAAAATATTTAGTAAAATTAATATCATCAGAAAATTGTCTTGATCTTTTAGGTGTTATTTATAAAACTGTATTCAGAAGAACTTAGAATCCATAGTTTAACAAAGTATCTAGTCGCCTGGCTCTGTAATTTTTGTGTTAAACAAATGCAAATAAATTGATATATGAGAGTAAATCTAACGTATTTCATTTGATATGACCTTCTCTCACCTTTGTTATCTATTAGAAATGAAATGAAACGTGTAGTGTTTAACTACATACGGCACCGCAGGCGGTGACACTGATGATACATGAGATGAAGATGGAGCTCCGGTGGAATGAGATGGCGGGGGAAACCGGAGGTCCCGGAGAAAACCCGCCCCATCGCCGTGTTGTCCACCACAAATCTCACTTTGCGGTCGCCTGAGATCGAACCCGGGCCGCCTTGGTGAGAGCCAAGCGGTCTAACCACTGAGCCCCGGCGTGGCCTGTCGTCTTCTATTAGAAAATATAGAAACTATTTGATAGTCAACATGGGAAATTCAATGCCATGGTCGTGATACGAGAGCCTCTAGTGGTTTACCGGGCAATATACATTAGTCAACTAGAGAATTTAATGTCAGGAAGGCACGTTGGCCATGGTAGCTCAATGGGTAACAGTGACGACGAAAACCAGGAAATCCGTGTTTCAAATCCCGGCATGTTGGCTCTATATAGAGAAATAAAAAACTTAATTTACATATGGCTAGCAGAAAGAAATTATTAATTTCCATCAGTTAACTTAAATGTAGAAATTATGCCTCCCCGACATATTAGTTTATGTACCACATAAAAAAAGAAAAGCTATTTCTTCACATCAAAAGTGGGACAGCCGCTTTTATGTTTTTAGAGGTTTCCTTGAATCCACAAAAAATTTTTAGTAAATGAGTTCTCTGTGCGAATACGTGTATCGTGTAGCAGTTCATAAAAATGGTTTGAAGTTCAATATCTTCCAAGAATGATACACAAATACTTTTATGAATATTCCCTGCTTCAAACTAACCATACACGGAAATAAGATTTTATAAAGATTATCTGGAAAGCAGCTTCTAATCGCATTCATTAAGGGGGGACGTAGGAGAAAATTTTCAAAAAATTTAATTTTTTTATTGTTTTGTAAAATAGTATATAGTGATAGCTATCCAACACCAAAATGTTATGACTGGACGTGGTCTGTATGTATCTTTAAAAAATTAAATGCCCTAGTGTTGCATAGTAGCATAGTAGCAACACATAGTCTTCCATCAGCTGTCTTGGAATCTATAAAGCCCACCTACTAATTCTTAGCACACCCAGTCTTGCAGCGCACCCAGACACCCAGATCTAAAAAAATGTCTCTATGGAGAGACACAAAACCCAAGTGAAAGCCTCACAGACTTGATATGGAAAAGGTGTCCCAAAACATCATTTGTGTCTTCCACAGTGGTGAAAATTGCTACATTTGAAGCTGCAGTAGTGTTTAATGATAGGAATTTTGGCAAAAAGAAAGTTGTGCACCAGTTAGGGTATCAACCTGGTGTGTTTATGGAAGAAAATTTGCCGAGTATCGACAACATTCGCATCGCTGTTGCAGAAAGAGCTGTGAAATTAATGCAGAAAGAAGTAACATAGAAGAGGAATTTAAAAAGAAAGGCTGAAGACCAGAATGAGGACACAGACTATGGATATGGCAAGTTACGACTTAAAATTAAAAGACAAACTGAATAATACTTATTGTATTTTTAATTGCCTTTCCCCGTAACTTGCATTTTCTACAACTTCAACCCATTTTTCTCTCAAACTACTTCATCTATAGTGATGCAATTTAGCACACAGCTTTCTTATGCCACAATGAACATTTTGTTGGTTCTAGAATTTAAGATTAAGCTCCAGATGGAATGTCATGATACAAATTATATGAAATTATTTTAATTTTTAAGGGATGCATATGATTAACACTTATTTTTAAAAAATTCTATGCAGCTTCAATAAGAAATCTAAATCCAACAAAGTCATTTTTAGTGTGTTTTAAAATATCATACCAAATTTCAGAAAGATAGCATATGTGAATTTTGAAAAAAAAATGGGCTTAAGTTTCTCAATGTCTCTGCATATAGAAAAATTATGTAGCATTAGTTATAAACAATGGAAAATTATGAAAAAGAATGTGCATATTAACTGTGTTATCTTAAATGAGTATACCAAGTTTCACTTCTCTAACTTGAAAACTTTGGCTGTTATGGCTATTTATGGAAGACCCTGAATATTTGCATACGTCACCCCTTAAAGTTTCACATATTTTAAGTCCTATATTGAATATATATGGTAAAATTAAAATGTTTGTCTGGGAAAGCCTCTGAAGTACTGTTTATGCTGAATAACTTTTGCATTATTCAGAGACCCTAAGACATTAAATCTTATTAATAATCAGAGTTTTATACTGTACTAAGGGCAAAAATATATGTCTTAACTCCTAGAATAGATAATTTTAAGTGCTAAGAGTATATTTTTACTACATTAATCAAAACAAATCTTAGGTGATGCTCTTATTCTTACATATACTTTGTGTTAATCAAAATAAAAGTTATCTAATTGCTAATTTTGTTGTAGGTGCAAAGAACTGTTTGATATGTGTCTTTAAAGTTGGTTTCTTTTTGCATGACCAACTTATAATAATGAAAATAAGGGCTTCCATTTAAGAAGAGCATAGGAAAAGCATTCTGACAAATAACGAGGAATGTGAATAGTCAACTTGAAAAATTCAATGCCATGGTCGGGATTTAGAGTGATCTATTGTACATCTCTTAGAACCATCACTAAGCAGTCTATGAATGCATCAGTTTTCTCACCCAAGATCAGTGAAGGTTTAATTGACAATGGAGGAAACTAGCCTCTTGTTCCAGCAAATTTAAAAGGTGAGTTTTCAATTTTTACTCTTAACGACTGAACTTTTTGAGTTAACAGAAGAAAAAGATCAAACTTATAAGTTGTTAAGTTCTCAAAATTGTGATATCACAGCAAACTCAGTTGACCAAAAGTAGGAATGGCTGTGGAAGCAAAATATCCTAAAAACATTGTGGTGCATCATGTGATATTTACGTCATTGTCAATAAAACCTCCACTGATCTTTGGTGACAAAACTTATGCAGTCATAGACAGCTGGGTGATGGTTTTAAGAGATGCACAATAGGTCACCTTAAATCCCGGCCATGGCATTGAATTTTTCAAGTTGACTCTATCCAGCGAAAACCTTGGCCTATATACGACTAGTGTGAAGAAATGATTAATTTTCACCAATTAACTTAAATAACGACGAATATGTTTGAAATACTGATTACAATGGGTAATCAGTAATGTGTTAGCAATGGGTTATCCTGTTTCACCTTTTCTTGCTGATCTTGTTATGAGTTTCTTCGAAATTCAAGTCACTAAAGCTTTTCCTTTAATTTTTAAAACATGGTATAGATATGTTGATGATACTTTTGCTATTGTTCGTGAAAAACAAATTAATGATGCTTTAAAACTACTAAATTTACAAGATAAAGTTATAAAATTCACATTAGAAACTGAAATTAATGAATTTCTTCTTTTCTAGATTTGAAAATAATAAGAAATAATAAAAAATTGGATTTTGGTATTTATAGGAAATCTACTCATATTGATAATTACATAAAAATAAGAGTTTTAACCCTTTTCCACATAAATTTGCTGTTTTTAATAGTTTGATTTATAGATTAATAAATATACCCCTAAATAAAGAAGAATTTAATAAAGAATATAAACATATTATTAATACTGCTTTAATTAATGGTTTTAATAAGGATTTTATACTCAAGAAAATTGAAAAATTTAAATATCAAAGAAGTATTAATGATATTTCTACTCTTAAAAAATGAAAGATGATTATAAATTTTAAAACTTTACTTACCCAAGGATGGGTAAGTAAATTAAAAATATTTAAGAAAGACGTTGGTATAACTTAAGTTCCTCAAAGCAAATATTGTATTAAAAATTTATTACAATTTTCTAGAAAGATGAAATTCCTAATAATAAAAAATCTGGTATTTATCAATTTAATTGCTTAGATTTTGATCTGATTTATATTGTAAAAACGAAACGTTGTTTGGAAACCAGAAAGAAAGAACATTTTCGTAACATTAGATGTAAACAAATTGATAAATCGGCCGTAGCAGATCATTTTTGGTCATTTAACCATGAAATAAATCCCGAAGTTAAATTATTAAATCAACTAAATGGTCCCATAGATTTAATAGTGTGGGAAAAATATTTATTTAAAAAAATAAAGATCGCGTAATGAATTTTGACATACCGGCAATTGATTCTGTTTTTAGGTTTGTTTCGTCTTCAGATGTTGGTAATACGTAAATACGTAAATGCATATTATCCACAGATGGTATCCTTGAAAACGAATTGTGTTGACTGAAGATGTGGGCAAGTGTCCATGAAATTAAACTCACAGAAACATAACTGAAGTATTATCATCGGCTTCTTAAGTTAAGTGGAGAATATTTACTAAATATTTTTATTTGTGTAATGTTTGAAATAGTTTGGTTTACCATTATGTGTTTGACATAATTTGTGTTCTGACACTTCCATACGCTTTGTTTAAGACTTTTACTCTGTTACGCTTTACTAGTTATCTACAGGTCATCTACAATGAAGAGGGTTTAGAATATTCAGAACATTGCCAGTAATTTCGAAATATTGGTTTCATTTATGATTAAAAAATATTGATCATATGGTACCTTATTAAATTAATCTAAATTTTCGAAAACTTTGCTAAGTAAAAAAGACCTTTTTTTTTTTTTTTTTTTTTTTTTTTTTTTTTTTTTTTTGGAAACATGCTGTATCATTGAATGATGCTGAACCTTTTAACCTTGTTTGGCATTAGCCAATGTTTCTTTCTGAGTTATGTATGCAGATAATCACACACATACACCGGACACAAACATAGATGTTTTTGTAAAACTTCGTTTGCTTTGTGTTCAGGAGCTTCCAGAATAAAAATCGTATGTTTCCGATGAATGTAGAATTTTTGGATAGAATTTTGTAATTCCCCTAAGAATATGATGTAACATCTGCTTTATTATAGTGTTCTACCTAGGATTACCTTTTTGTAATCATTCGAAACTAATCATATTCCCCATTACTGCACATATTTCAAAGACAGTGCAAGAATTAGCGCCCCTATTAGAAAAATAATACATTTTCTGTAGGAATAAAGTTTAGAAAGCGTATAATGTGAATGCGTGAGCAAATGCTTCCGATGCTTTCCGAATTGAACTACACACACACACGCACACACACATACACACACTTTTACACACTCACACTCTCTTGTAATGCTGATATTGAAGACGTTTGGAAAGTATTCTCTATCGGCAACGATGTTGTCGCTCTGTCATTCATACTTACACTTCCAAGCTCTGAAAAGTGTAGGCTATTATGGCTAGTCTCCTAGACGGGAGTCAAACCCGGAACCTCTTGAACAGAAGGCAGATGTTCTGCAGGGCGAGCTCATCATCATTATTGAGGCCTTAGCGTGTTCCTAGATTGGGGATTTACATAGTCATGCGGTTCTTCCACTTTTCATCTACACGTGATGATGCACTTCCTACTTTCATTCTGGTTTTGCTGATGGCATGGGAATTTTTATTACCAAAACGCTAAGAATAGTTGGAAGTAATAGGTTGACCCTTGGAAAACCTTGATACATTAAGGAAATCTAAATTCAGTTTTACGTATCTACCTCGTTATATCATTTTAATATATGAATTATATATTCATGGACACCAGAGTCCGAATAAACACATTCAAATATTTGGATGAGTAGAATCAGACTGAGAAATTCAATACCATAATCGGGATATGAACCACGGATCTCCCGCTCTCCGTGCGGGGGCTCTAAACCACTGAGCTACTAGGTCAACGTGCCGACATGACAAATTCTCCAACTGACTCGTATGTTTTCCGGTAGACCACTAGGGGTTCTCATATGCTATGAGACACACACCTTTTGTGGCAACTTACTATGCTGTAATTACTTAAGTCCCAGGCTTCATAGTTAAACCACTGTTTTTATTTTAGGTAAATTGATGGAAATCATTTCTTCCACACTAGCCGTGTGTAGGCTAAGGTTTGGACAAGTAGGGTCAGATTGAAAAATTCAATGTTATAACCGGGATTTGAACCACGGATCTCCCACTGAGCATCTATGGCCAACGTTCCACATGGCTAGTGTGGAAGAAATTATTATTTCCTCATTCAAATATTCTTTTCTAAGATTTTAAAGCATTGAAATAATCATTTACAATCTAGAATAAGATTATCATATTCTTTATTGCAAAATCCACTCTAAAATTTCAGTTACGGAAAGCGTATGCCATTAAATAAAAGAAAAAAGAATGGCTGAAAATTTAAGTAGTGCCAAATTACCATTCACTGTCAGTGAACAGTGTTTGGATTACTCAAAAGTAATTTTGGGATCAAGCGGGGCTACTGGATCGTATGACCCAGCTCTTCTACGTTTCGTGCCGCCCAAAATGTACTTTCTTTACTCGTTCTTCCAATAAACCGAGAAAGTATCCTAAACTTCGATGTCAGGATTTTACCTGAAATATTTCTTGAGGCTCCTTGATCATTTCATTTTAGAAAACGTGTGTGTGTGTTTCTAAGATGAATTAACATTATAAAGTAATATTATCGGTACATTTGGTATTAGTTATTTCTTGTTTTGGTCTTTTTATATCCTTATAATCGCTATGATTGTCACACTTATAAATTTTTGGCATCACCTTCACTGTAACAACTTTAAGTCTTTGATTTTAAACTGCAGCACACTTCACTTCAGTTCACAGTTCTATTCAGTTACAGAATTGTTGGAAGTATCTCAGATATTTGGATACAAGCTGTAATTTTTGTAATTTGCGTCCTCCAACGCTAAGTCATATCGGACGATGAATGGAATGGGTGAAATGATGTTCAAATGGGCCCAGGGTTCATAGAGCTTAGTTACCCGATATTCGTCCTTCAGGATAAGGGAAAACCCCGGAAAAACCTATCCAGGTAACTCACCCTGACCGAGATTCGAACTCGGAACCTCTTGAACGTGAGGCAGACTTGCTACCACCACGCTACCAAGGCGGGCACAAGCTGTAGTGCAGTCGCTGGTCAGCTTCCTCCTTTTTTCCAAATTTCTTCCCTTAATTTGTTTCTTTCTTTTATAGATCGCCCAGGACAAGAAGACAAGCTACAGGAGGTATAACGTAAACACTTTTGCTGTTCCCACGGTGTTTACTCTCGTCTTCCGAGTATGATAAGGCTGGAAGGCTCGTTTAAAATACACAAGTGTTGTCACACAACTTACCCATTCATAAAACCTATCGCTGCATTTACTGCAACAAACATTAGATCTGGCAGCATGGGTGACTCATATGCAATCTCATAGATTCATTTCCTAGTAAACAGATCCGTTACCGGAGCAGATAAACAGTTCAAGCTCCTCTACCCTTCATTCCCCTCTAGCCTTCTTGTCGTGAGCATATAGTAGTACTTCTGGGCATTCGTGTATTATGTGATGTACCGTTTCGTGTCCTTTGTTTCAAGAACATGTAGGGTTATCTGCGATATGGAATCTACGTTTGTACGAATTGGTTTTTCCACGTCCTGTAGTTAAAGCTGTTAAACACTGCGTGAGTGACAGATTCATCTTGAGCCTCTAACGGAGGGCAAGAAACTCCTTGTTATTGCTCCTTTGGTTGTGTCGGTCCATCTGTTCTGCCAATCCTGTGTTCCTTTTTCTTTAATTTCTGCTTCGATTGTAGAATTTGGTATGCTGTTGTCAACTGTTTCTATACCTGCATCATCTCCTGCTTGCTTTGCTAATTTGTCTGCTAGTTTATTTCAAGGAATGCCGATGTATACCCTTATACACCTGAAGTATATGTTCGTTTTGTTGACCAATTGCTATTATAATTGTGTGTGTTTTTGTAATATACGTCCTCCAACGCTAAATCATATCGAACGATGAATGGAATGGGTCACTGGTTGAACCCTGGGTGGGTTAATTACATCCCCAGAATTTCCTGTCCCTCCATTCCATCCCCATTATCATTTCACATCTCTCATCTGGTGGACTCTTTCAGAGTAGAAGTGTCAGCGGGTGTCTCGGCGCTGCATAGTGGAATGATATGTTCTGAGGAAACTACTTCCTCCTCCGGTAGGACAATTGTCGGCCTCCGCTCCTCTGTTGGTACCATTTCGGGACTGCCACCAGAGACCTTTGGGGCTCGTCTGCTGGGCTCATTGCCGTCCCGCAGTAAAGGAGCGTATTCGTTGTCCTGGTCTGTTGGGGGAAGTGCCTAAGTACCTGGCGTGTCCGTAAAATAAGGTCTCCAAGGCGCTGGAGCTGTGAGGATAGCTATTATGCGAGATCCGGCAACACTGGCGTGTACCTTGGTTTCACCCCTTCAAATCCCCACCCGTTGCAACCATTAGTCTTGGCTGGCAAGCCGTTTGCGATGGAGCCTCCTATCACTTCCGCCGCCAAGTGCGAGTTGCGTGCAGTGATCGTTTTTTGAGTGCCAAGGGCACTAAACCCCACTGAAATTCATCGTCAGTTATGCGAAGTCTATAGGCGACAGTGTATGGACGTCAAAACGGTGCGAAAGTGGATAAGAGAGTTCAAAGACGGCCGTACAGACGTCTATGACGAGCAGCGTTCTGGTCAGATTTCGGTTTCTGCGGAAACATTTGCAAACTTGGAGCAAGAAATGCTTAAAGATCGGCGTGTGACAGTTAGCGAGCTGTGCGAACTTATCCCTGAAATCGGTAAGATTACGATTGATAAGATTTTGACCGAACATTTGCATTATCGCAAGGCATGTGCGAGGTGGGTTTCTAAAATGCTCACCGAAGACCATAAACGGCAACATGTTGAAGCGGCCCACTGATTCCTGGAGCGCTATGCAGAACAGGGCGAAGAATTGTTGGATTCAATTGTCACTGGCGATGAAACATGGGTGTACTACACAACACCAGAAACTAAAGAGTGATCTCGTGAGTGGCGGCATTCGAATTCGCCGAAGCCGCGAAGGTTCCACACAGACATTTTCTGCCAGAAAAGTGATGGCCAGTGTGTTCTGGGAAAGAAAAGGTGTATTATTGGGCTAGTTTATGCCTACCGGCCCAGCAATAAACGCCGCTAACTACTGTGAAGCTTTAAAAATAATGCGACGTGCCATTCAAAATCGAACGAGGGGAATGCTGACGAAGGGAGTGATTTTTCATCACAACGCTCGTCGACATACTGCACATGCAACGGCTGATCTCCTGTCCCAGTTCGGATAGCACATCCTCACTCATCCTCCCTACAGCAGACTTAGCACCTAGTGATTATCATCTGTTTCCTGAGTTCAAGTCACACCTGGGTGGAACACATATCCAGTCCGACGATGATTTGAAAAAACGAGGTTGAGCGCTACCTGCGCAGCTTGGCGGGAGAGTGCTATGACAAGGGTATAGAAAAACTGCCAGAGTGCGTGCAAATGTGTATCGATCGCAATGGTGATTACTTGAAAATATCTGTAGATTTCACCTTTCCATTAATGTAACATTTATTGACAATAAACATGTTTTCTACATTAAATAAAATTAGAGACCTTATTTTACGGACACGTCTCGTAAAAGTAGGGACCCTTCCCTTTGTACTGTCGTGGCTCCTTGGGTCGGTCACCCTCAGTCTCCTCTCCTCTCATCCTTTCTTCCGGGGATGCCCCACTGGGGGCCTACGTACCGAATTCTCTCCGTAGTTAAATCCTAATACTACCCTTCTCATTCATTTCTCTTTGATTTTGTCCATATACTGTCCCACCTTCCTTACCGTTTTCTCTCCTTTCAACGTACGCATATTTATTGTGACCAAAGTAAGGTTTTAACCCAGTTCTTATCCCATATTTATTTGTAGCTTTGTTAATGGCAGGAGCCCTATTGAGAGTTCACCTGTATTGCATAAATATGGCTAATTATAATATAAAATTATAGTATAAAATATAAAACTGAAAACGTAATTTGAACTTCTGGCTCTTAAATAAGATTTTTTTTAATCTAGTAATACTATCCCCAAATTGGTGCCAGATTTATACTAAATTTTACTTTAGCATTATTTTAAATGCCTTTGTGTGTTTCAAGCTTATAAAGTTCTTGATACCTATAGTTACTCCAAAAAGTATTCGTCTAGTGCATGAGTTTATGTTTAAGGATGTATGGATAGTGGAAAATCAACAGCATATGTACAGCTGGGACACTGTCTTATTTATTGATTAGTGAAAAAGGTCATACAGCTAAGAAACATAGTGTCTATTCATATAAACATAGTTAAACATTCAAAAGTAAAGATATGCAGTATACGAAGCAAAATAAGCATTCGTCTGCATACTGAAAATGGTGTAGAATGTAACGTTTAGTACATAGTAGGCCCTCCATTCATCTTTATAATCTCTTGTATTCTCCTTAGAATGGATTTCAACAAAGATTGTGTTGTTTCCAGGGAAATTTTACGACATTGCTCTAGTATAGCGTTCTTTGGTCCCTTTATACTAGATATCTGATGATTATTAATATTTTTGTCCAGTATACTCCACAAATTCTCTATTGGATTCATGTCTGGGGGCTGTGATATCAACATCCATCGTGGAGTATTATACAACAGCCATAGCCTTGCATCTAGAGCTCTATGTTTTGGATCGTTATCTTGTGTGAAAATATTAGAAAGACCCATATTATTCACACTTCTGGCCAGGTATGATTTAAGGATGTTTATTTATACTTTATGGTTCATAATTCCATCAATAAAACACAAATCCCCCACACCATTTGCACTCATGTAGCCCCAGAGAAGTACTGAACCGCGCCCATGTTTATCTGAAGCTGTTACATTTTAATCCTCAAGCTCACAATTCTTTTTTCTCCACAGCATTACTTGCCCTTTGGACTTAAAGAGCTCAAATCGACTCTCGTCAATAGATACACCTTCTTCCAAAAATTAAACCTATCGTATTTATGTTCTTTTGCGAAAGCAACTCGTTTCTTTCTGTTGATTTTACTAATACATGGTTTTCTACGGGCTGTTACGCCTCCATACTTAGCTTCATAAAGCACTTTTCTCATAGTTTGTGCTGAAACGGACTTTCCCGTGTGTGTCTCAACTGTAATACCAAGTTTTGAAGCACTTATTTTAGGATTTTTCTTGTCTTCACTAAATAACTGTCGTTTCTCCGTCTCGGATAGAACTGCAAGACGACCGTTTCTTGATTGATTTTCGATTGATTATTGTGACCTTGTGGGTTCGTGAAATTAAAAGTTCAGTGAGTGAGTGAGTGAGTGAGTGAGTGTGGGGTTTTAGGGCCCGACGACAGCAAGGTCATTTGGGCCCGAATTAAAAGTCCAATTGCACAAAGTCAAAACGTTCTTTATTTCCACCAAATTACAGTTGGAACACTTACCGATTACTTAGAATTACGTAGCGCACACAATTACAATCCACCAGTTCGTCTGTCACAGGTCCACTTCACACTCACAATTACGTACAACTACTCTTATACACGTCTGCAGTCTTCTAGTCCGTTCGCTAGCACTGCGCTCTTCACGGCTGCTCGCCAAGAACTGACTGAGTCGTCTACTGCAGCTACTATGTAGGAAGATCGCTGTTTCTGGAAGCTTCGCGGCGCGGAACATCCCAATTGTTCCAGATGTCAGTTGGAGGGAAAAGAGACGGTACAATGCCTAGTGACACTTTCCTAACCATCCCCTACGTTAGCGCTACAAGATAAATGTGTTGGCGTGGGCTGAATGCCTCCTGTCCCCTACCCAGCTCCAGTTGGTCGTGCCTTACGATAATTGGGTGAAAATATAGTCTTCACTGTACTGGTAGGTCTTCCAATGGTTTCTCCAACTTATTGAAAAGATTTTCCTTTTTAAATAACTTGATGCAACATTCTCTCGCTTATTTTGTAGTTTTACGACATTTTCGACTCATATTACTTAAATAACAGTCAATGGCTTTGAAAACAGAGATGGCACTGTCAATGACAGTGGATGAAACACAACTGCATTAGAAAAGTGAAGGGGTGTACGTGAGGGAGGCACCACACCTGAGATATTGTTTCCCAGACGAATACTTGACATCAAATGGGACACGATTATAAATAACTTATAACTGTTCACTAATTAAGCAATATATGAATTCAAATTGTGTTTTATTTTTATATCTATATATCAGCAGATGTAAGGAAATAGTTATTGTTCGTTTCTTATGCATATTTTTCTGATTGTGCTTGTTATTTTCTATGTGCTATTATTAGACGAATACTTTTTGGAGTATGTGTATGTTTTTCTTCGGCAGGGAAAGAAAGGCGGTGGTTTCGAGTAGTAGGCTTACCGCGGGTAAAAGAACTTCAAGGATCTCTGTGCAAAATTAAGCAGTCTTTAATGTCCAATATGTCACTTGGCGCTGATAACTATAATAGTTAAAGAGCGCCTATGAACTTTTCGTCCGCTGAAACCATCTCAAACATGTGGGGTCTCCAAAGCAATGTGAATCACCATTAATAACTCTGCCATTTTTTGTGTCTACCTAGATAGGCACACAAACACTGATATACTGACCTTCATTCTAAATACGTAAAACACTGTTACTGACCGTTTACACTTCTAGAGAAAGTTGATTCATACTACGCAAAAACTGGTTCACTTCCGTTACGTCATGTGAGTGAAAGGTGAAGGCTAAAGACTCGTTAAGGCGACAGAGCAGCTATGATACATATTTGAATTGGTGAGAAAGTTTTTTTTTTTGTGAATGTTGTCTTGGCTGTTGTGTAAACAAGCAGTTAAACGTGGTATGCTGCAGTGTAGTGAGGAACTGTAGAAACCTCTTAAGTATCCCATTGACAAAGTATTTATTTTAAATAATCCACATGAAATGTTTACATTGTAATAACGTAACGACGTTTTAATTCCACTGCAGTGGATTTTTTTGTAATTTACGTGATGCTCAAATGAGTACGGGGTCCATGGAGCTTAGGGCTACCCGACACTCGTCTTTCACGATAACAGAAAACCCCTGAAAAAACCTTATCCAGGTAACTCACCGTGACCAAGATTCGAACTCGGCACCTCTTGAACGTGGGGCAGACGCGCTGCCATTTACGTTACCGAGGCGGGCGCAGTGGAAATGAAACATTTCTAAGCGAGAGTGCAAGTCATTACTCTTTGGAACAGGACTTAGATATATTTCAGAAACACTTCTGTTCTATTTCGCTTCTAACGGTAATACCTAGGCACAGAAATTCCCATGCAGTAAAGCCAGAAAACAAGGTTAAACTGCCACTGTAATTCACGTAAATAACAAACTACCTTCTCGAACTTGATATACTCGTAGGCACCTGCTATATTGTATACCAGGTGAGTCAGCTACCCCTTATTCTCCAGTTTTATGCAATCTGCATTTTATACTCCAACATGAAAACCTCGATCCTATTACTGGGTTCTACCCGCTTATTTAACATGGATGTTAAACATTCGATGAAATTAGTACTAATATAGATGTTATCACATCGCCTGTAATATATTCGTAATTAGACAACTGACGTTTGCACGTCTCCAAATGTTCATGGAACCAGTGAATACTGTCGTGAACCATTATTGACGGAAACGCGGCGCGGGAGCGATAAGGGACGGAGTTGGAGATGTGCGAGGCCGTGATCAGCGCGACAGCAATCGACAAAACACAAGAGCTGGTGCCAACGCAACACCTAGGGCGCCGCTCGGAAGGCTTACTGGAGCGAACGGCCGACCACCTGACTGCAGAACAGCTCGAGAAGTTTCGACAACTCTGCCCCAGTCTGGATGTCGTTATCGATGTCCATCAAGTTGAACAGCCTCACTGCCACCTCTTCTCGGCAGGGTAACAATGTCCTGGCTGCACATAGTCCATGCATGGTCGTCTTCTGGTCCAGCATCATGTGCTTCATCCGCTGGCTTTCCAGTCGCGCCGTCACCACTACCTCACTTCTCGCGGGGACAACCAAGTCTTCTTTCAGGATGACCCTGCAGATTCCACGGCACTCTTCGTGTTGCTGGAGTATCACCTCGGCTGGCCTTCGGTCTCCGTGTAGCGAATACCCTTGGTTCTCGACGTCGGGGTAGCAGTCACCTTGGCCAACCCGTAGGGGAGGGGATCCGTCCCCTTCAGCTACCGAGGTGCGGGCGCTGCGGACCGTTAGCACTCGTGGTACATCTGCCGTTACTAGAGGAACCTCGGGCCGAATATTCGAGTCCCTCCCTGATTGGGAGCTGTTCGGATTGGGTTGGACTCGAGGGGGCAGTGTATTCCCGACACCCACGGCGAACTGGGTACTTCCGCACAGGCTACGGCCGCCCGGAGGGGGTAGAGAGTTGCCTAAAAGGTCTCGGGTGCTAGCCTGCGTAGCTAGTAGAAGGTGTGCTAGATCACCATTCGTCCCCACAGAGATTTTTGGTAGTCTTCGCTGCGGGGTTGACGCGCGTAAGTGGCGTATCCACTTCCATCCCGTCTTGACGTTGTGCTCCGCGGGGTGTCCAGGGAGGTCTAGGACTAATGGGAGTAGATTCCTCTGCACTTAACTGTCACCTTGGCCACCTCCATCCTCAATGCTGCCGTTAGCGCCTCGTCGATAGCTTTGCAATCGCAAAGGTGGTTGAGGAGGTGATACTGCGATTGGATGCCCTCAGGAGCCACGCGGCGACGGTCTGCGTCGGCAGGAAGTTCCTGCTGCTCAGTGCAGAAGAGATGATGTAAGGACAGTTGTAAATGGAGGCGGAACGAGAGTTGTAACTGAAACTGGTGTGTTTGGAAAGGGAGCTCTTTGTTGTGGTCAACGAACTTGGTAGATTTTAATTGTGTATGTGACGTAATTATGCTACTGTAAGTGTATTTCTACGGAAATAAAGAACATTTGGAATTTCTGCAACTTGGACTTTTAATTCTACGAACCCACAAAGTCACGTTAGACGGAATGTTTATCTCACACGTGAGCGCTTAACTACGATGTCATTTGTCTTCTGTGACGGTGGTTCGAATGCTCTGTATGGCATACCATTCTATTTTACCGTGTAATACTCCAATTTGCAATTATTATTCTGAAAACTGTTATTTTTATTCTTAATTGATTTATTTATATTTTGTGGCTTTGTTTGATGCTCGTTTATTGGTGAACTACAAGTGGATAGTTGTTTAAGCACAACTATAGTTAGCTGCAATGAAAATAATGATCATTTATACACATTTGAACACAGAAAACATGGAAATTACAGTATCAGAGTTTAACATGGAAGTTAAACACTATTTTGCAGACAATTATGGTGCTATTGAAATGTTATTTCAAAGTGCTATGTTTTGTGTCGCGGGACTGACCCTTTTGTTGCCTAAAAGTCCATGAAAAATATCCTTGAAGGCTTCCCAAGCTTCCTTTTCTTTGTCCTCCAAAATTTGTTCAAATGCAGGATCCTTTACAAGTTCTCTTATTTGTGGTTCGACAAAAATGCCTTCCTTAACTTTTGCATCACCTAATTTCCAAAATTTCTCCCTAATTGTGTTTTGATATTTGAAAGGTGTGTCAACTCCCAAATAAATTACCCCAAATTTCAAATCTTCACTCTAAAAAATGAAATGTCACTTTATCTTCAAAACAAGAGCTAATCTATAATTTTAATGGTGACTTTTGAATTCAGCAGATGGAAATACATGTAAATTCACTATTTTTAAGCTCGAAACATTTTCATTGATGCACAGTGTGATTAGGGCACAGGAAAGGTCAGAATGTCATTGAGCTATTTCGAGACTTGCCTGAAAGTATGTTCTGGGTTCAGTGGTACGACTTGTATGCCTGGCGCTCCATCTTTGCCACCTCGCGAGTTCTCGTCCTTGATTTGGCCTTTAAAGATACTTTCAATCACTTGCAGGTGTTTTAATATTGTTGCATAAATGGCAAAAGCTCTTATGCATGTTAATGGAGTTGCACGGGACATAGTTTAAGCAAAAATGTAAATACACTGTTATTTAATAACATGTCCGTTTAGACTGTACTCGTCCATTATGAATGAGGCATATCTCTAATATTTTCCTAATTTTTGGCAGACAACCCTTGCTCAAAGTACAAGAATCTGCCATTTTCTTTTTAACTGACGTTGTTAGTTTACTCATATAATAGGTCCATTTTTTCCGAGACGTTTATTGAATTACTTTGCCGTGTATATTCTAACAAACAGTTTGTAAAAACGTGGTAACCGGAATTCGAGCTCTGTAGGGGAGTCGTATGTTTTTGAGTTGTACTTTAGCGAGCAGTACGTTTTGCCCCTAAAACCACTATCCCTCTGAATTTTGCACATTGCTCTTTCTAAGAATGTCAAGCAAAACTTCACTACGGCTCACATGCCGTTTGATGGGTGGCCCTCCTTGCAAACGAATAAGGCGCAGCTGACTCACTTGGTATACTATTGGACCAGTGTTTACTTGCCTGTCGACAACATTAACTTTTAATGACTGCTATACTGTCCAAGAGATCCATTATTTAGCTACACAATTAAAACTTTACATTACACTTACAGTATAAGTAGAGAACGGATTGCATTCTATACAAAAATTCGATATCGAGATCCATGTCGCGAATCCATTATTACGACTGGCGGCGTACGCGCTAAAAGGGTTCGCACGGAGCGATAGCGCGGCTTGTTTACACAAAGGAACTGATAAGCAGCACAGTGTGGAAATAAAGAGCCCGCAAAGCAGATAAAGATAGCCTGGAGATAAAAGACTTGCCGACGCAGATAAAGTTACACGTCTAGAATATTCGTGTTTTATCTTGTGACGTGTTAGGGAACATTCTATAGCAGTATGGAATCCATGAATGGATGTATAAAACCGGACAGTCAAAAACAGAAATTGTAACAAGAGTGTTGTAAACAGTTGAAGTTGACTAAGCTCTTTGTTGTGGTCAATGACCTTGGTAGACTGTAATTGTGTATGTGACGTAATGCTGCTACTGTGAGTGGATTTCTACGCAAATAAAGAACGTTTTGAATTTCTGCAACTCGGACATTTAATTCTACAAACCCACAAATTCACAATATGCATAAAGAAGAAAGCATTTTAAGAAATATGTGCATGCGTGCACGTGCATCTGTCTGACTGTAAGCATCTAACCTAATAATGAATAGTGAGTTAAATACGAAGCTGGTGTTTTAAGTTCAGCATCTTCCAAAGATATTTTCATGAAAATTCTCACATACTCCCATCTCAGTTCTCGCATGTACAAAACGTTTCGAAAGTTTTGATTTTCTCGTAATTTGCATATCATGGAACCGATTAAAATATCATAAACGAGCTGGATGACTCAAGCGGTTTCGTGTGCCGCCCGAGGTTTGAGTTCGATTCCCGTGGCCGAGATACGTAACCCGTGATTTTCCCTGGTCACCAGGCAAATTGCTAGGTAGGTTAATTACATCCCCGAACTTTCTGTTCCTCCATTTTATCTCCATTATTACAAATTACCTCATTTGGTGGCCTCTTTCAGGGTACAAGTGTCGTTGGGAGTTTTGGCGCTGCATGGCAGGATGACATATTCCTGGTAAACACATCCGCCTTCGGTATGGCGGTTTCTGGTCTCCTGACCAACGTACTGGGCCCTTTCCGGACCAGGCGGGTGGCATGCCGGTTCTCTGGCCTGCCGCGGGACTTTCCAACTGGTATAGTCACCGCGCTTAAAGCATCCCCAGGAGGATCGCTTTGTACGGAAAAATGTTCATCCCGCTAACCAAAATGTCATAAACATCTTAAGATACACTTACCGGGGAGGGAGGTGAAGGATGTAAGCACATGTTTATAGCAGGAAATTTCCAGGTTTGCCGTTGTTTAAAATAACGTTTAGAAGAAAAAAATAGCTGCATTCATTCTAAGAAATAGTCACCGATCTCTCCAAATAAATATTAAATGATTAATGTAACCTATAATAATACATAATGTTGCAACCCCTTATAGCATAACTGAAAAGAGATATATTACCTATGCTGTTATGGTATTAGTACTTCTATTACGTACAAGAACTAAATGCGTATTATTAGCATAATATCTAAGGAAAGATTAGTAAAACATCATCACAATTTTAAACGGGTTAATTTGCATCAGTGTGCATGAATTTGCGAGGGATATTTACTTGCAAATTAAATAACTTTGGACATTCTTGCTAGTTAATAATAATTTATAAGCAAAGATTGCACTTAGGGCTTTGTTTGTTAAAATCGTGCGCCAATTTATCCTAAAATATTTTGCTATATATGGCAGATACAAGTGGTGAATTTAAGTTGATTTAACAAAGCAGTAAATATTTCAAAAGTAAACAAAAATAACTACGGAATTAGCTAAGGAACTATTTTTAAATGCTGGAAGCTTTACACAAGGATGTCTGCTAATTTTATAAGTTTGAATAAAGTTAAGCAGTGTAATTTTTCTGTGGGTGGGGGGCTTCCTTAAACACAATTTAAATAAATAATCACGTTTATTCCGCATAACTAAACGTCATAACTGCTTTAGAACTCGAGAATGGTTAGAAAATCTGTTAGGTACATATTACAAGTATTAATGGAAATCCATGTTAGCATATCCATGTTAGGTTCGATTCCCACGGTCTCCACATCTTAATTAAATTGCGCAAGTGCTAAACGCCAATAACTATTAAACACTAGTAAATTGATAAAATTACACTAAGTAAAACACTATGTAGTTTCCATAAATATAAGCTTAATTATCACACATAAGAAGTACGTTTGTACAATTTAAGCTAATAGAAGGAACCGCAGTTCTGAGGACACAAGAAAAATATTACAACAGCGTTTTAACTTGAGGAACATATTGAGAAGGACCACCCCATATGTTTAAGGGTGGAAGATCCTTAATTGCTTACATGTGAGGAGGTGTGGTCAGAAGTGAAGGCCTTGATGTATGGGATGGAATGAACGCGGCTACTATAGATGGTAGGCACCTTGCCCTCTACAGACATAATTCCTTAGGTCGGCCGCCCTCTAGCCTCATCCTTCGTCCCGTAAATGCCCCATTTGGGTATAGGTACAGATGCTAGCAAATGTATTGCGATGCGTGAAAGACTGACCTACGCTAGGGAGGTGGGTTTCTTATCAGTCAGTTGCGCCAGGATGGTTCAGTTTCTTTATACCTGACCAGCGAGTTCGGCGCACAGGTATTTCAGCCTCAATGGAAACTACAAACAATTTTGCCACATGAAACATAGGTGGTTTTATACAACTCTCCGTATCAACTTAGGTATTAATCGATCCTTCGTTTAGTGCCCGCCCAGTAGCGTAGATGGTAGCGTGTCTGCCTCACGTTCAAGAGGTTCCGAGTTCGAATCTCGATTAGGGTGAGTTACCTGGGTCAGGTTTTTTCCGCGGTTTTCCCTTATCCTGAAAGACGAATGCCAGGTAACTCTAAGCTCCATGGACTCCGGGCTCATTTGAGCATCATTTCACCCATTTCATTCATCGTCCGATATGACTTAACGTTGAGGGACTTAAATTACAAAATAAGTCCTTTTAATTACTTAAATCTCCCTTTATTCTTTTAAATTCATTTCCAATTCGCAAAGTAGTAGCTTTATCTGGAACGAAATACTTCGACCTGTCACAGGTTAGCGATAGTTAATATAATATTTAACTACGTGATTTTTAAAATTAGGTGTATTTTGTTCCGAAAATAAATACAGCACTTCCTTTGTTAGAGTCTCAAGAACGGCTTTTATGGACATACTACTACAATTAATATGGAACCAAAATTAATATATATGGTGTGTGTGTGTCTCTGTGTGTATGTGTGTGAGAGAGATTGAGAGAGAGAGGGAGGGAGAGAGAGAGAGAGAGAGAGAGAGAGAGAGAGAGAGAGAGAGAGAGAGAGAGAGAGAGAGAGAGAGAGAGAGACACTTTTAACGATCAACGAAATAAATAAAAT
The DNA here is from genome assembly GCA_030765055.1 of Mantis religiosa. NCBI lineage: Eukaryota > Metazoa > Arthropoda > Insecta > Mantodea > Mantidae > Mantis > Mantis religiosa. The sequence continues at coordinate 48,040,557 of CM060958.1, read as the reverse complement.
AATTATTTTGTTTCTTAATAAAGATTCAAATACACAATCACGTTAGCGTCACGGGCATGTCGCAGGTTTCATATAGTTCTTTAAATGTCAGTAAAACTGATACAATGCATTTCACTTTTAGCGACACGTAGAAACCATCGAACTTGAGCGAGCTTGAACTCGTAACCTTGGGATCAGAATGCCAGCACCTTTTCTGGTCAGCTTTTAGTAGGAGTAGCAGTAGCAGTATTATGACGACCATCAATTATTATTAATATTGTAAGTCATTACTCTTTGGAATAGGACTCAAGTATATTGCAGAAACATTTCTGTTATATTTCGCTTCTAACGATAATACCTAGGCAGAGGAATTCCCCTGAAGTAAAGCCAGAAAATAAGGTTAAACTGTCACTGTACTTCACGTAAATAACAAACTACCTGCTCGAACTTGATATACTGATAGGCATCTGCTATATTGTATACCAGGTGAGTCAGCTGACCCTTACTCTCGAGTTTTTTGCAGTCCGAATTTTATACCCCAACATGAAAACATCGACCTCATTACTAGGTTCTACCCGCTTATTTAACATGGATGTTAAACATTCGATGACATTAGTACTAATATAGATGTTATCGCATCGCCTGTAATATATTCGTAATTAGAGAGCTAACGTTTGCACGTCTGCAAATGTTTACTGGAACCAGTGAATACTGTCGCTCGCGGCGCGGGAGCGGTAAGGGACGGAGTTGGGGATGTGCGAGCCCGTGATCAGCGTGGCAGCAATCGACAAGACACATGAGCCGGTGCCGAAGCAACACAAGGGGTCCCTGCTGGAAGGCTTACAGGCGAAGGCGGCCGACCACCTAACCGCAGAACACCTCGAGTAAGTTCGACAAATCCTTCCCAGCATGGATGTCGTTATCGGTGTCTGTCAGGTTGAGCGGCCTCACCGGCACCTCCTCTCGGCAGGGTAACAATGTCCTGGCTGCGCATAGTCCATGCATGGGTGTCTTCTGGTCCAGCATCATGTTCCACCTCGCTTCTCGCGGGGACTACATTGTCTTCCTTCAGGATGACCCTGCAGATTCCATGGCGGTCTTCGGGTTGCCGGAGTATCACCTCGGCTGGCCTTCGGTCTCCCATGTAACGGATACTGCTGGTTCTCGACGTCGGGTTAGCCGTCACCTTGGCCGCCTCCATCCTCAGTGCTGCTGTTAGCGCCTCGTGGATAGCTTTGTAATCGGGATGGTGGTTGAGGGGGTGATACTGGGATTGGATGCCCTCAGGAGCCACGAGGCGACGGTCTACGTCGGCAGGAAGTTCCTGCGGCTCAGTGCAGAAGAGATAATGTAAGGACAGTTGTAAATGGAGGCGGAACGAGAGTTGTAATTGAAATTGATGTGTTTGGAAAGTAGGCTCTTTATTGTGGTCAACGACCTTGGTAGATTGAAAATGTGTATGTGACGTAATTATGCTACTGTAAGTATATTTCTACGGAAATAAAGAACATTTGGAATTTCTGCAACTTGGACTTTTAATTCTACGAACCCACAAAGTCACGTTAGACGGAATGTTTATCTCACACGTGAGCGCTTAACTACGATGTCATCTGTCTTCTGTGACGGTGGTTCGAATGCTCTGTATGGCATACCATTCTATTTTACCGTGTAATACTCCAATTTGCAATTATTATTCTGAAAACTGTTATTTTTATTCTTAATTGATTTATTTATATTTTGTGGCTTTGTTTGATGCTCGTTTATTGGTGAACTACAAGTAGATAGTTGTTTAAGCACAACTATAGTTAGCTGCAATGAAAATAATGATCATTTATACACATTTGAACACAGAAAACATGGAAATTACAGTATCAGAGTTTAACGTGGAAGTTAAACACTATTTTGCAGACAATTATGGTGCTATTGAAATGTTATTTCAAAGTGCTATGTTTTGTGTCGCGGGACTGACCCTTTTGTTGCCTAAAAGTCCATGAAAAATATCCTTGAAGGCTTCCCAAGCTTCCTTTTCTTTGTCCTCCAAAATTTGTTCAAATGCAGGATCCTTTACAAGTTCTCTTATTTGTGGTTCGACAAAAATGCCTTCCTTGACTTTTGCATCACCTAATTTCCAAAATTTCTCCCTAATTGTGTTTTGATATTTGAAAGGTGTGTCAACTCCCAAATAAATTCCCCCAAATTTCAAATCTTCACTCTAAAAAATGAAATGTCACTTTATCTTCAAAACAAGAGCTAATCTATAATTTTAATGGTGACTTTTGAATTCAGCAGATGGAAATACATGTAAATTCACTATTTTTAAGCTCGAAACATTTTCATTGATGCACAGTGTGATTAGGGCACAGGAAAGGTCAGAATGTCATTGAGCTATTTCGAGACTTGCCTGAAAGTATGTTCTGGCGCAATACCTTTGCCACCTCGCGAGTTCTCGTGCTTGATTTGGCCTTTTAAGATACTTTCAATGACTTGCAAGGTGTTTTAATATAATTGCATAAATGGCAAAAGCTCTTATGCATGTTAATGGAGTTGCACGGGACATAGTTTAAGCAAAAATGTAAATACACTGTTATTTAATAACATGTCCGTTTAGACAGTACTCGTCCATTATGAATGAGGCATATCTCTAATATTTTCCTAATTTTTGGCAGACAACCCTTGCTCAAAGTACAAGAATCCGCCATTTTCTATTTAACTGACGTTATTAGTGTACTCATATAATAGGTACATTTTTCCGAGGCGTTTATTGAATTACTTTGCCGTGTATATTCTAATAAATAGTTTGTAAAAACGCCTGGTAACCGGAATTCGCTCTCAGTGGTGGAGTCGTATGTTTTTGAGTCGTACTTTAGCGAGCAGTACGTTTTGTCCCTTAAACCCGCTATCCCTCTGAATTTTGCACATTGCTCTTTCTAAGAACGTCAAGCAAAACTTGACTAAGGCTCACATGCCGTTTGATGGGTAACCCACCTTGCAAACGAAAAAGGCGCGGCTGATTCACTTGGTATACTATTGGACCAGTATTTACTTGCCTGTCGACAACATTAACTTTTAATGACTGCTATACTATCCAAGAGATCCATTATTTAGCTACACAATTAAAACTTTAAAACGTTACACTTACAGTATAAGTAAAGAAAGGATTGCATTCGATAACGGGATCCATGTCTATCGCGGTACAGTGTGGAAATAAAGAGCCTGCAAACAGATAAAGATAGCCGGAGATAAAAGATTTACCGACACAGATAAAGCTACACGTCTAGAATATTCGTGTTCTATCTTGCGACGTGTTAGGGAACATTCTATAGCAGTCTGGAATCCATGAATGGTTGTATAAAACCGGACAGTCATAAACAGAAGTTGTAAAAAGAGTATTGTAAACAGTTGAAGTTGAGTAAGCTCTTTGTTTTGGTCAACGACCTTGGTAGATTGTAGTTGTGTACGTGATGTAATGCTGCTACTGTGAGTGGATTTCTACGCAAATAAAGAACGTTTTGAATTTCTCCAACTCGGACTTTTAACTCTACAAACCCACAAAGTCACAATATGCATGAAGAAGAAAGCATTTTAAGAAATATGTGCATTCGTGCTTGTGCATTTGTCTGTCTATAAGCATCTAACCTAAAAATGAAAAGTGAGTTAAACACGAAGCTCGTGTTTTAAGTTCAGTATCTTCCAAAGATATTTTCATAAAATTTGTCTCATACCCCCATCTCAATTCTCGCATGAACAAAACGTTTCGAAAGTTTTGATTTTCTCGTAATTTGCATATGATGATAACGATTAAAATTCCATAAACGATCAGGATGGCTCAGTTGGTTTCGTTTGTTGCCCGAGGTCTGGGTTCGATTCCCGTGGCCGACTTAACTAACCCGTGACTTTCCCGTGTCACCAGGCAAATTGCTAGGTAGTTTAATTACATCCCCGAACTTTCTGTTCCTCCATTTGATCTCCATTATTAGAAATTATCTCTCATCTGGTGTACTCTTTCAGGGTACAAGTGTCGTTGGGAGTCTCGGAGCTGCATGGCAGGATGATATGCTCCTAGTAAACACTTCGTCCTTCGGTATGGTGGTTTCTGGTCTCCGGGCCGACGTAGTGGGCCCTTTCCGGACCAGGCGGGTGGGATGCCGGTTGTCTGGCCTGCCGGGGGATTTTCCAATGTCATAAACATCGTAGGATACACTTACCGGGGGGGGGGGGGGTTAAAGATGTTAGGCACATGTTTATGGCTGGAAATATCCAGTTTTGCCATTGTTTCAAATAACGTTTAGAAGAAAAAAAAATAGCTGAATTCACTCTAAGAAATAGTCTTTGATCTTTCCAAATAAATTTTAAACGAATTTCATAGCTGTTAGCCATCACAAATTTTAAGTAGCTATTAAATTATTTAATATTTACTTAAGGCCTACTCCGTTACTTTATTCCTTCACACCTACAAGAGAATACACAATAAGATAATTTGTTACTTCTGCACATTAAATTATAAATTTCTTTACGGAATTTTGGTTCTAGACCTTGTTAAATTGTATAGCAATAATTTTCTGGAAGACGATAGCTGATAAATGTAACATTATATTTAAAATATTGCAAATGCTAAACCAATATCCCTGGCTTATAAGAGAATTATTTGCCTTTGGGATGGCCGCCATATGTTCTCGAAATAACATGAATAAATGAATGATGTAGAATTGTTTACAATTTTTACTGTAGAAACTTGTAACCAAGGTATTTACTCAGGTTGCGTGACTCATTAACAGCATGAGGAAGTTACGGTATGTAATTATATACATTAACAGAAAGCTAGGGTTTAGATGAAACTTAGAAATTAGAAAGCAATGTGTTATTACAAAAGCGTTGCTTATTTTACAAATTATAATTTTTAAGTTTATCCTAATTTAATATTAAAAATTTTATTCACGTAACTTTAGAGATGATCTAGTGTTTACAACTTCCACGAACTATTATAGCAGTATATTTATGCCTTTAATCAAGATAAACCATTGTAGAAAATTATATTTCGTTGTGTATTTCATTATGGTTGCGAAAGGAAAATAGGAGACTTAAATTTTAGTGAAGTGATTAAAGCAACTGATTATTTCTTATATTAGCTTCGTTGGGTACGTTACTGTAGAAAGAAAAAAGAGATGAATAGGCACTTCGTAGCAATGGTAATTAAATTTTCAGCTAATAGAAGGTAATAGTAACGTCTTGAAAGTACTTAATTCACAAAGAAATTAGAAAATACGAAATTTTAAAAAAATGCTTTGAGAATGAAGCTAGCTATGGGGGCCACTCAAGGAATGTACGAGTACATTTTACAACAAATCTTAGATTCAATAGACACATTTACTTAATCGTATCAAAATCGCTAAAATGCCTTGGCTTTGTTATTCGAAATTCATATTCATTTAAAGAAAAAACATTCATTCAAATTTATAACTCATTTGTGAGACAAAATCTCGAATATGCCTCTATTATTTGGAATCCTAAGATGATAATGCAAGTCAACATTTCTGAAGTGCATACTATTTAAAAGAACTGGATATTACCCAAATTATACAAATTATGAAACCATTTTGTAGGTATTTAAATTTAAAACTTAGAAGTTTAGAAGAGATATTGCGGGGTTAATATTTCTGTACAAAATACTACATTCAATTATTGATGATATTAATATTACAACAAATATTATTTTATGTATCCAATAAAATAAGCAGATTCAGAAGGCTTTTTAAACCTCGAAAGCAAATACAGAAATCCATAAAAATTCAACATTACACAGAATTATGTATCTATATAATAAACTTCATCGTTTTGATGTAGATATTTTCAAAACGTCTGAAACTCAATTAAAAATGCTATAACTACCAACTACTTATTCACAGATCAGTAAATTACAAAAAAATTGGCAATAATAGTATCGTTACTGTAATTAGGAATAGTAAAATAATTACTTACCATGCTACCTTCATTTTTTTCTCTTTTTATTCATTGTTTCTATTGCCTATATTTTCCTTTCTCTATTACTCTGTGTGTATTTATGTTTTTCTTTTGTTTTATTTTAGTATGTATATTATATATCAACAACTATGTATGATGAACATTGTAACTTGGCTTACAAGCCTGTTATGTTCATAAGAATAAATAAATAAAAATGTACAAGAAACAAAGTTTAATAATGCTTCAATCCACATATGGTGATTTAATAAACATCTTACAAGCACTTACACAAAATAATAGTAAATAAATATATTTACATGGAAATGGTATTTGGGTTAGACATAATGTTCTCTAAGGTCCTAGTATAGCTTCTTCGGTTAGTATTGGACTTGCGCATCCCCAGAGGAAATTGGACGGAACTATTTTGCAATTTCGTTACCGGATAAGAAGGACCGGTTAAACCACAGGAGTGGTCACCCATCCAAAGGAGGTGATATAATGGTGAAGGTCTTAAACTAACGGCATTCACCTACCTGTGAATGTTAAAAGGGAAAGTAGAAATATTTGGAAAAGGAACAAGTCCAAATTAAAACGGAAGAACGTACGTATTGAAAGTGAATACTGATGGTGGAGAAAGACAAGTTAAATAACTATACATAATAAGTGTGCAATTCTCTTTGTATTTTAAACGTTTGTTTCTGGAACTTTACCTTCCTGTGTTTATATTCCTCAAAAAAGATTTCTATGCAAGTCGATTGCTTGAAATGGGCATAATATGGTTGTATGATTAGTAAATTTTATGGATTAAGAAGAGTAACTTTTATTTGTATGGTTATTTCATTGTGTTTCACATCCTTGTTGAGTTTGTCTTTCGTCTTTTATATTTTTATTTTCAATCTTGTATCACAGTGGTGAGTAATTGAACTAAAGATCAAGGAAAATGAATTTTGGAGCATTACTGGATGACAGAAAATTAGGAACGGATTCGCCAAACATGGCATAAAGTATTTGAAACATCTTCTCCATCCAGGCTCTCAGTTTACAGGCTACGCAACAAATTTCATCAGACAGGGTATGTCGGTAAGGAATCAAAGACTGGTCAACCAGTCACCATCACCGTTACAACTCCTGAATATGAAATATCAGTTGCTCAGACGTTTGTCCTAAGTCCACTACAAATAAAACAATAAAAAATAAAATAAAAATAAAAAAGGACTCACGAAGATCTTTGGGTCATATAACACGTTTAAAATTTACAGATTATTGACCAAAATTGAAACATAGTTTACTTCAGGACAATGCATAACGTCGTTTACAGTTCTGCGAAGCTATTTTGAAGGAAGAGTATGAAGGAGATGGAATTTTTCAAAGAATTTTTTGTATTCCAGTAATTACCTTTGTATAGGTAAAGACATATAGGACGATGAATGAAATGGGTGAAATGATGCTCAAATGAGTCCGGGGTTCATGGAGCTCAGTCAGCCCACATTCGTCTATCAGGATAAGTGAAATCCCCGGAAAAAAACCTTATCTAGGTAAGACCCTAACCGAGATTTGAACTCGAGATCTCTTAAACGTGAGGCAGACACGCTACCATCTACGCTACTGAGGCGGGCATATATTGAATATATCATACATAATGCACATATATAATATTTCAAAACTATATAGATACATATGTCAATCTCTGTATATAATGTACCCAAAAGATTAACTTAATGCTTAAAACTGAAGTAAAAAATCAGAACTGTGCATTCACAAGACATTTTCTAATCGAGCACTCCTGTACGTACTATTATAACAAGATTTCATTACTCTTTTCATTGTATTCTCATAGCTATAGTCAGGTGTTTAATAGAACTGTCACTATAAAATTCCATGCATTTTGCCTGAACATAAGTCTCTTGCCCTCAGGTGATATTTTCTTCTCTTTGACAGTAATTTTTATTTTTACAAACGCTTGCAAGAATTGTCCTAAGAATTATTTCCTTATATACCGGCTCCGTCCTTAGTTTCTGGGACGATGTAAAGAAAAGCACGTGTGTGACATCATTGGCTGCTTAGCCTTGTAGATTTATGCCTTTAAAACATAGTTTTTAGGTACAGCATATCATTTTAGAGATTTTACATCTAATACAAAATACATAAACAGCTTCACATTATTGCAAAGGCAACAGTCAAACAGTAATTAGCATTTTATTCGTTATAGTAAGCACAATTTGTATGTGTTAATCAAAGTACCCGCAGAAGTAAGGGGCGGAATCAGTTATAAAGCATGGCTGTATCCGTACAATATGTAAACATCACAGAGGGAAACTGTTAAAAAATGGTGGAAAAACAAATTATATTGAATGTATTTTGCAAGTTGTGTGAGAAAATTGGTCACTTTAGCAATGGAGGCCTTTAATATGTCAGCTGAATATATCCGTGTTTCAGTGCCAAGTATTAATACCACTCGAAGTGAGCTTTCCTCTCCAGGAAAACACCGACAAAGAAAGAAGTCAGTTGTGGAAGGAATATGATGAATTTGTTAAAAAGTGCTATTCGTCGCAAAGTTCATAGCTTCTTTGAAAGAAACGAGCCACCACAATTACAAAAGTGCTTCAAGCAGTAAAAAATGATCCCCATTAGCGAGCTTTAGAAAAACGAGCTTTCGCGCCATTCTTTGCGAAGGATGGTTTTGAGTTTGTGAATAGAAACAGAAAGAAATATAATTGTTGGGCGTGAAGATATATTGTGGCGAAGACACTTTTAAAAGAAAATTTGGAAGTGGAAGCTGTTTAAGGGATTCATCCGTTGTCAGATTCAAATTAGGTACATAAATATTTTTATTTCAATTGCATACCAATAGAGGTTTCAAGTCATTGCCAAAGTTATTTAGCACAAAAAGACCCGTGACTTCATTTTTAATTTATAAATGAGTTGAGGTTATGTGAAGAAATCAAATATTACTCTAATAAAACTGTAAGTATTCAGTCTCTTTTTAGCGTAAAAAGGAAAAACATATACTCAAAACATCTAAACGGCAAAGCAAAATTTACACAGAAGTTCGTTGACAGCGCACATGTTTGCCACGTGTGAATCAAATGCTGGTGTTCGCTATAATAACAATCTGCAGGAAGTAATACATTTTCCCTCTTTGTTTACATCTCGCCATAAACTAAGGACGCCTCGGTATAGCTCTTGCGTTTTACTTACTAAGAAAACGTCATTCTGAATGAGGAGAGATTTCGTTTTCCTTGAAATTATATTGAAAATATTTATCTAGGGGTACTTTCAATGGTAAGGTTTCTTGAAAATCCTCATGTGTCAATCTTGATAGATCCTGAATTTATATACTAATTTTGTATTTGACTTATGTGGTCAGACACACAAGATTTCCAAATATACTTTTCGGGGCTTAGGACACCTCAGAGCATATACCTCCAGTGTAATTTGAACAACGAATTTTTGGCTGGAGTACATTTCCCCTACTTATTGTACCTAGTAGAGAAAGTGCAAACGACGCATTGACTTGTTAAAAGGTTCAATATTTTGGCTAACGTGTGCCAAAACCTACTTGTCTTGTACTCGTTGACAAGAGCGATTAATTATACTGCATAGAAATAATTAAGCATTCATCAGTTTGGAAAACACCTTTTACTTTGAGCAACACTTGTCAAATGTTTGTCTCCGTTCACTTTTAGTAACAATGTTCAGCAAATTAGACTTCTCCAAGAAATCGAAAGTAGAACCAGCCTGTTTTTGTACCATAAAATTCCAGCCTGGCCATTCTTTTCACGAGAAGGTTATATTTTAAACCAATTAACACTTGGATTGTGCAATGTTTGTGACAGAAAATACAATTTTCATATTTTTCATGGAGATATGCCTATGATGTAACAATTAAAAGAAAACTCGTGTCAATGTTTGACGCCGTGCTTATAAAATATCACTTCTTTTACAGAAACATTTTCCAATGAAAGACTGTTGAAATAGAAGGGTTAGCTTTCTTTTTATTTAGAAACGAGATGCTTTTCCATCAAGGTGATTGTCTATACTTGTATGAGAGAAATTTATATATTCAGCAAATGCAGCAATAGAAAAGCTGTTGAGCATTGCTTAATTTCAGATATATCAACAAGGTTTTCGCATCCTTTCCATGAGAAGAGGAACAAAGTTCTTACGGAGTAAGAATATCGCAATATCTACAGTTCTTCAGGTTACCCATTCCTTTTTAAATCTACAATTGAAATACATTAAAAAAATAGAAAGGGTGAGTTACCTAGATAAGGTTTTTTCCATGGTTTTCCCTTATCTTTCAAGACGAATGTCGGGTAACTCTAAGCTCCATGGACCCCTGACTCATTTGAGCATCATTTCCCCCAATTCATTCACCGTCCAATATAACTCAACGTTGGGGCGGACGTAAATTAGAATCAAGATTACAAAGCCACTGCTGCCGCTTGAAACATATGTCAAGTAGAAAGAGCAGGTGTCGTTAGTGAGCGTGTGACACAACGATGATCCCAACGTTTCACTAATGAAGACGAAAACACTAAACATTTGCCATGTTCTGTAAGACCTAAGGTATAAAATACTGGATGCATGTCAAGTTTTGCGAGAAAATCCGCAAGGAAGTACCAGTAGGCTTTCAGAAGAACTTGGTGCATCAAAGGATACAATACATCACCAAATTAAGACACGACCTCATGAACTAGCACCTTAATAGGCTGAACGTAGAGTGGATATCTCTTGTCAACTTATCCGTAATCTTATAGTCGATAGATTTATACTACAGAAACAACCAGTAATTGGGAGGAACGAACTGCAACCTCACCTAGCATACAGACCTGATCTTGCACCATCAGATTATCGTCTTTTTCGATCCATGGCCCTCTTTCTACGAGGAAGACATTTTGACAGCAATGAAGCTGTGCAAGGAGGTGTCGCCGAAGTCTTCGCATCATAAACAGAGACTGGTACCATCGAGGGATAATAAACCTCACTGAACGATGGCTCAAGAACATAGAAGCTAATGGTCTATACTTTGAAAATTAGTTCATTGCTTGGCAGAACACATTTAAAATATTTGTTTTGCATAAAAATGATATTAGTTATGAGTTAGTATCTGTATATCAGGAAACCACCTCTTAAAATATATATTTGAAGATGCAGTGTAAACAATATGATATGACAATCTTAAAGACAAAAACAAAAGTAATGGCATTCCAGGGAAAATACCCAATAAGGACCAAAATTTTAGTAGAGGAAAGTATAATAGAACAAGTATCGCACTTTCAATACCTTGGCTGTGAATCGGAAAATCAAGATATAAGGAATAAAATACAAAAATTCCAAGCAGTTTGCGGAACAATTAAGAGAACTCTCAGGAATAAAGCAAGGAAAGAAACTCAAATAAGATTCTACAAAGTGATGGCAATCCCAATACTAAACTATGGAAGTGAGGCATGGATAATAAGGGAAAAGGAGAGGAGTAAAATACAAGCTGCTGAAATGAGATTCTTACGATCAATCAAAGGATGTACAAGAGAAGATCATATTAGGAATGAAATTATTAGAAAAGAATTAGAAGTACAACCGTTACTAGAAGAAATTAAAAGATATAGAAACAGATGGGTCGAACACCTTAATCACATGCCAAGAGAAAGAATACCAAAACAAACCTTCAATTATAAACCAAGAGGACGAAGATCAATAGGACGCCCCCTAAAGAGATGGCTTCAGTAAATGTGAGACCGGAACAGGCTTAAGCCTATCCCGTGAAGGAAGAAGAAGAAGAAGAAGAAGAAGAAGAAGAAGAAGAAGAAGAAGAAGAAGAAGAAGAAGAAGAAGAAGAAGAAGAAGAAGAAGAAGAAGAAGAAGAAGAAGAAGAAGAAGAAGAAGAAGAAGAAGAAGAAGAAGAAGAAGAAGAAGAAGAAGAAGAAGAAGAAGAAGAAGAAGAAGAAGAAGAAGAAGAAGAAGAAGAAGAAGAAGAAGAAGAAGAAGAAGAAGAAGAAGAAGAAGAAGAAGAAGAAGAAGAAGAAGAAGAAGAAGAAGAAGAAGAAGAAGAAGAAGAAGAAGAAGAAGAAGAAGAAGAAGAAGAAGAAGAAGAAGAAGAAGAAGAAGAAGAAGAAGAAGAAGAAGAAGAAGAAGAAGAAGAAGAAGAAGAAGAAGAAGAAGAAGAAGAAGAAGAAGAAGAAGAAGAAGAAGAAGAAGAAGAAGAAGAAGAAGAAGAAGAAGAAGAAGAAGAAGAAGAAGAAGAAGAAGAAGAAGAAGAAGAAGAAGAAGAAGAAGAAGAAGAAGAAGAAGAAGAAGAAGAAGAAGAAGAAGAAGAAGAAGAAGAAGAAGAAGAAGAAGAAGAAGAAGAAGAAGAAGAAGAAGAAGAAGAAGAAGAAGAAGAAGAAGAAGAAGAAGAAGAAGAAGAAGAAGAAGAAGAAGAAGAAGAAGAAGAAGAAGAAGAAGAAGAAGAAGAAGAAGAAGAAGAAGAAGAAGAAGAAGAAGAAGAAGAAGAAGAAGAAGAAGAAGAAGAAGAAGAAGAAGAAGAAGAAGAAGAAGAAGAAGAAGAAGAAGAAGAAGAAGAAGAAGAAGAAGAAGAAGAAGAAGAAGAAGAAGGTGCATACAAGAAAACGGTTCGGCTCAGAGTGATTTGATAACAAACGTCAATGCTTCATATCCGGAGATGAAGAGGAAAGAGGAAAATAGTAGTTCAGATCAGCATTGAAGTATCAGTAATTGGCAGAAGAATTTGATAACTTTGTTGACTTACTGAAAAATATGTTGCTGCAAATCCCGCCAATAGGATTCCTGTAGATTGTTTTAAGCTGAGAAATATTTTTTTCTAGGAGTTTCAATGACGTAACTTTCACACGTCACTCCCAGGAGTATCCATTTGTGCTCTCAGCAAAACACCTGTCATCAGCAAAGGGCAAGCGCTTTAAAACCCTACTAATAAATTATTTTTAAAATGTTCGTTGACGAACAACATTTTCCAATCCTCTTGGAGCGTGAATTGACACACTGACTCTTAAGTGGGCTACTAACAAACCAGTGTTGATAAAAATCATGCCCACTGGGATACATTCTACAACACTTTCACCTTCAGGTTGAGAGTAGGCTTATTGTTCTTCCTCTTCCTGCGAGAAATTGATTACTAATTTTGCAAGTGCTGAACAAGGAACGATTTTAGGATATCAAACATCGAATTATTAAATAATAAAGTTAATCAATTTAAATACCCTCAGATGCAAAGAAATTCAGCTTTATGAAGAAGTGGCTTGTTACCCTTTTATCACCTCCATAAAAAGTAAAAATATTTGTCATTAACAGATAAACGATTAATCATTGACAACTTGCAATCAACAATAGAAATATAACATATCAGGGTAGTCGGTAAGAAAACCAAATGTCCCTATGAGCTTTTCATTTCCTATTAAACAACACATTTTAAATTAGGAAGTAATTTGTTTACTTCTCGGCATTCGTAAATTTGGTAATAAATTTGCTGTTCATTTGTTCCGAAGCTTTGAATTGCTGTGAATGTTTCTGGTTTACAAATTATATGTGACTTAATTCATTCTGCAGCATCACTGTGCGATTTACTAAGTGAAATCTAGAAGGATTAGTCTAAAAGGGTTCTATTTAAAAATATAATTTTATACATAATTTTACTTAATTGGTCCACTATACTTAGATTTTAATTTCTTTTTTATCTATTTACTTCTCTCATTCTAATTTTAAGTAGTGGAAGTTCTACATTTAGTCCCAGAAATATTATACCGAAAAAACATGTTTGAGACCTCTTGACAATTAAAAAAACAACTTTAGAGTGATTCGACAGGAATTTTTCAAGAAAGCCCCCAGTACAGACGTAACCTTATGTTAATAGTTTTCAAAAACGTTTTTTAAAAGCGGGTCTAATGATTTTGATCAAAATACTATGTTTAAAGATGAATGAATCTTAAACTTTCTGCAAATGTTCATTTTCATTCTGGATGACTGTTACTGTCCGTAAGGGATAGACAGAATCTGACAACACAAAAAAACGAAGCGCTCGTTAAGATAAAATAATATGAGTGAATATTTTGTGGAGTGCCATTTTTAATTACATATAGAGGGCACCGCGGCCAAGCTGTTAGACCACTTGACTCACACCAAGGCGGCCCGGTTTCGATCCCAAGCTACCGCATAAACAACAAGGTGTAAGTAGATTTTCTCTAGGCTCTCCGCTTTCCCCGCCATCATTCCACCAATTGCTCCATTATCATGTTTTCTTTCGTTCATTTTGCTCTCACTCTGTCATCTAGTTCTATCGCTCTCATACCAGATATCGGGCAGATCAGAGATTTGTTCCTCAAAACAGATGCTTAAAGGCATAAGGAATAGAGGAAAAGGGAATACCCTGATACCATGATGGTCGTAAAACTAGGGAACTCATGAAGAAATTAACTTCTTCCAAGTTTAAGTCACATTGGGTAAAATGGGTGAAATGATGCTCAAATGAGCCCAGGGTCCATAGAGCTTAGAGCTACCCGACATTGAACTTTTAATAAGCAAAACCACTTCACCAGATAATTAACCCTGACCGAGATTACAACTAGGGACGTCTGAACTTGAGGCAAATACTCTGCCACCTATGCTACAGAGGCAGACTGGAGATATATTTATCGTACTTATGTGCTTTAATTTTCAATACTTATATTTTTCTCAAGTGACAGTTGTTATTCTCCTTTCTTTCTTTACTTTTTTTTTCTTTTCTTGGACGTGCAAAGAGAACGGAATTTTGTAGCCATTACATAGTGCCAGCTGGGCTCTTCAGCCATATATCCCTTGCACCTACAAGAAAATTAACAATGACAGTATATTCCAAATGTATATCTCCATTATTATGATGTACGGAATTAGATGTCTGTAAGAACAGCTTGTACAACCGTAGAGAGAATCACGCAGGTGCATTATGTTATAATTTTTGTGTTGAATGTCTTTTCCTGTGTTTATGATAATTCTAAAACGGAATGACTATCAACTACATTTTCACTTACAACAAGCAAAATAATTAATAATAATAATAATAATAATAATAATAATAATAATAATAATAATAATAATAATAATAATAATAATAATAATAATAATAATAATAATAATAATAATAATAATAATAATAATAATAATAATAATAATAATAATAATAATAATAATAATAATAATAATAATAATAATAATAATAATAATAATAATAATAATAATAATAATAATAATAATAATAATAATAATAATAATAATAATAATAATAATAATAATAATAATAATAATAATAATAATAATAATAATAATAATAATAATAATAATAATAATAATAATAATAATAATAATAATAATAATAATAATAATAATAATAATAATAATAATAATAATAATAATAATAATAATAATAATAATAATAATAATAATAATAATAATAATAATAATAATAATAATAATAATAATAATAATAATAATAATAATAATAATAATAATAATAATAATAATAATAATAATAATAATAATAATAATAATAATAATAATAATAATAATAATAATAATAATAATAATAATAATAATAATAATAATAATAATAATAATAATAATAATAATAATAATAATAATAATAATAATAATAATAATAATAATAATAATAATAATAATAATAATAATAATAATAATAATAATAATAATAATAATAATAATAATAATAATAATAATAATAATAATAATAATAATAATAATAATAATAATAATAATAATAATAATAATAATAATAATAATAATAATAATAATAATAATAATAATAATAATAATAATAATAATAATAATAATAATAATAATAATAATAATAATAATAATAACAACGACAACGACAGTGACAATGATGATGATGATGATGATGATAAAAGTTTATATAATTTATTAACAGGTTTGAAGTGTAAGAATGTTATGGTCTAGCTTTTATTCTCTTTCTCCACTCTTCTCTATTCTCCCAGTCAAATTCCTTCATTCCTATTTCAGTATTCTTCATTCATTTAAATCTAGGTCGAACACGTTTTCCTTTTTCAGGTGGGTTCCATTATAAAACTTGTTTTCGTAATGTTACCCCAGGTATTCTGCGGACATGTGCATATCATTCTAGCTGTTTATATTGTATACAGTCTAAAACAATTTTGAACTTGGTTTGTCTTATCACTTCGTTAGAACGTTTCTCTAATTTAGAGCGTCTAGCGGATCTCCTGAAACAGTCCATTTCGGGAAATAATAATTGTAACTTTAAATTTCTACTTAAATAGGTTTGATGATGACACTTCTTCATGCATCCCGTAGGGGTTGGGATCCGCCCCCTTCAGCTGCCGAGGTGCGAGCACTGGTGACCCTTAGCACTCGTGGTACCTCTGACGTTACCAGAGGAACCTCAGGCCGAACATTCGAGCTCCTCCCTAAGTGGGAGTTGTTCGGATTGGGTTAGACTCGAGGGGGCAGTGTGTTCCCATTAAGCGGGAAATCGGGTACCTACAGCTAGGCTTCGGCCGCCCGGAGGGGGCAGAGTGTTGCCTAAAATGCCCCGGGTACTAGCCTGTAGAGCTAGCTGAAGGGGTGTTAGATCACCAGGCCGCCCTACCGAGGTTATTCGGTAGTCTTCCGTGCGCGCGTAAGTGATGTATCCACTTCCACCCGTCTTGGCGTTGTTGTCGATGGGGGGGGGGGATTTTAGGCTCCAGGTATTGCCCCAAGGAAAGAACCCCGGAGTTTTCCATCACTCCCGGGCTGATACAGCCCGGAGTCTTCGCACTTTCGGATAGACTTCGTGACAACTCATTCATGCATTAGGCATTGCCGTCTATGGAGATCTATGTACACGTGTTTCGTGCTTTTGTTTTTTTCTTTTCAAGTGGAGGAAAAATCCATTTATGGACTGACCCCGACTGAGCTGGGATGGCACAGCCGGGAGTGTGAGCTTTACCCAAAGGCACTACACACTAAAAAACCTCTACCGGAGAGTAGTCAGTAGAGGAATTCCAGCAGTGCCGCTATATGTACCTGCGGATTCATGGAGAAGGTGAGCAGTTGGGCCATATGGCCTGACCGAGGTGAGACTAGTTGCCAGGACATAAGCATAGCCGAAGCGTGAATATGCCCTCGCGGATTCGAGGTGAGGGATGTAGTGGGTTGTACTGTCGTTTCCAATAGGAAACACTGTCTTAACCTAGAAGTTGCATCCCCAATGCTAGAGGGGATAGTCTTGTGTAAGTTATACTGCTTTATTTACCTTAGCTTTTAATTCTTAACTAATGATCTCTCCACCCTTTAGCGGGTAGAACGTGCCATTAATGCTTAGAGTTAAAAGTAAAATGGCAGTTCCTATCTTCGCACCTGACTGCGATGGTCAATGGTTCCTAGTAAGATTGTTAGATTTGCGCAAAAGCTGCGTCTGGTTTGAGGTTAATTCTAAGTTGAATGATAGAACAAAACCATTACTTCTAGTGCCAATGTCGTGTAAGTGCAGTGGGGAGGGGAATGCCTCCCCACCAGAGCCGCCTTGATTAAGAGCAAGGACTTAGTGGACTGCCAAATGTCTGGTTGTGGTATATAGTCCTGGGTAATTTTACTACTTCTATGGAAGTCTTACGAGTGTGTTTAGATACTCTTGGATGTCTATTTCTGGTTCTCCAATCCCGAACTTTGTTCTTTCTGTATGAATTCTTGTAATATAGTCTATACTTCTCTATAATTCTATTGTTGCTTTCTTATATTTCACTTTTTTAGTATTCTTTTATATTGTGCTACTGCTCATCAAAATTTCTATACTTCGCTCATCTTGTTTTTGTCGGTCTTGACCCATGGTTCACTCCCATACAGAAATTTTCACTAGCATTGCTTATTACAATTTGGATTTTGTAATTTGTTCATTACTTTTCATACTCGTAATCAAAAACTTCCATCACAATGTGTTTTATCTCAAAAACCGCATCTTAAAGTTGCACAATCTTATTTAAGATAAGAAAATTTGACTTTATACTTTGTCTTACTTAGAATTCCATCATATTTAGGTCCAATTATATAATACAGAATAATCATAGTTCCTGCGTGATTGACCAGAACCGGTAAGTCCACGCCTCTGCTACGTTATTCTCCTTGCCAGATTTTTCGCCAGATTTTCCTCAGGGTTTATAACTATCCAAAGCCTGTTTACTTTCCAAAATATAGTTTCACTATAGGAGTCATTGTAGTAAGTAAAAGGGCGTTAAACGCTACGAAACAGATAGTAGCCCCAACATTAAAATACAGTAACGGAAATTGTATATATGAGTCACATATATTAACAAATTATCAACACACCAATAGAAATGAAATGGAATTCCTAAGAAAATTGCAGAATTTCTAGAAACATATAAACGAAATACAAGAGTTACAAATATTTAAGCATAAGGCATACAATAGCAAGTAAATTAAAATTAACAGGTAGAAGGTATTCTGGTGTTTACAGGAAATTAAACTCAGTTGGAACAAAAGAAAATCGTTGAAAATGTATACTTGTCCCTTCTTGAAGACAGAGCCTTATTACCACTGGACACGAACATGCGATGTCACGAGAGAAATCGGTCACACTCTACGAGCAAATGTAGTGTTTGAAAAGTAAGGATGTATCCACAAGCAATGTGTCACACACACAGACACACACACACACACACACACACACACACACACCCCACACACACACACACACAAAGAAAGAGCTGCATTTTCAGGGTATCCATGAATTTTGTGAACAAATTACAGACAAAAATCTTAATGAACTTGTACGTGTTTAAGAGCAAGTGTATTGATGCTCCTTAAAAGTAAACGAGCAATGACCACCAGTGGCCAGGATCCAAGTCGAAGGTCATCTTATAGTACTTAAGAAAATATGAATTACCAGGGTTATTCGTAAAGTAAGGTCCGCTATTTTTTATACATTAAATCATCATAGATATTTACAAAGAAATGTATTGGATTCCTTACAACTTTCTCTATTCTTTTTTTACATATTTGCTATATTTGTTTAAACATTTGTCATAACGTTCTATAAGCTTCAGTATAGCGATGTCGTACACTCTGCCTCCTGTGAGGATAACCAGTCCTCAAATGCTTCCTTCACCTCGTCATCTGTGCGGAAGCGCTTGCCACCGAGAAATTCCTTTTGGTAGCGGAACAAGTGAAAATCGCACGGTGCAAGTCTGGACTATACGTTGGTTTGTCAATCTGTTCCCATCCAAAAGAGCTGATGAGATCCAGAGTTCGCCTGGCAGAATGTGGTCTGGCATTGTCATGCAGCAACAATATTCCAGACATCAGAAGGCCACGTCGCTTACTCTGTATTGTACGTCAGAGGTTGGAGTAGCGCAGTAAGCGTCTGCATTGGTGGATGTCCCTCGTTCCATTTACTCAACTAGCAACCCTCCATGTCTATCCCAAAACACAGATGCACAACAGTTTTCATTGTTGACATTATCTGCTTGGAGGGTGATGTCTTGTGGCACCATTCCATCGATTGACATTTCTGACTCCAGAAACGTGAGAAACGCATGTCTCATCTCCAGTGACAATGTATTCCAATAGTTGATCTCCTTCATGATATCAGCTCAAAAAGTTCAGTACACAAGCCATTCTTGTCATTTTTTGTTCCACAGCGAGCAGCCTTGGAATCCAATGGGAACCCAATTTGCGAAATTGCAAATTTTCAGAGACAATTTTGTACAGAGTTGTTCTACCCATATCCTGAATTTCCATTGCTGAAGTGGAAATTTTGAATCGCCGGTTTTCATGGATCTTTTCATCCACGGCATTGGCCAAATCTTCTGTGATCACTGATGGCCTGCCTGATCGCGGTTCATCATCACTGCGTCCGCCTTTGAAAGCTCGAACCCTTTTACGCAGTTTGTTGTCACTCAGCGCATTGGGGCCGTACACTTCCCTGATCTGTCGACGAATGTCCGTTGCTGAAATGTTCTTTGCCTTCAAAAGCCGAATCACAGACCGTATTTCACAGTCGGCGGGTCGTTCGATCTTTTGAAACATTTTAACTGTCACTGTTAACAGGACATTGCACCACTACCAATGTGAATGTTATTGTTTATGCACCATTCTTGCCGGGAGGTGGTCCGAATGCGCGTTTCAATGTTCACGCGAAATTCGATGAGCTACGGAGAATCGGACCCTACTTTACGAATAACCCTCGTACTTAGCTTTTGCACATGCTGAAGTTGACATTCAACCAATTCGCTAGAGGTAGCTCTATGTGTAAACGTTAGCACCTCAAGCGAAATTCAATGGGATTACCTCCTTCTGATACCCTTAGTTAATCCATTGCACTGGCAACTTTTAAAGCTATAAAATATATTTTTCGCACTTTCTGCTCAAATTTGTCGAGAGAATGGCGCAGAAATTCCTTACACAACCAGTGAGCATTCTGTAACGAAAGTGCTTATGAAACCAAATTCCAAATTGCAATATTATGTCGTCTGTTTCAGGTGATTTGGTATAAATAAAATACGGACATAAATAAAATTAGGAGATAAACGAATAATTATTCCTCGTCTGAGAAAAGTATGAGAATTTAATAATCCAAGCATATAAGAAATATCTTGGAATTAGTTAATGACAAAAATGTGTTTATATAAATTTTGTGGTTTTGTTACCAACTACCTTTTGAAGTACCATTGTTCAGAACCATCCCTTCACTCACTCTTTCTCTCGCACACATTTTGCTTCTTAGATTGCTGATTTTTGGATTTAGAGAATCTTAAAGGAGTATTTATCGTGAAATCTAGACACCAAATTGTTTTATAAAACTTCAGCCTACCATGTACGTATATGGTAGAAAAAGTAAAACCGAAAAAATACTTTGATGTAATCGCAGGAAAACTTATAGAACGTTTTCAGTTTCTCCAGTACATTATTTCTTTTTTAATTAATAAATTTGTTTTACTAAACTATTTGGAAATTGTTAAAAGTAATTCTCTGTATTTCATGTTTTGTGGTTTATCTTTAATTATAATTTTACTTCCCATTGTCCAAGTTTAGGGGATCTTTGGGGTAAAATTGCAAGTGTTTTATCGATTATAGCAACATTTACTTCATTTGTAGAATTATAATTTTCTTGTTAAGAATAAGTTGGTTATTAGGTCAAGTGGGCCGGCATACACAAGCTATACCGGGTGCTCTAAAATGCCCCTTGCAAACTTTTAGAACTTGTGCAGCCAATTGAGTAGATAATATTTTGATTCGAATCCCTGTCCGGAAAAGTACCATTTCCGGCTACAACACCTTGAAAGTAGTTTTGCTTTATAGATATGAATTAAGGTAGTCGTGGTTTTGATGCTTACCCCAAAGCAAATAATGTGCCGTGTATCCTGCCTCTCTGATATGCTTCGGGGGCCCGCCTCCAGAGGCCTACTATGGTTGGCGATCCCGGGGTCCCGAGCCAAATCTCTCGATTGGGGGCTTCTAATGGCGAGAGAGCTAATGCTAAACGCCCAAGCAAGGTCCACATCCGTGTTTGACCCTAACCTCCTTGAACACACGTTTGACGGATAACCTAGCGCGGGTTGGTGGATTTGGGAAGCGCAAGGGGTGCCTGGGTAACGCGTAACTCCCAGGTCCTGGTTATCATGTAGGACTGTGTTCGCATCCCCTGATAAAGGTCAGTTCTGAGGAGGGGCCATTGCATGAGCTGTTTTACTCCTGAAGGCGATTGGGTCCCTCTGTGTATTCATTGGTAGGTGAGACTCTGAGATGAGCAAGGTCCAGTCCAGGACTCACCTAAGCCGTGGTGGCGCCCAGGATGTGAGCACGCCATCGGAGACGTTACAGTCGGAAAGCTATCCTCCTCCATTGAGGATACGGAGCGGGGGGCTCCTGTCCTCGCTGCCTAAATGACAGTGAAGAAAAGACAGGATAAACCTGCTGAAAGTGCTAACCCAGCCTTCAAGAAAAGGATCAAATTGATTCGACCACCACTGGGCAGGTAGTTTGTTTTGTTACTGCAAATTAATGTTGAAAACTGTTAAGCATAGCTTTTAATTGTTTTTCCCTCATAAGAGCTTATTTATTTTATTGTCTTTTGTTTTGATTTTTTTTTTAATTTTGAGTAATTTATCTCTGGCTATTGCCATGATTTAAGTTTTGCAAGGACGCTGATGACCGAGCAGTTGAGCGCCCTTATATACCAGTCATCATCAACATGGAAGACTACACATTTGCAGAATACATCCACATGTTCCTTCTGCAAGGCGAAGCTGAAGATATCAAATATGATAAAGCGAGTTTACCACATCATTCATAGGTACAATGTGTGCACCGAAGATGGTGATAGTCACATTAAACCATACTTATAGTGGATCCAATGCTAACTAACCATTGAAAAGGACAGCAACAGTTTATTTTAACCATACAAATCTGAGTTTGTAAAAAATAATTTAGATTTCTTTTTGCATCTTTGGTTACTAATGAGTTAAATGGTCAAACAAGTGATGTACTAGGTCATATGTAATAAATAAACTGCCTGTAAATAGTGCGTTTTCGTACAGGGGTTCTAATTCAAAATACTATCTACTCGATCTCCTCTACAAGTCCTAGAAGTTTGTTAGGAGAATTTTAGAGCACCCGGTATACGGGGGTGGGCATATGTTCCAAAGGAAAACGGCTGCCTATAGCCATTGCAGTTAAATGGAACAATAAATAAATCAATAAGAAATTAGGAGTGGTAAATAATAAACAGGATATAAATAGTGAATAACAGAAAAATAGGAAAGAAGTACAAATATAAGTAAATGAGTATTGATTTGAAAGCAGTGTTTGCCCTACGGACAGATTTTGAACTAAAGCACCAAACCGTTTGCCTCTTCACCTCACCCGCGTCTGCTGACAACGTGAACGAGCTTATGCACCATGTCGTCTTCATAAATATACAAGTTATGAATATATACATGTATATATATTTAACAGCAATAAAACTTGATTAATATTCTTTAACTGTGTCGTTTCTTAACACCTACGCTAACCCTTATGGTGAGATCTCATAGCTCTGCCGAGCAAGCTTGGGATTGATGCGGGTGGTAATGATAACTTCGAGATATTTGATATCGACGGAGAGAATTTTATTTTCTGCCTCGTTTAGCAGATCACTATAGTAGCTACCAATATTAGGCCTACATATTGGTGTGGCAACTTGAGTAAGGGTTATAAAATTTTAGTATAGATTACGATGGTTATTTGTGCGTCTCATAAAGTGAACGGTTTGGAACGTGCTTGGTAATGAAAGGGATAATTATGTACGCTGCTCTATGTAATATTATGTGTTCTAGTGGATCAAGTTTTCCTTGGACACCTTTCCCATTCCTTGCTGATACGTGCTAAGTATGTCATAATTGGCATGAAATATGATTTCCTGAGTGACCCACCAGGGCCAGTCTTAGTTCACCAACTGAAATTTGACTAAGTACTAAAATACCTCAGCGTTCCCTGTCATCTGTTTGGAAAGTATTCTACATCCATATACGAAGATAGTTTCTAAATAGTACTAAATTACTATTTACTGATCGACTTCGTTCATAATACTTGGCATCCATGAAAGAACCATGCGTAGCACCGATTACGTCATTGCGATAAAATGTTTAGATCTGGCTGCTTCCAATGTGTTTCAAAACAAATTGGCTGTCAAAAATATTAGTAAAATATTAGAATTACCTATCGCGTTCAACATAAGCGCCAAGGCAAAGTTCTAGAAATATATTTAATAATAATCATTACTTTTCATTAATGCCATACATACCTATACCATAATACCTTTTGAGGTTTTATTGGATGCCTTTTTGCTCTGAGCTCTTCTCCTGGAATATACATTTACTGTATATAACACAACGGGGTGACACAGGGTTTTTTCTGTGGCCCCCCACTCGGGAAACCCGATTCAATTTCCGTGGCCGACCTAACTGACCCAGGTGAATGCTGGGTATGTTAATTACGGCTGCTGAATCATTAAATGCAGTAAGAGAGGTGTTTGATGACAGAATAATCAGTGTTGATTTGTGGCCCCCTCGTTCTCCTAATCTACCGAATTGTGACTTTTATTTACAAAGTGTGTTGTTCCACCCTCGCGTACTTCAGCAACTTAGGTTAAAGATTGTGCAAGAAATGACTGGAATACCTGCTGCTATGCCTCGGAGAGTGAGCGAGAATAGTTACACGAGATATGCTGTCTGTATGAGAGCAGTTCAACATTTCCAGCAAATCCTTTAAGGTAAGGATGTTAGTCCGTCTCTGCCGACCTAAGTTCCCCGGCGATTGCCGGCCACCTCACGCAGTAGAGTGAGGACGCGAGTGAGTTCAATTACAATTTAACTGCCCGTTCATACCAATTTAACGTCAACATAATCCTTATTTTCAAGAAGCATCATATACAAAACTACTAACAAAACTCAAGCTATTACATCACCAGGAAGGTTGGTAGAGGCATAGTATACAAGTTGCTGTTCCTTTGTAAATAATGCAAAGCCGTGACAACAAGCAAAATAACACAATTTGGTAACTTTTATAGGCATTACCTAAAAGTAAATAATGAGATATGTGAAACAGAATGCCTTGTGTCAAAGGATATATATATATATCCTTATATATATTAATGTTGATCCAAATCAGTACAGCAATGTAGAAGACTACAATAAACACAAGCACGCTAACGACTTTTATATTTATTAAGATTAGCTTCCTATAAACTTTTCAGTAAATAGAACGAAAGTGATGGCGTTTTCAAGAAACAGAGTAGTTAAATATATTTCTACCTAATCATAAACGATTCAATCCAAATAAAATGGGTATTATTTTCACATTAAAAGTAAATAAATAAAATATGAAAAGAGAAAATTATTCATTTTAATAAGCTTCCTCCAAAAACAGCAAATTATTAAACCTGGTATTCCATAGTAATAGCATAAATAATAGTCTAAGATCAAATAATTAAGCAGGTGCAAAATTGTAATTATCTTGGAAGTAATATATGTAATATGTAATACATGATAGTTACAAAGCAATCAAATTGACAAGGACCAACATGTATGAGAATAACTTTAAGAAATAAAAGAAAATAAACACAGCTTAAATATTATAAAAGTATGGCGGTCCCAGGACTTTTATATAGGTGTGAAATTTGGGTTTTGAAGCAGAAAGATAAGACACAAGCAGCTGAGATTTTTGAGAGCAGTTAAGGGAGTAATCATATGGGATAAATTAACTAATGAAGAACTAAGAGAAGATTTAAAGAAGCGTGCTATTGGCGAAATCATAGAGAAATGCATAGTCCATCGCAGTAGAATGGATTAAAGGGGGTAACCAAAAAGGGTGCTGGAATACAAACCTAAAGGAGGAAAGGGTAGAGCCAGTCTGAAAAATTCAATGCCATAGCCGGGATTTGAACCACGGATATTCTGGTCTCCATCCAGCCGCTCTAATCCATTCAGCTACTATGGCCAACGTGCCAACATCACATTAAATTCCCCACCTAACTCGTGTTTTTTCCGATAAACAACTAGGAGTTTTAATAAACACATGAGACAACTACCTTAACGGCGACTTACGATGCTGTAAGCACTTTATGGCCCGGGCTTTATTGTTCGGACCACTATTAGGTACAATTAATGATAATTAATTGTTCTTTCACACTAGCCGTGTGTAGGACGCACTATGAAAGGGTAGAGCCAGACCGGGCCTTAAAGTTCCTACAGCATAGCAAGTCGCCATTAAGGTAGTTGTCTCATGTGTTTATGAGAACTCCTAGTTGTTTACCGGGCAAAAAACTAGAGTCAGTTGGAGAATTTAATGTCATGTTGGCACGTTGGCCATAGTAACTCAATGGTATAGAGCGGCTGGACGGAGACCAGAAGATCCGTGGCTCAAATCCCGGCTGTGATATTGAATTTTTCAGTCTGGCCCTGCTCTTACATAGTGCGTCCTACACTCGGCAAAAGTGAAATAACAATTAATTTCCACTAAAGAGGAAGTTCACTAAAGCGGGAACTGAAACCGCAACAGGGCAATAACCTAATCCATGAAATGAGAAAATTTATCTCTCTTTTGAAATTAGATATAAGTTTGCACTCATTCGTTTCATACTGTGATATATTCTTGATCACTTTTCTCCTTTGATCACCCATGGTGATCACAGACCGGTTACCTCAAGGAGGTCAATTGAACAATAGCAGAGCCCAATGTTTTCACTTTTGTCATTGTGAAATCCATCACCTTGGGGATAGAATGTAGTAAGTGCCAAACGTAATACTTAAATACCACATGCTTTATGGCACCTTTCATGGACGTGACCGCCAAGAATCACCACGACCTGTCACTTTTATCCCGTCACATTTTTCGCTAAACCGGCCCAATCCATCAGTTCGGTTTAATGCAACCTCAAGGAAAACTTGTATAATTTTTTACTACACGAACTTGATACGGTCTTTTATCCTGATGCAACGTATACTGATCTTAATTATCCTTGCTATGTGGCTTACGATAGTTGAATTATTGACTGATAAGATTCATAATTGTATAAATAAACAGGGAGATCGATAAATAATTACATTAAATGTCTATATTGAAACCAAATGCATAATGTAAAAAGCAGCAGTTAGAATTCTCATAGGAGGCAAGGACTCATTAACCAAGAAATTTAAGTTTTGAAGAAAAGCAATGAGTTATAAGTCGTTGTAGCTAAGGCAATTAAGGGTAAAAAGAAATTTATTGATAAAGATAGGGGCTATAATTATAACATAGAACGTTCAGAAGTCAGGCTGGCTAAAGTACAAAAGTATGCTATTTCCGAAAATTATTTTGGGAAGCGAAATCTTAAAAGACAGCATGTTACGAAATAAAAAGCTCTATTTGAGATGGAGAGAAACAGCAAAGTTTGGACAACGTATACTGTGGGATATTGTTGGGAAATGATGAAGCAGGCGAGGTTTATGTTCATGAAGGTGTTGTACTTCTAAAATTGGGTCTTTTCTGTAACATATTACAAGGGGTTTTACTGTGGTCGATTATCGGTTTAAGTAGTGCCTGAAGATCGCTGTCGGGTTTGCACATTGAAAATTTAAACTGAAATAAAAATTTTCGAAAGCAGTTAACTACACAAAAAATTGTTTGTCATAAATTTCTTGCATTCACAACATCTATATGTTCTGTGTTTTCTGTTTGGAGCAATGTGAAAGTTATTTGGAATGAAAATTTCAGGTATTATTCCAAGAATAACGCAAGATGTACATTTCATTTATCTTAAAAATATGTTAAATAAATTGTGTAGTTTTTAGTCATTTTTGCGAAAATTGCTCCCTCCTCCTCCCAACGTAAGTACACTAGAGTGTCTACCCCAAGTTGTATTCCTATTTTGTCAGTAAACCATTAGGGGTTCTCATATACGAGATAACTTTTGTGGCGACTTACTTTTCACATACTTAAAGTCCCAGGCTTCATAGTTAAATCACTATGATAACACCATCAAAGGTGTATATCTTGTATATGAAGTGGTTTACCAGAAAAAAATGAGAATTGAATGTTATTCAGACATTCAGTCTCTCTTCAAGCCATATCTACTCCCCAGACATCTGATCCATTTAACATTCTATTTTATACTACTGCAGTATAAATCCTCTTCAACCATTTGACGTTTATATCTGGCAGTTTATTACAGCATGATCTTATCACTGCCACGGCCATTTTACCTTTTGCCACAGAGATCATTTTTGTTCTTTCCAGCTACCATCTGATCTCAACGTTATGTCCAAATAATCAAATATCCTTACCACCTCTATTTCTGTGCTATTAACCCCCCATTTCTCATCCTTACGCAATCTGTATCCTTTTTTGAAGACCAAAATCTTGGTTTTGTTTGCATTCACTATCAAACCCCATATATTGCAATAAGAATTGGCTGCCTCGATTGCTCTTCTCAGCCCTCCACTTGATATGGACCCAAGCACTAGGTCATCTACAAACAGTAGTCCCGGGATTTCTTGATTGTTAATAACTGGTGTATGTGCCCTACAACGTGATAGCTCAGTGGTTAAGAGCAACAAGACTGAGAGCGGGAGATCCGTGGTTCAAATCCCGGTTATGGCATTGAATTGTTCAGTCTCACTCTATCCGAAATCTTATCCTGTCCACAGCTAGTGTAGAGGAACGATTAATTGGTTAGTTTCCATCAATTAACCTAATGTATCTCGTTAATTATAGCCTAATACTAAACGAAATCGGCACTTCCTAACTTTGGCTGTCAACGTCTGTGATGGCTTCAGAGTTAGCTCTTCCATTAACCTCTGTGTTGCATATACGTCAGCTAGTATGTGCATGCTCATACCACTATATAACATTTCAATACATTGACTTTCGTGCCAGCTAACATAAACGTAAAGTCATGCCCAGCCAAAGGTGCATTACGACGGCAAAACTGAAAACAAGGCAATAAATGGCACGCCTAAATACATTTAATTACAGTTTTAGACGTGCTTACAATGTAATGGCTATTAATAGTCATTTAGGGAAAGGTAATTAAGCTATTCTCTCAGAGCTGAGGTTCAAAGGTAACGTTGGAGTTCAGTAACTGAATAAAAAAGAAGAATTCTCTTGGAGCTGCCACTCCGGATTGGATCACTTCAAACCGGTTTGTTACTGCAGAGGATCGCAGTGCTCCAGGGAAAATAACCGCGGTCTTGCTATGAATACACAAGGATGGTTCCATTGTTGTAACTTGCAACAATTAATGATAGTCAAATGTGCGTTCCTATTCATCTTGCTCTTCTGCTTGTATCAACCACGTCTTATACTGCAGTATGAAGCAAACAAACAAGATTGAAACAGTTTTGGGGTACAATGTAAATACCAATCTAAACGTGGAGCAAAATATGAATTTAAAAAAAATGACCTAGGGAAATAGTACATTTTAACGAATTTAAAATCGGTGTTTTAAAATTTATAAAACTAGAACGGGAAATAAGTTCCATTAATGTGTGATTGTAAGCAAATGCTTTTATCATTACTACGGGTGATATTCCACTCTTTCCTTGCTCGCCTCGGTAGCATAGATGGTAGCATCTCTGCCTAATGTTCAAGAGGTCCCGAGTTCGAATCTCGATTAGAGTGAGCTACCTGGTTAAAGTCTTTTCCGGGATTTTCCCTTATCCTGGAAGACGAATGTCGGGTAACTCTAAGGTCTATTGACCCTGGGCTTATTTGAGCATCATTTCACTGATTTCATTCATCGTCCGATATGTCTTAATGTTGAAACACGTAAATTTAAAAATGAATATACTGCCTTTTTTCCCCTTCTTTCATTCATTCTGTTCCTATTCTCATTACCCATTCGCTCGCTCCAATTCTTTCCCCCTCTTTCTCTCCCTCTGTGCAACGTACTTGTTCTTGATGTTTTAAAAATCTGTAATAACAGTCCTTGTACAAGTGATTAGCACTGGATGTTATTACGAATAATCGCATTGATAATACAAGGTGCATTCAGAACTCTTTATTCAATGATAAAGTAAATATGATTATTTTAAATTCAATATTGTAATCCTTGAAATACAAGGCCCATGGTTTGTTGGTTTATCCATTCAGCCTTAGGTTCCATTTGCCTTGAGTTTCTTAGCAGGCAATTAAAATGTATTATCCAAGACTAAGTGTTAGTTAAAACTCTCACTGCACTAAAGACACAATTGAATTTAATGATGATTGTAGCTAAGTGACTAGCCCCTCGTCGTTAATTATAGAGAAAGTCCCATTGGGAAGCTATGATTAACGAAATATAACCTATTTATCCTTAGAAACCAACACATAGAGAACACAAACTGAATGAAGAACAAAGACCTAATTAGATTGTGGAATTTTATTATCGATGCCAAGGGGGCGGTCAATGAGTATTAAGTCTCATTTTTCTGGGAGATCATGAAAACGGAAGTTATTCTTTTCTTGACAGAGTTGAGCTATTACTGTCATGAATCATAAAATACACATTGACTTGTGAGCCTATGTGAATATTACATAACGATACATCACTAAATGAGTAAAGTGAAGCTTAAGTACACGTTAAAATGGACTTTTATGGATCCTGTGGTTGTGATTCCTGAAAGAAAGCTGGAAGCTCTTTCAGATGATTACGAAATACCAAGATATGTTTAGAAGTGTTCGCAACGTTATTTCTATCTCTACGTTCTATCTCTATTTCTACGTTGGTTCTATCTCCTAATATGATATATGGATTTATAGTGTGAAAAAATTGGTTCGTAGGTTATCTCTCCCCTCACCGACTCACCTTCTTGTCCAATATGGTGCACAAACTGGAAAGTAAGATATAGATGTTTCAGATAGTAATTTTGTATCCTAAAATTGCTGTCTGTTTTTATTTCATGCACATTTTGAATCCAAGTTATTATCTGGTCTGAAGCTTCAAGTGAATTTCAAAACTCAGGAATCTAAATTGGTATCTCATTTATCTACATGTTTGAATATTGGGTGTTTTAGTTTAATTTTCACTCATTTATAAAAATAAGTCTTTGCCGCAAATGAGCGAGTTTTACTGAACTCAAAAGGCTACTTTTAAAGGAAGTGTCAGTATGTACATATATTTTCTTTACTAAAAAGCAAAATTCAGAAACCAAAAGCCTGGTTAAGCACTCTTCATTGTGAATATAATTTGAATACCTTTTATTTACGTGGCACATCACAAGGAAATTGCTTACTGCACTAAAAATATAGATCTTCGCTAAGCACATCCTGTATAACAAATCATTCTTGTAGCATTAATCATTTCCAAGTATAAATTATTATTACTTTGAATATTACAGTAGTTTTAAAATGATAAAGGATAGGTATAATTTTTTTGTTACATTACTAAGAAAGAATTAATTTGAAAGCCAGTATATAGCTAGCTACCAGCTTTACAAAGACTTATAAAGCTATATATCATGAAAATGCTATATTCATCTAATATCTTCAACAAAATGTGAAATTAAGCCTTTAGTTGTGCAATGATGAACTAAATAGAGAAGTAAGCTTTCGTAATATAGACTGTGGAGGACATAGTAGAGAATGCTATAAGAATGTAACACGAGCTTTTTTATGTACACTACGATCCATATATACCTGAACCACTTCAATATGCAATAACTCTTGAATGAATAACAGGATACACGTGCAACTTTGGTAGAACATAATACACAATTGGCAGATTACATTACGCTGCTTTCATGTCAGAAAATGTTAGTAGTATCCCCCACCAGCATCTACATATGTTTGCACTCGTCTCACCATATTCTCTGAAGTTTTACGGAGAGTATCCTCACCAATGTTACTTATTTCGGTTAAAATGGATTCATTAAGGACATCAGTTGTCCGTGGCCTATCCTTGTACACTCTATTTCTAGATATCTCCAAAAAATCCGGAGAGGTTAGGTCAGGGGAACTGGGGGGCCACAGACATTCTCAGATTTTTCGATTATCAAAGAAACTGGTTACAAGTTCCATGGTGTCATTAGATATATGGCACGTTGGTCCATCTTGCTGGAAATAACCTTCTCTCAATTCAAAACTTCAGAGAATATGGTGAGACGAGTGCAAACATGTATAGATGCCGGTGGAGGACACTTCCAACATTTTCTCTGAAATATAAATAGTGTAATGTTATCTCCTAATTGTGTATTATATTCTCCCAAAGTTGCACGTGTGTCCTATTATTGGTACAAAAGTTATGACCTATTGAAATGGTTCAGGTTTATTTGGATCGCACTATACAAATATATACTGCCTTTCATATAAAAGATAGCATTTGGAAGATAATAGTATATCTGCCTAAGAGGTCCCTACTTCGAATGTCGGTTTGGTTGAATTATGTGAATGAGAATTTTTGCTGTTTATCCGTATTCTGAAGATATGAATATTGAGAAACTTTAAGCTCTATGGACTCCTGACCCATTTGAGCACCAAATCATTCATTCATCGTAAGCTACACATTTTAAGGGTATTAAACTGTTAAATTTAAATGTGGGCATCATAATATCTCCGATTTCGATTTCGGTGGTGTACAATTGCTTGTTACTGTACCATTTCTTTAAAAAAGTAATGAAAACTAATGTGCTTGACAATGAATCTTGGAAGGATTTTGACAAATATATCACAGATAGAATTTTATAAAAGTACACAGAGAAATATTAGAGATTCAAGGATCATATTACATCGTATTATGAATGAGTAACAAGCACTAATAGATGACGAAATTGAGCAAAAGTGGAGCTTCCTATAATGGTATCATTTTCAGGACCTCTGTTCAGAGTTTTCCAAAACTGGTTAATCAACCTTTTCAGGAGAAATCCATGAATTATTTAGAAGAAACTACTCTCATTTTCAGAAACATGATATGTAACACCTTCCTTTGGAGAATCTGGAATAATAAATCCAAAATCTTAAGGGATGTTCGTGAGAGACGCCTAAGAGTATAAAAAAGGCAAAGAAAATTACTACATTCTCCAAAGTCTTTAACACGCAATTACCACAACTTTCCAAATCACCTCTTATTTTCGAAGTAGCCTCCCTTGTTATAACCAAACGCGCTAACTAGCTGGTTAAGACCTTGTTCTTGGAGGTGGGAACAACATTAACTCTAAAAAGGTTAATCATAAATTCCAAAACATGTCTCATATTCTTTCCAAGAGCGGTGGAATAATAACAATCAAGGCGATTAATGAGTGCCTCATATGGTAACCCAAGAGCCTTTGTGCTCTTAATTTAAATCCAAGTGGATAGTGAACATGCCACGAGCGGCCTTGGGCAATAACGTATCTGCATTTTCCACCCCTTCTTTGGCTCGTGTACAAAAACCGATCAATTTGTTTCGTTTATATAACTTGCCTAGAGACGACCATCACCTAATAAGGTATAATCATATCCTTTACACTATCATTTGGTCACTCTTTGCAATAATTTGGTGGTCTGAGGAATGATGCTTCTGAGAAATTAAGATGCTGGAAGTTTTTATTGCAAAATTTGGAAAGAGCTCAAGGGCTCTCAAAAGTGAATTATTTACTGTCATTAATACTGTTAAAAACATCTTCAAGGATTATGTGATAATCACCTGCTCCAGTCTTTATCATCAAGCCATTTCTTGTGTGGTCTTTAGAAATTCTTGTTTGCTGTTGGTTGATAATACATTACCTTCATTTTAATCTATGGTCTACCAAACTTTGCACTGAATTTTCCAATTTGATGTATCCGTACAAATGGTTTTGTTAACTAAGATATCAAATCTGATCCTATTTCTTCCTCTTACATATACCATAAGTTTTATTTACGTGGCTTCTATACGTCATCTCTCATTTTATTATTGTCTACAACGTAGGACCTCCATAATCTTGGAGTACTGAATTTCTTTCTTTGCTAGTTTTTCTTCCTAACGTGCTTCCATTAAACTGGTATGGAATCTATTATATTTAATGTGCACGTTGCTTTAAAATTTAAGTGTTTGATAATACAAGTGGGATATTTGCATTAATATATTCTTACTATTAGCATATTATAGTTAAGAATAATATTCAGTTTCAAGATTTTAATCCAATGTACATTATTATCACCACCTTTATCATTCTGTGAACTCTTTCCCCCCAGGGGCCTATTGCGGTAGGTACGGGATTGACGATCTCGAGGTCCCGAGGCAAATCTGTTGATTGGGTGCCACTGAGTGGTGGGAGAGCTGCTGCTAAACGCCCAAAAATCTTCGGTCCATATCCGTGTTTGAATTCTAACCTCTCTGAACGCAAGTCTGATGGATACCTTTCTCGGATAAGCGTAGGGGTGACTGGATAACGCGTAACTCCCAGCTCCTGATTATCATGTAGGACTGTTTTCGTATGCACTGATAAGTCAGTCCCGGGGAGGCGCATTGCATGAGCAGATGCACAACAGAAGGCAATTGGTCTCTCTGTCTGTACAATGGGAGGTGAGACGCTGAGGTGAATAAGGTCCAGGCCGCAACTTTCACCCAAACCGGGGTGAGCACGCTTTTGGAAACATTTGCAATGGTGGAGGATATTGTAGCTATGGGAACTGATAAAAATCAAACAAAAACGTCAAGAAAAGTGGAATATAAGTGTCTGAGTCTTGTGGTTCTCGCTACTTGATTATTAATAGAAATAAGGAAGGTCGAACATTTACTACTGTGAACCCGTTTATTGTACAGAAGGGTCTAGATAATATTGCTGGTCCTGCAATATGTATTTGAAGTAGCAATGGCACGCTCCTGGTCGAAGCTGTTTCACCAACGCAGGCTGGGAAAATTATGAAAGCCAAAATGCTTGCAAGCTTTCCGGTGCGCGTTGAAATGCATAGGACTCTGCACTTCTTGCGTAGTGTTGTAAACACCAGCGTATTGTACGGTATGTCAAATGAGGAGATTCAGGAAAACTTGGTGGAACAAGGTATAACCAATGTATATCGAGTACACCGCAAAGAACGAGGCGAACTGTTGCCCACACGTAAACTGTTTCTTACCTTTGATCGGGTTGATCTCCCGAAAAGGATTAAGGCAGGGTATGAAGCTATTGAAGTGAGGCAGTTACCTAATCCACTGAGGTGTTACAAATGCCAGCGCTTTGGCCACACGAGTGATTCTTTTAATCGAGTTGTTACCTGCGTTGACTGTGGGGAAGTCAAGTATGATGATGCATGTACTTCACCTGCAGTATATATCAACTGCTGAGGTAATCTTTCATTGAACTCCAGAGAAAGTCTCCGTTATATGGAGGAAAAGGCGATCCAAGAGGCCGTTACTTACAGTGCAGTTGCAGCTAAGCCGGTACTTAGACTTGACATCGCAATACAAACTAGTGACTTAAACTGGCAGTCATTGTGGAAAGAACAATTACACCAAGATCACAGCCAAAGCAAGACACCAGCACGAACAACAGTGAGTGCCCCGACCAAGTCCAGTCCTAAGAAGAACGTTTCAGCCAACTCACCGTCGAGAGCATCTACTTCAAGAACGACATGTGGACCAGTAACATATAATGCATCGCCAAAGAAATTCAAGGCCTCATTTGAAAGAACCGACTTCCTCACGGGGAAAAGGAAGGCTAGTACCAAGGAAAACCAGCGTAAAAGTTTCTTACCATCTCTTCATATATCATCTTCTAAGGAATCATCTGGAGAGTACTCAGATCGGCGACCATCCTCTTCGTCGATCACAGTTCGAGAGCCTCGAACCGAAATCATCAGTTGGAAAGCGATCCTCCTCTATAGAGCACGTGGAGCAGGAAGATCCTACCCTCACTGCGAGGATGACAGTAATAAAAGGTAAGATAAACCAATTAAAAATGCTATCCCAACCCCTGAAAAAAACATATAGATTCGACAACGTTGGTCAGGTAGTTTAATTTGCCATGCCAAGTTTTAGAGTTTAATATTTAAAACCGTTTTATGACTTTTGGTGTCATATTTATTGTTATTTATAGATTTTAATTGATATTTTCCATAATGGTGTATATTTATTTTATTGATATTTTGCTTTGATTTTTTAATTTTTAGATACGTTTATCTCTAGCTATTACCATGATTTTGTTTCTGAAAGGGTGCTGATTACCAAGTAGTTGAGTGCAATTTTATACTGCAATGCACAATCCAATGTTAAATGCGACTTTTTTAAACAACAAAATGCGGGTAGTATTTATTAGTTGAAATGCTCCACCTATTAAAATTATTGACCAACCAACTTGTAATTTTCTGCAATATTTCATGAATTATTGCTAGCCATTTTATGATTACGTTACTTCTTATTTAAAATTGCTACAGTCCAATTATCATAAAGTATACAAACACCAAAATGCAAAGGGCAGACAGCGAAAATAGGCGATAAACCACGGTTATTGTATATAAGTTTGAAATTATAGTACATAATACACATAAGTCTATGTTATTCCTTTACTGTAAACCTGTTTGACTATTTTGTAACTTCTTTTTGTTCAAACATAACCCTCTGAAAGACGGAAAACTGTGAAAACCAAAAATATATGCCAGAAAGATCGCGTTCCGTTTTAGAGACTATATAATATATAGGTCTGTGATAATGTGTTGCCTTAAAATTCTTCTAAAGAGTACAGAATGGGACCACAGCCTACTGAAGGCCTGTAAGGAATAACATAAAGAACGAAAAGAAACTCAAAATATTTGCTTTGAAAGCGCCGCTAGTTATCTTTCATCTGTTTGAAAGTTTGTCAACGCTTTGCAGTGACCTCCAACTTGGACACATTTTCTACACGCGCCATTACCCGGGCTGATTTGTACAAGAGATGAGATAATGGTGGAGTTTTGTAGGCCATGTCTTGAATTTACAGGAATGTCTCTTTCAAATGCCGAGCTTACATTTAGAGAGAAAGAACTGTATGCATTAATTGGTGAGTCAGGTATTTGTGCAGTTTACATTGAGAGCAGCAAATTGTCGCTACAAAGGAAGCGACTGTAAATTGCGTAACTCGTTAGATGTAAATATATGTACAACACAGAAATGTACTTTTCAATTTTGTTGACGCGTCATTTATTTGCCTTAATTAACTCATTAAGTAAATAGTGTTATGTCATTTGGGATGTGTGCAATTCACGTGAAGATTTGCAGAAGAAACTCCAAAAGACTGCGTTTCTTATACAAAAAGTACTTACACGCGTAACAATTTTTTTTCATTCTAATATGCGTTTAAGAAATTATTTTGAGAGGTTTTGTGTATAGAAAAATCTTATATATACTGAAATTGAAGACATGAATTTCGTAAGTGTACAAGTCCACTTTTTGACACCATATATAAAATGTCATAATATATATTTTGTATGACATTAAAACTTATCAAGTTTCAGGCATTTTCACTTGCTTCTGAGTTTAATAGTGAGTTTCATTGCTACACATCTCCAGGGACTTGTGTTATTCTGCAACTAAGAGGGGTATCCTGCGCATAAACATAATAAAGGACTTATCCAAGAACATTAAAGTATGTGATGTTCAACTGTTTATGATCAAGGACTAAAAGATGACTTTCAGCAAGGTGAAGGTACCTATGCCATGGCAAAAAAGCAAGAGAAGTGGAAACTGACTACATATAAGATTATCAAATGTAGATCAAACATTGTTACTGCTAGCAAGAGCTCTAGTGGTTTAATGACAGAGAGTTTGAGGAAACCGTACTGAAGAAGGCTTACGATAAAGAAAATCCTCTGAAAGCTGCAAACGGCAAGAACATTTCAACGTATCTTGCTTCAGTTTTTCCTGAAAAACAAACGTATTTTCAAACTCAGTGTGATAAATATAGCAAAGAACTGATATCTAATGGGGAATAATCAGGATTGAGGTGTGGGATTCAGATTAGTATAACTGAATGAATGTAAGGTTTATTGTTATCATTACGCTTCAAATAAAACGTGGTTCAATACATATAAGTACTATAAAATATTTCCATCATTCCTTGCTTCTGTATACGAAAATCCTCTATGCATGTCATAATACAGTCCTTTCAATGCATTTGTACACCCAAAATGGGTTTCATGACTGCATAGGTCCAACAAACAACAAAGTACCAATGGTATCTGAAATTACTGATAGTAAAACAAATATAATGTGCCAAAGTTCATGTGTTACACAAACTACAATATTGGCACATCATTTTCAAAAGTTATGCAGTTTTTGTTGATTTTCTCTAAACTTAGTTCACTGGCTTGTGCGCTTATGAAAGTCAGTCTTCAATTGCTTCCTCTATATCATTTCAAATATATCTCTTACGTGAGCACTATTGAAAAATCTCTCCTTCCACCTTTCTTTAATCATGAAGAAGTACGAGTATAGCCTAAAAACTACACCATAAAATATGAATCTATTTACTTATAAATCCCAAGAACAACACTGTTATTTATATAACAAATAAAGAATGCAATAAGGAGAGAAACATAACACTAGTCAACAAATTTCAACTTTTTGTCTGCCACGTGAACAAAGATAGGTCAGTTCAACTA
The DNA here is from genome assembly GCA_030765055.1 of Mantis religiosa. Classification (NCBI taxonomy): domain Eukaryota; kingdom Metazoa; phylum Arthropoda; class Insecta; order Mantodea; family Mantidae; genus Mantis; species Mantis religiosa. The sequence continues at coordinate 48,002,556 of CM060958.1, read as the reverse complement.
AACCAAGCCTTCTAAATTCGAAAATGACAGTAAACGTTATGTAACATGTAACGTTTCTGTGACAGAGCCGAGACTGTTTCTTATATAAACGACAAAATATTGCCCTTTGTTAGCATATGTTTCTAATAATGTGATGAATATTCATTGAACGCTTATCATCCTGTGCACAAAACACTTTTGTTCAAAATATAAGTTAAAACAAAGTAAAATAAACTAACTCCTCTGCCACAACTGGCCTACATTTCTATATTTTTTAAATAAAATTCTTAGTTTTTAGCTAAATTTTAGAACTTTTATCTAAGGGAAAAACACGAGGGAGCCAAAAACAAAGCAAAATAGCATAAGAATTAAACAAAAACAAGTACTTTCTCTAATGAAAAGCAAGCAATAGTCGCCCTTAATACTGGGATCCCATCTACCCTGTTATGTGTTCCATTTTCTAAATGTCCTGATGGAATCTTTCACCACGTTTGTCTCTCACAGCTCCCAAGTTCTCGGAGAAAAATCCAAATGTGAATGGAGAAAGTGAATTTTGAGGGACATCCTACTGCCTAGCTTTAGTTACTGTCCAGGAGTTCTTGAACTACTTGTCGGAAATTTTCTGCCTTATTGTTTCCAGGGAATATTTTCCTTAGCACTTAGCTTTTCTTCGGAGTTTTCATCTTTCAAAATCCTTCTAGTTTTGGAGCAAAAGAACATCGCCTCTTTTACTTTATCATTGCTGAATTTTGAAACTGGCTTCTGAGGTATGCAACGGCTTCGCCATTTTTGTCCATAGCCTTAACGAAGTTCTTCATTAAGCCTAATTTTATATGGAGAGAAGGTAATGGAGTAGTGGGGTAAGGCGTCATCCTTTGGTCATGCAGCCTGGGATCGATCCTACCCCTGGGGATTGCGGATTTTAAGTGCCGCGTATAGGACCGGTACCCACTCAGCATCGTAAGGAAAGTGAGGAGCTACGATAGGTAGCGAACCTTAGTTGCAAAAGCCAACTTTCCGGCTGGGAGTGCCGAGATGCTGAACACACCTCCTCCCCTTATCGGTTGTATGATCTTCCACCTCTGCCCTGCGTAATGTGGGCGTGAGGCCGGCATTCAGGTTGGTAAGTCTTGGCCCACTGGGTTGTTACGCCATGGGTTATTGTTTAATAGAACATACTTAACAATGTGCTGTCCGTGTGCGTGAGTTCCTCTCTTACAATGTAATGTGATCCAGAGTCCCTACTATCCCACAAACAAAGAAATCAACAATACTTTGTAAATCCCCATTGTAGTCCTAATAAAATTGCAATGATCTCCAAATCTCCACATATTGTCAGCCGTACCTGTCGTAATTAATCGTGCCTGATAGACTGGACTGAACTAAGATGTTATTCTTAAGTATGAACCCTAAATACTGGAAGCATTTGTCAAAGCTGATTTAGAAAACACCTGGTATATTTATAGGCCATAGTTGACTTACCTGGATTTGTGAACATTTAATTGTTCATAAAACTTGAAATAGAATGTCAATTTTTATCCATCTGTGAACTAGTGTAATCTAATGTCTGTCTGGTATGGCTTTCTGTACGCAACACTTTTACAATTTTGCTTAAAAACACTCGTCTCGTATTTCTCGTAAGTCCATGAGAAGAGCAGAACGGGTACTTTCAAATATTTTCAGTGCGCATTGAGAAAAGCATTTGAAAGTTCAAACAAATAGTAAGTTAAAACAAGTAACAAATAATATCCCGGAAAGTATTATTTCAAGGACAAAATATTTGACAAACATCGTAAAATAATTTAAGTTAATTGACGGAAATTAAACATTTCTTCACATAGCTCTATATATACTAAGGTTTTGGATAGAGTCGACATGAAAAATTCAATATCACGGCCGGGATTTGAAGCACGGATATTCTGGTTCCGTCCAGTCGCTCTAACCTATTGAGCTATCATTGCCAACGTGCCGTCCTGATATTACATTCTCCAATTAACTCTTATTTTCCCGGTAGACCACTAAGGGCCCTCATATCCGAGACACACCATTTGTGGCAACTTACTATCGCAAGTACTTGTATCCCAGGCTTCATCATTATACTCTTATTATTTTAAGTTAATTGATGGAAATTAATCATTTCTTCACATTAGCCGTTTTGGATGGATAGAGTCAAATTGAAAAATGCAGTGTCATGGCCGGGATTTGAACCACGGTTCTCCTGATATTGAATTTAATTCCTGGCTCTGGTATTGAATTTTTCATGTCAACTCTATCGTAAAATAATCTCTATAATTTTTGTGTAGCAAAATTTTATCTATTACGGCTTAACAGTTATACAGAAATCATGATGAGAGAAGAGTGCTTCAAATGGTATCATAAAAAATTCAAGTTACACGTTTCATTTGTTATGAAAATAACATCTATATATGTTATTTCAATCAGAATTTGTTGCTGCAATTTTTGAGAGTGTCCAAACTTGCAGAAAACTTTTCGTGACAAGAAATTTTCAAAATATTTGTGTTACATCCTTGGACGATGCCGAACTGAAGTACCAAGTTCCTTATTTAACGCCCTTTTCCTTTTCGAGTTATGCTGTTAAAACAGATACACTTGTACAAAAAGTGCTAACTGAAAAAGGAAATGTAGATTAAATGCTGACGTTAGTACTTGCTAGAATGCTTCTAAAAACCCACATTTCACCCCACGACATCCCGAAATCTACCTTACCTGCGGTAAAACCCTTAACGGGTGGGCACGCAGCAAAAACCTTCTGGCTTTATACAGCCAGCCAGCACCACATGGCATGGCTAGAATGCGGCACAAATATTTTCATGAAAATCCACAATCTTTTCGAGAGTAAGCTTTTTCAAAATTTTGAGTTTCTAAAAGTAGTCCTTAGTGATTTGGACTACAGTACTATATATTTAAGATAATTTTGTGAAAACTTAAAGGCATGTGTTGAATTTCCCTGGAATAACCTCAAAAATTTTCCTTATTTTGGGTGACTTTTGCACAGCTGTTAAATCTTAAGCTACAGACCAAATCTTACTGAACCAAAAATATGCATTTTGTTAAAGTGCATCAGTTTTGTCAAATATTCGTATAATTTTTGTGGAGTTAATTCCGAGGTATTCCTTGTAACTGAATACTCCGACCTTTTTCTCTAAAGAAAAACCATTTTTTTTTTTTTGTCTTTCCTTATGTTTTGTTCTGACTATGCAGTAAGAAAGGACTTTTAATGTGATTACATAGCGACCTGCTGTTAAAAGATTTACTTTCTCTTAAGCGTGATGCTGTATCCCAGATGCGTCATCTTTGACGTTGTTTCTTATCCAAAGCTTTGAACCAGTTGCTCCAGTAGTGGACCGTGAAATCATAATCTGGGGGTATGCTTTGGCATATGTTGGACAAGCAGCACAATTTAAGTTAACCAGTAAATGTAATGAAGGGTAACAATTATCTATTTCATCCCAGTTGTCAGCTGTATCTGAATTTTAGACCGAGAAACTCTTAAAGGATGGAAAGTACTAAACCTTATAACTGCTGACGTATCAGTGCTTTACAGTTACTGCTTCCGCAATAATGAAAGACGTAAGGGGCTGGGAGTCACGAAAACGATTTTCAGGAGATCCCCTAGCGGTGCCCGGTCAACCTGTAAAAGCTAATCGCTGTGTGGGGCTCGATGGCTGTCGTTAATTGATCAGTAGAAACATAAGTTTTAAAAACACTTATTCTTTTATCAAGCTCCACTGACTTCAACATCCCCACCTTCTTCTTCTTTTTCTTCTTCTTCTTCTACTTCTTCTTCTTATTATTATTCTTCTACCTCACAACTTTGGATTGTTTAACCCGTTCCGGCTCCAAGTTGGTCTGCCCATCTTTTCTTCGGTCTTCCCTCGTTTCTTCTTCCTTTAGGTTTATAGTTTAAGGCTATTTTTGGTATTCTGTTATTATTCATCCTCTGAACATGTTCTTTCCATTGATTTCTATTTATTTCAATAGTACGGTTTATTTCTTCTACTTTTAATTCTGTCCTAATATCCTGAGTACGTTTTTTTTATCAATTTTGGTATATCCAGCTATTGCTCTTATGAATTTCATTTCTGCTGACTGTATCCTCGTACTATTTCTTTTTGCTGGTGTCCATGTTTCTGATCCACAGATCAGATTTAGTATTACCATTGTTTTGTATAGTTTTATTATAGAGTCCTTTCTTGCTTTATTTTTAATGTTATTTTTGTTGTGCCTGTTTTATAGTTAAATTTATTTATTTTCTCTATTCTCTATTATATCAGCTTCCCCTTGGTACGAGATATTACATCCTAAATACTTAAAGTGTGATTTCTCCTCAATTATTATGTTATCTAACACTATTTTTGATCTTACTGGATTAATTCCTTTAAATGCCCTGGTTTCGGATTTATTTGCTGATATTTTCATTCCTTTTCTGCAGCAATTTTATATAGCTATACAGCATTTTTTGCAGGTCATCTTCATTTGTGACCATTATTATTTGATCATCTGCATACAACATAGTTTTCAATTTAGCTCCTGATACATTAATGCCTCCATTGACCTTATTCGACCAAATCCTTACTATTTCGTCAACATACAAATTAAAAAGTGCGGTTGATAAAGGACAACCTTGCCACCATTAACTATTAGTGCCTCTCTTTTATTTATTTTTATTTTTGTGTCAATGTACATACTTTTTATAACTTCAATTAGTTGTAAAGGTATGCCTCTATCATTTAAAGTTTTCCACAGCATCATTCGTGATACTTACAGAAAAGTTTTATAATAAGCAATAAATAGTAAGTGCGTCTCTAAATTTTGTTCTCGTCGTTTCTCTATTATTTGTTTAAGAGTAAAAACATTTTCAATGGTGCTTCTTCCTTTTCGAAAACCAGTTTGTTCTTCTAGGAGTATTGCATCTGTTAACCGAGTACTTATTATTTTGGCATATATTTTGTAGGCAGCACACAATAAGCTAATCCCTCTATAATTTTCAGGTCTTGTTCTTTCCCCTTTCCTAAATATTGATATCACTTTAGCTATCTTCGAATCTTGCGGTATTTCTTTTGTTTCCCAACACTTGTTTTATAGATACAGTAATCTTTCATGTAAGTGATCAGTAGAAACGTGAGTTTTAAAAACACTTGTTCTTTTATCAAGCTCCACCGTCTTCAACATCCCCACCAATTTCCTATATTAGTTTCTGTATTCAAGTCCTTTCGCGTATTAAATATAAGTAATTTTCCAGTCAGATATTCCTAAATACTGAACTATTTTCGAGTTTTTATTTTCAGAATTTTGTGCACATGACTTTGTAACTGCACCTTCCCGATTTCCAGGGATCTGATCTTTAAGCTAATGGTTTTATTGCCAACTGAATTCATCAAAACACTAAATATCTTAAATGAATTGCTTATCTTTCAACGAAAAGTTGGCTAATAACATCCTATTTTTATGACAAACTTCAGCCTGTGTTTCTTAACATAAAGTATCGATTTTGACAGAAAATTAATATATTGTAATTATTTATCTCTGCATTATTTCTGTATAAAGTTACTAATATTACGCGTTAATGGTTGCAGTATCACACCACCTCTCCAATTCCATGGTATGAACAACGAAATGTGTAATTAAACTATTTCTATAGAAAATCTCTAAGGGAATGCAGCAACGAAATTGGCTAAAAATATGGGGAAAAATATTTCTTTTGTTTTGTTTTTGAGCTAATAAAATACTTTGAACCTTATAGTATCATAATCCAACTACATTTATGAGTTTCAGGCATTTAAATACCCTCACATGACAATTTAAATGCACATGCGCACGTGCATGCTGGCCCTTGAATTCACTGAATCTGTCATTTGAGTTCGATTGAATGTACTACATTAATACATTTGAAATTAGCGGGTATAGTTTCTGGTGGAATTCTGTGTGTTGGTATGATGGTTATTTCTTACAATATGTGGCACCATGGAAACAAAACACTGGCTGGAAACATTGAAAGCAAATAATGTTTATATATCTGCTTTTATGTGAGTTTCTAACGATCGGGGTTTTCTTGTATTTCTCGTTTAACTACATACTGTTTATATATACTTGATGAGTTTCAGCGTGCCATTTAACATTTATAAAGGTATTTTATACATCAAAACGTGCATAAAACTGTTATATAGGTTATAGGTAAAACATTCTTTGAACAACTGACCTTCTGTTGAATTTGTACATAGTTAGGATTATGAATATGCTAAACGATACATAACACAACAAAGGGAACATACTTGAGGCCTGATGTGGTAAGAAAACTAATGCCTGTGTACAAAAGGCTGGCATCAGATGAAATCCTAAGGAGATGTACATTAGGTAAGACACAAAATGCAAATAAAAGTTTACATAACATGATATGACATAATTGCCCAAAAGAAATATTTGTTTTAAAGAAGAGACTTAAGGTTACTGTGATATCAACCATTAGTGAATTCAATTTTGGTTGTTCTGCCTCACTCAAGCTGGAGTCAGACATAATGGACACTGAGATTTCTCCAGCATCTGTAAAAATTAGCCAAGGGAAGGACCAATTACGCTTACTTCATTCAGCAATTTCTGCGAAGGTAACTTCTAAAACATCCAGAAGGAAACTAAAATTGAAGAGAACTGCTGTAGAAGAGAGAACGAAGTCGCAAGAGGGTCCAGCTTACCTATCTGGAGGGTTTTAGTCTACTTCAAGGCATGCAGCTGAGAAGGAAAATGTTTTGCATTTTAAAATTTGATTTACTCAGTTATAGATTTTAAAACATTTTTTGTCATTCAAAATGTTCCACACGATGTAGTTTTAATTCAGTCCCTCTAAAATTTTCAGCACATATTCTTAGAAAGCAAAAGAAAAAAAAGGTTTATATCATGAGAATTTTTAATATTCATTATATTTTTAAAGCTATTGGTATAAAAATTCAACGGTTTAATCATTTTTTGACTTTTTTGTTTGCTTCATACCTATTTTTTCCTCTGGAACTAAAGGCAGTATAAGAAATTCATATGATAGATCGTTTCTTCATAACCATCTGAATATTTTTGGAAATAGAAAAATTAAAATTTTGAAAATTTTCATCACGTGGAGCGGTTTGAATTTTGCCCACATTTTGAAATTCATAAATTAATTACTCGAAAACTATTGAAGATATAAAAACAAATTTTGAATGCTGTGTCCACTATGTATCGGAGATAAGTTGTAAAAATTCCAGCAAGATTGGTTGAAAATTGCTGGATTTGGGGTTTTCGGTGCTGCATCCCCTTAACAAAAGATAGAATACTAAGGTATTGTAATAAAGAATTGCATAGCAAGTCTTGTGAATGTAAGTCATCAAATTTATACATTAACTTTCTAGGGTAATGTATTACAATGTCTCGAATAAGTGGTGTTTGTGATAATTCGTAGAGGGTGACGTATAACTTGCCAGTTTACGTGTTACATTGCATTAAGGTGGAAGATAAGTGGTCCAGTACACAACTGTAACCAGTGCTTCTTGTTAATGAGGGGACGATCCTGAGAATCGTGCACATTTTAAAGTATAATGGACAGAAGCACGTGGAGTTCAGGGCACGGCAAGCTTCATACGAATAAGCCATTAGACTAGTATAATAGAGATAACCAGCGAGGGGAAGGGAAAAAAATTAAAATTCTCCTTTCCATCTCTCTTCCCCTGTCAATACAAAGAAGGTTAACCATCTATCCACGCTCCTGTTCTTGCTCGTTTATTCATTACAGCAGAAACGTGAAGGTCAGTGCTTCTCTTCTAATGAAGATGATGTTATAATTTCATTCACCTGCATCATAGATGATCAGACAGTAACGTGAGGTCAAGAATCGTTGCTGTTTTGTCCTAGAAGAACGTAAAAATAACAAGGAAATTGGCTTTTGCATTCACATTATGAGTTTATTATTTCTGATACAGCAATATTCTAGCTTTTTTTTTAATTTACGTCCTCCAATGTTAAGTCATTTCGGCGATGAACGAAGTGAGTTAAATGCATGCTCAAATGAGTCCAGGACACATAGAGATTAGAGTTACGCGACATACATCTTCTAGGATAAAGAAAACTCTGGAATAAAGCAACCACCACCACTTTATCAAGACAACTCACCCTGATCAAGATTAGAACTCGGGACCTCTTGAACGTGAGGCAGACACGCTAATATCCACGCTACAGAGGCGGACGATAAAATAAATTCAATACATGATAACCAAACATCGGAGCCCGTACACCTTTAAAAGGGATATTACGTTTACGGGTCTCGCAGTATATTACTGCTGACGTCAGACCTGAGGACAACACGCGAGGATAGTCCAGTTCACAATGCGTTGCTTTAGTTTCATTACTACTACTGCTCGCCACGCAGGTAGATCTGCCTTCCAGGGAGTTCAAGGTGTTGGACATATTGTATTAATAGCATTACTTTCACAACAATTACACTGGGCAACAGAAAATTAATTTTTGAATGTTTCGAACAATTCATGAGGCAATTCCTACTAATTTTGGGTTAAGAAAAACAATAATGACAACGAAAAACGTTTATTAGCTCTAGTTTCTATGATATTGTGACTTTGTGGGTTGGTGAAATTAAAAGTCCAATTGCACAAACTCAGAATGTTCTTTATTTCCACCGAATTACAGTTGGAACACTTGCCAATTACATAGAATTACGTAGCGCACACAATTGCAATTCGTAAGTTCGTCTGTCACAGGTCCACTCTACACTCACAATTACGTACGACTCCTCTGATGCATGTACACAGTCTTCCGGTTCGTTCACTCACGCGACGCTCCTCACGGCTGCTCGCCAAGAACTGAACTGACTCATCCACTGCAGGCCTTATATGGGGAAGATCGCCGTTTCTGGAAGTCTCGCGGTTCAGTGAATCTTCCCGACTGTTCCACACGACAAGGGGAGGGGAAAGAGATGGCTGGTGATGCTTTCCAACCATCCCCTCGTTAGCGCTACAAGATAAATGGGTAGGAGTGGCCGAATGCTTGCCGTCCCTTACCCAGTGGTCAGTTGATCGTGCCTTCGGATAATTGGGTGACATTATACACAAGGTGAAAGTATTACATATTAACGGATTGAGAGAAAAGGATAATTTTTAATTACATACATGCTAACAAAAATGAAAGTGGATTTGATTTATTAACTGGTAATTACATGCTAAGAGTTCTAAATTGCTGGAAAAGTACTTCGCAGACAGTCGTGTCTGAAGAGAATCATGTGGGGGCCTATTTACTTCGTTATCTTTTAGCTTGCCTCTTGTGATGGACTTCCGCAGAATCCCTATACAAAAACCAACAATAATCCGCAAGCATTTTTCATTGCAGCGACCCTGATATCTGTGTTACAACAGAAATGTCCTGATAGAATCTCTCCCCATGTTCATCGCTAACAGCTCCACAACTAGGAGGGAAAGGTTCTAGGTGGGAGAGTAACAAATGATCTTAAGGGACATGTTGCATCCAAGGTTACAGTACCTTTGCAGGAGCACTGTCACCAAATACTTCAAGTTGTCATCTGTTCTGTTGCCTAAAAATCTACGAACAACACCCTCGAAAGCTTCCCAAGCTTCCTTTTTTCCCCCTCCAAAATTTGGTCAAATGCAGGATCCTTTATAAGTTCTCTTATTTGTGGTCCGACCAAAATGTCTTCCTTAAATTTTGCATCACTTAGTTTACAAAATTTCTCTCTGATTGTGTTTTGTTATTTGACAGGTGTGCCGAAACCCCCCAAAAATTCCCCCAGATTTAAAATCTTCACTATAAAATATGAAATGTCACTTTATCTTCAAAACAAGAGCAAAGCTATCCTTTTTATGCTGATTTTTCAACTCATCATATGGAAATACATGTAAATTAACTATTTTTAAGCCCGAAACCTTTTCATTGTTGTCCAGTGTTATTGGAAAATCTCCATTTTATAAATCAAAAGTTTTGGATATTATAAACAACCATAACACAGCTTGAAGAATGTACTTTCGAGCTGTCTAAAAGCAGTTGAGGAGGTGTCTGCAAAAATTAATAATATAGGGAATGCACCACCTAACAACTGAATAGAAAATGAATTGTCCATTATTCAGCACAAAAATACTGGATTTTCAATGCTGGGTAATAGAAGAAATAAACAAAGTCTCGGACAATCATATGAAAATGTTTTGTACTACACATATGCACCATTAACATCATGTGGCTTTGAACGAACTTTAACTGTGCTGTTAAAAGAGGCACAGAAAATTCACATTCGACAATTTATGAATGTACATGGTTGTTCATTGCAATTCCCGCATCGAAAGCAATGAGAAGGATGACATGTTGTAACGTAGGTTACATTTTGTATTCGTACCGGACTGTACACACACAGCGCTTAGGTATACCTGTTGACACAGACGTTTGTTGATGTCGCACCTGGCCTTGTATAATACCTGTGCGAGTACATTGATTGCTAAGCTGTACGGGATCCGATGTCTGATGATAGCATATGATCTAAGCAACATATTCATGATCCTAAGCTACCTTAATCAACATGATATTCTGGTAAGTTGATCATCGTGTGCGTAAATGTACAAAAGTTCCAATTTTCAAAGAGAGGTTAATGTCGATAACTAATCGCTTACCAATTAATCGGATGGTGTTCATAGACTAAATTTAAAGACAGAACTGGTACATAGCAAAAACAAAGCCACTTGTTCACCTGAGGCGCAAAGAAAATTCCACCCACAACAGCATGGCCAAAACTCAAAGGAAGCATAGTGTAATCTGCCATCTATTGTCAACATTACAGAACTACTGAAGCTTTAGTTTCTTCTCCATGGAAGATATAGAAAATTCAATAAATAGTATTGTATTCCACCCAAAACTTCTATTTGAAGATTTCAGCTAAGTAGGCACAGTATCTCAGTTTCTCCAAGTAAAAGAATGTACATGTATGTTTGGGAAAGACAAGTAGAGTTTATAAAATAAATGTCAAAAATTATTTAACTTAGGGTCAATATCTTCTTAAAACCCAACACGAAAATTTCAAAAACATGTTTTTCAAGTCAATATAAAATGGCATGCCATAGAACTTTGATTTCAAGATTATTGAATGAACTGACAAGTAGTCCTAGGGCAAAACGATGTCGATGAACGGTTCTATGGATAAGGAAGCAGTTGTTGGATATTTTTAGACCTCCCACACATCAGTCTGGGCTTCTTGTGGAACACCATTACAAAAGCTGCCTTCATTATTTCCCAAAAAGACTTCGTAGAACAGGTTGCAGCAGTTTTTAATTCCATAGTCAGCATCTAGTCCTAGACTTTCTTCGATTATAACTATCGAAAGAGTAGGTCTCATTCTTTCTAGGAATGTATCGTCAAACAAGATTTGCCAGGCAACTTCCTCGTTCTCTTTGCAGGTTATGCAGATTGGGTTCAGTGTTGTAATGTCCCTCTTTCCTGAAGTGACATGTTCAGAAATTAATACAACTATTTGCCTTTCTCTTCCGTTCAAACCAATCTCAGTAGAGATGAGGAAAAGGTGTTCTGTGAATTTAAGGCCGGTTTCCTGGTTTGTCTTTGACCAGGAGAGATTTACCACCTTAGTGTCTTAACCAAATCCTTGCTGGTAATGTCAACCACGGGCTCAGGGCCAACAAAGGGTATCTCATTCTTATTAGCAAAAACGCCAACACCTTTATTTTTATAGGTGCTCTAGTAATGGGGTACGCACTCTAATTTTTTTCATGTAAGGTTGAGTATTATTTAAGGCTCCTATGTACAACATAAAACGGTTCAAATACTTACGGACACCCTGATTAACAGGAAGTAAAGGAAAATTAACCTTGATTGGCTGTCAAAGTATACGGAATGACAACACTTAAAGCTGCTTCAGTCTTCATATCTGAACGTTCTTTCTTCTTAACTCATCAATACATTATTAGCTTCATCTTTTACGATCAGTTTATGACATAACAAAACTTGTAGTTAGATTCTTAAGGTAAAATCCTCCACTGAAAGATAAACTTGACTAATAAAATCGGTGAACAAAAATATTCCAACAGTCGCTAATTATGTTATGGCATGTCACTAGAAAATGTTGACACAATGGGCAGCAAAAACAAGTGACAAAACCCCGTAGTCAGAAATAAATGAAAGCCGACTGGCGAATAATATACCTTGCATTTTGTTTCACAATGGCAGCGTATACTTATTGCTTTTTCAGCTACATCATTACTCACTCCAGAAGTGCAGAGGAGAAAAAAATATCAGAGTAACGATGCTACTAAATGTATAAATAAAATAGAACCCAAAGCTCTTGTACAGTTTTTATTTTACGAAGATATCTAACGAGGTTAAATACCTCAAAAGAAAATTTTAACTAGAGCTATCTTCTTCATTCTGGGAACCGCCCTTTTACAATTTGTAGATGGGGTTGTTGGAGAAAATCATCGGTGATTCGAACAGATAAAGAAATACAGTGGAAGGAGGGGGCAGAAAAAGTGAAAGTGAAGGCGATCGTGTTCCAAAACGAAGAGCAAGAAGATGCCTGGACCTACATCAGTGCTAACATCAACTGTTTTTCTCTTCATTGATGATGTTTGGGGAAAAAACTGTTTTGATCCGCGTCTTGGAGTGCTGCAGTAAGAACATTACTGAAGCAAATTAAAGTTCCTGAGGAAACAAAAGGGAAAAAACAAATGTGGGTTTTGTATAGTAATAACTGTTGCTTGAATAATGTGTAACAGGCATTGGATATGTAATTCTGATTTTATGTGTTCTTATAAAAACTGTTTAGATTCTGCCTTGTCAATGACAGGGCTTGTTCTGATTTGGGTAAAGGCGTTGCTGTCGTGATTTTTTACACCCTGCTAAAGTATTCAGGAAACTCGTCTCATACGATTGCTTTTGTCACTGTTCGTGTAAACAAGATTAACACAAAGCTCAATGGAAATGTATGGGTCCCGCATTAGGGAAGTCATTGGTTCGATTTCAGGATGTTCTGTTTTTTCATGTTTTCCCTGATTCGGTAGACGAATGTTGGAGAGCTGCTCTTTTACGATTTTCTTGTCTGTTTCCTTTACCCATCACCTCCATCTGCTATTTTAGTATTTAAGTACCGGGCGACACTGTTTTTTATTTCTGTGTCGCGGCTGGGCAGTAGAGGTGCAATTTCTCCAGCCTTAATGGACTACTGGTGGACCTTTCGAATTTCTCTTAAGTGAACCGCCACAGTTTATATATTGAGGCGAAGCTGAATATTATCCTGGAAACGTTTGAGAACCCGTCTGCGCTTCCACACTGACTGCTCTTCGTGTCCCTCATTCATCATTTCCTTTCATGGATCATATTCTAAACACAAGGGACGAAATAAATAATCATATCCAAACACATAACTTATTTTTTTTATATAAATAAAGCCGATATGTCCTAAAATTGTTTGTGTGAAGTCATTGATTAAATCCGAAGTTTATAAAAATAAAATTAAGTACATAAGGTACTGTACCAGGTTTTTGGGAACCCTTCCATGACTTATACCCTTTTATTTATGCTAGATAATAATTGTATATCCCCAAAGACTTCTTATATCTCATATCATCATCCTGCTGTATTAAATCGGTTACATATTTTTAGAACTGCAGAAAACCATTTAAGTATTTTCAATTAACATGATGACGACGTTCACATTTTTGATACTCCAGCTTTTTCATCTCGTCGACAAAATAGGTTCCGACAAGATCTGCAAAATACTCCTGACGGTGACCATCACGTTTTCATTTGGTGAAAATGTCTTAGCAACAAGCCAAATTTTCAAGTTTGGAAACAGGAAGAAGTCATTTGGAGCTCAATCTGGTGAATAAGGTGGATGAGGAACCAATTGGTGATTTGGTGATGTGTGCGATGGTGCATCATTCTGGTGAAAGAGCTGACTTTTGCATTTCAATCTCCGTCTGTTATTGGTCATGTTGCAAACGATACAACAATGAAGCATAATGAACCAGTTATGGTTCTGCCAACGTAGTCTATGAGGATTATTCCTTGAGAATACCCTCCCCAACCCCCCTCAAAAAAAAAAAAAGCAACGGCCATCACCTTACCAGCTGACAAAATAGTTCTTGCCTTCTTTGGTGCACTTTTACCAACCTTTATCCATTGTTTTGGTTGTTTTGACTATGGTGTGTAATGATGGATCCAAGTTTCATCCAACAATTCTTGTGGAATGTGATTGAATTTTGCCAGACACTCGGTAGAAGTGTTCTGCCGAATACGCTTTTGGTCGACAGTGAGCAACCGCGGCAACCATCCAGCATACAGATTTTTCATTGCCAATTTTTCATGCAGAATATTCTGCAATCGCTCAGTTAAGATGCATACAGCCTCAGTAATATCTGGAATTTTTATTCAGCGGTTTTGAATAATTATATCGTGGATTATTTCAATGGTGTACTGTGTGGTGACCTCAAATGGGCGACCTGAGCGCGCTTCACCTTCGGTGCTTCCACGACCACATTTAAATTCATTGATCTAAAAGTAAACGGTCTTCAATGTTAGTGCAGAGTCCACGTGAAATTCAGTTTTAATTTGTCCGCCAGTCCAGCTCTTCAAATTAAAATGTTTAATAACAACGTGGAGCTCTATTTTCTCAATTTTCAGAGAAAGAAGCTATCACACTAATCATTTCAGATGGCTGTCAACAGTGTACGATATATTCTGGCACATTCAAACTTTTTCTACAATCTTTTAAATAATCATTCTTACCACCCACAAAGTTACAACAAAAATTTCCATCCCTCCATGGGAATTTACCAGACTTCTCAAACGACTCACGTAATAGGCTATTAATCATATAAAAACAAAAATATTATTACTGTTTCAAGAGTTCAATATGGATAAATAAAAAGCTTTATTATTATATCGAGAAAAATTACTCTGGCTTAATCTATTTCACATATATCACTTATTTTTGTTTGAAACGTTTGATACATTGCCTTTTAAAGCTGCTGTCATTATTTCGTTATGGTTTTTTCCTTTTTTTTAATTTTTACATCTAATATTCTCGTCCAGGGAGTCCGGACCCCCTCCCTCCAAAATGAGTTATCATTTCAAACTTTTAATAACTAGTTGAAATAAGAGTGTTTAAAATAAATAGAAAAAAGTTAATTCAAGCTTCTCATCTTAACGTCTCTATTCACTGTCAGGCAAACACGAAGTATTTAAGAGATAAACGAAAGGTTACTGCACAGCAGCTGTAGAACTCGTTAAAATACACAAATAATGTCAATTACAATAATGTATTGCAAAGTTAACCAATTCCGAAATATTATAATTTGTTGTTTAGAATTCCCAGATACTTAAGGGTGTGCAATTTTTAACTTCTAAGTTCCTATTGCCGTTTTCATTCGAGGAGAACTAATACTTCAAATGCAACAATCAGTGTTTCGTTTTTTAAATATCTTATTACTGCTTAAATCACTTTATCGAAGGTGTAAGAACAAAAATGTGCAATGTGCAAGGTCTTTCTACAAACTTTATTCAAAGAAACAAGACAAAAACAAACTTTCCTAAAAACAATTCGAGGAAGCTTGGGTGGAGAAAGTCATGTGAATATAATATATAGCATGTGCTTTTATTTTTTAATAACATGAAAAAACACATCCCTGATTAATGATTTATTAAAAGAAAATAATTCAACGTACACTTTTGAACCTCCCCCCCCCCCCGGAAACTGACATCTAAATACGTGCCTCATAATAAAACATGAAATAGATTAGAATACCTCAGATCATTTTGTACTGTCAAATTGTTCTCTGCCCCTAAAGCATTTTTGTTTAAGACTAGAAATGTATGCTTGCTGAGTATGGCTAGATACGTTTTGTGCACTGTCTGGAATGTGTGGTAAGCCCAGATTAAATAATTGGTGGTCAATATACCCCAATAACACCCAATGTGATACCTATTTTGTAAATTTTCCAAAAATACTATCCTCGCTGTTTTCTTAAGTAATATTTCACTCACAACAGTGATGTTTTGGCTTCCCTGTAGTTTAGTAGGATAAGCAGGCTATATTCTGATTTGGATTACTTTCTCTAGATGCCTGCAAACCTTTGACCTATAGTATATATTACATATGGCTTCCCCACTTTCATAAACTAATGCGGTAACTCGTGTAATACTTGATTCTAGGGTAATAAATTATTAAACTGTGAATCGATTTTATTTGTGTACACTTTCTCGCATAAAAGATTTTAAAACTTGAAATTCCCCTTTCACTTCCTTAGCCTCAAACGCTCGAAATAGGAGTATTCGAAAAGCGAAGAAAACGAACAGAAGGTAGATAAAATGATTCAAACGTCTCTCACTTAAATGCCGAAGGTTTTATATTCGCCTGACTTCGCTTTTCCTATCATTTCCGTATTTTCCACCTAATCATAGGAGATGTGTAGTCAAGTAAGTATTCAAGCAACTTCTAGGCAAGAATTTTATAAGAACTTTTATTGCTTTGCTTGCTATTACTTTTTATGAGTGGCTCAGGGGCCCAGCACTTAAATACCTGAGTCATCCAAATGGACTTCGTGCTTCCCAAAATCATCTCCCCAAAAATGTATTAAAAATAAAATTCTCTATCCTTGTGTGAATAATATTCTCTAAACACCAAGTTTATTATTTAAACAGTTTTTTGTTTTAAGTTGAGGATATCTTAAGAATGTAACACTATTTTTAAGAAAATTCTCTCGTCTCTAATTGTTCAGTACATAATTTCCTCGACATTGTTTGCTTAGTCGAAAAGTTTCTAATGAGAGATCAAAACGCAATGTTTTTGTGACATTTACAATGTATAAATAACCGTGAATATTTTACTTTTTTCCTTTTAAATTTCCTCCTTCTACGTTAAGTCGTACCGTACGATCAATGAATGAATGATTTCTTGTGTATATTCCAAAATGTAACAATTTACAAATTTTGGCTACATTTATTTGCCTTTACCTTGTTGCTACCTTGGCTTACATGACACCCTGGTCTTCTGCTCTGCCAGGTAGCTCTTAACCTCCATGTCTACTTACTTAATTAGACCCTTTCATCCTACCCCCTATCTTCCTTTCTTATATTCCTTACATTTTTTTGACAACTTTTCTTTTACCTTCTGTAAGAACTCGCCAGTACTTCTTACCTTCTTTTACCTCCTTTGCTGTTAACATTTTTATAGCTACTATCCTCTTCTCCAATTTCTCATTTCCCCCCCCCACTCAAAACGTTTTTCTCCATATAAACTCCTTGCATTCTGTTACATAGTGCTCTATGCTTTCTTTTCCACCACACATTTCACAAATTCCCTTTCCCCTACCTCTTACCCCTCTTAGGAATATTGTTCCTGTTCTCATCCAAGCTAGCCATTCTCTCTCTTGCCTATTGTAGTACTCTACGTATGCTTCTCGTCCCCAGTTCGTTTTTATTTGTTTTAAAAATTGTAATGCTTTCATATTTTCTAGACTTCCCCATATTTCCTGTCTTTCTATATGTTCTTTTCTGTATTTTACCAATTCACCCACATCGCTTGTGTTTCTTTCCTGTAATCTCCATATATCTCCCATTCCTACATTTTCCATAATTCCTCCTTTCTCTGCCCACCAACTGTTTGAGCTCTCTAATCTTTTTGCTTTCTCATGTATAATTTCCCCTTCTTCTTTGGCCAAGCATCTATATCAGAATGTCATTATTCGTTCCATCATTATTACATTTCTTCATCTTTCGTAATTCTACTAAAGCTACGGTGCGATGAAATGCTCAAATGAGCCCAGGTCCCATAGAGTTTAGTTACCCGACATCCGTCTTTGACTATAAGGGAAAGACACAGAAAACAAACCTTATCCAGATAACTCATACGACATTCAAACTTGTAACCCCTTGAACGTGAGGCAGATAC
Organism: Mantis religiosa; assembly: GCA_030765055.1. NCBI lineage: Eukaryota > Metazoa > Arthropoda > Insecta > Mantodea > Mantidae > Mantis > Mantis religiosa. Next base: position 47,984,627 of record CM060958.1, on the reverse strand, counting down.
GCTACCACTTACGCTACAGAGGCGGGCAACTCTTCATTTATGAATGATTTCTTATTACTGGCAAATGCTGATAGATGAAATCTTACTATGAAGAATTTATGGTCCATTAAAGCCTACACTTTATTTCAAATGAAATACATTGTTTACCATTTTCTGGATATTTTTTAAGTTATTTTAAGTAAAAGTGGAGCGCAGAAGAGGTTTTCGTAGGAGTAGTTCATAGAAGTATGAGTTGACAGTAATATGAAAGAAAGTAGCAACTTAAGTTATATAAATAATATAATGCTATGGGCAGAAGAAGCTATGTGAACGATCATCGATTTTTGTATCCCTTATATTTAAAGTATATCATTTCATCAAAATGCTCCCCATTTACTACAAACGCCTATCTTGAAGGGAAAATAATGTTTTGGGATAGGTGCATTATCAAGTCGACACACACGCCACTCTTTAGGAACCAAGAGACAAACTCCATGTGACTCACTAGCTTCTCGAGAGATGGCAGTACCATACTGTGCGTGACTGCTCGCACCAAGGTCAACTTACTTTATTCTTCATTCTAACAGTTTTTATACGAATTCTTCGGGAAGCGCCTCTATTTCTACTAATTAAAAGCTAAAAAGGCACTTGCCGCTGAACGTTTCTTTTAGTATGTATGCACGAAATAGCTCCCGTTTCTCTTGAGCGTGCCATCACAGAATACAAGATTGTTTCAAGGTCCATTAAAACATTGGTTCAAACTTAATGCCTTGAATTCACAGAAGTTTCTTTACCGATTATTTTAGTTTCAAATGGTATGTGTTGAGTCTTTGGCAAAAACTTGTTACAGGATTGATGGATTAAATGCAATATTTTCTCTCTTTATTGTAAATATCTCAACATATCAGAAAAGTAGTAGTATAAGATTCCAACCAATAACAAGGTACATATATCTCTGAAGTGGATAGCCCACCAAAAATATTTTTCACATGAGCAGTG
>CM060958.1:47818649-47981149 GCA_030765055.1 Mantis religiosa | reverse complement strand
TTTTCCTATAAATGCCATAACCTTTGTTTTTTCTACTGATATACTTAAAACATAATCTTGGATCAATTTTTGTAGCTTGTAAATACTTATTTGCAGCTTATCCTCCCTGTCGCACATTAAAACCATATCATCCGCAAGGAGTAGCACACTTAAAGCATTATTTGTATGTATTTTTATTTTTAATGGTGCGGAGAATAACTACATGGTCTTAAACCATTATTAATTATCATATTCAGACGTGTGCAAATTATTATACTCATTCATTTTTTTATTTTACTTTGCTTCAGTTTAACATTCAAAATAATAGTTATTTACCGCCCTAACCCATTTCAATTTGTCGTAATTCTTTCTTTTCCTTCCTATAATATGAAGCATATTCAATGAAATTTCTCTCTTAATAATACCTGGGGGATGTTTCTTTTGCTTATAGTAATATGGTGGTAGCTCTGAAATAAGACCAGCCATTTTCTTCATGTCTGTTTATCCAACTGTTTGCCTTCATTTGGTGAATGTAGTTACTGAAGATTGTTAATATTTGCCTTTATTGTGTTTTATGGCTAATATATCCTCAGTATTTATTATTAATTGATCTCAAGCCAGGTGACGTCGTGTATCTTATCCTTAGTATTCACATTTATTCAAAAGTGAGGTTATGGGTAAAACTGCTGACTTATCCCCAAGGAAAGTAGCTGTAACTGAGAGTCTTTTGAAGCAAACTCTTTATTCACAACGTGAAATAGCTAAGAAAATGTGTATTTCACAAATATCTGTAAGTCGCATTAATCAAGCTTTAACATTGGGTGAGACGTTGACCTCACAAAGGGATGGAAAATGCGGGAGGAAAAGAAAGCTATCACCAAGGATGCAAAGAAAACTTGTGTAGGTGGCAATATATATATATATATATATATATGTATATATATAAGAGGAACCAGCATTGAACTCAGTAATCAACTAAAGCAGTACGGTACTGAAATATCAGCCTCAGTAGTTGGCAGAAGATTATGTGAAGCAGATTTGACACTTGCAATGGCAAAAAAAAAGAAAAAACACCGTTTAGAATGGGCCAAAGAGATGCAAAAATAACATCCAGTGGAACTTTGGATAAAGGTAAATAGTATGAAAGGTGTATATAGCATAACATTAAATTATGTACCTGTAAATTTTATGGAAATGAACTAAACAGCCTAAACTTTGTTTCTATCATTGCTGGTTTTGTTATATTGTCTTTGAGAAATTTTAAAACTGTTTAATATTAATAGAGGTTTTTATTGTTTCAGGTAATTTTCTCAGATGAATCCATGTTTGAAGTATGTGAAGAGAGCAGCCAATATGTGAGAAGGACAGATATAGAAGCATTTTCCTCTCAGTGTGTCGATCAAAAAGTAAAGCACCCAACATCAAAATTGGTCTGGAGCTGTATGTCTGTCCATGGATCTGGAAGATTACACATTGTTGTGGCATCTATGGAGCAGAAACAGTATAAAAGTGTATTAGAAACAAGATTATTTCCGTAAAGTAAAGAATGGTTTCCAAATGGTGATTTTGTGTTCATGCATAACAGTGCTCTCTGCCGTGGAGCAAAATCTCTAACCCAGTTTCTCAAAGAAAACAATGTAAAGGTACTACCATGTCCAGGGAATAGCCCTGATTAAAATCCAATAGAGAATCTGTGGGGTATTGTTAAACAGAGACAGAAAAACTTGAAAATAACAACAAGAGTTCAGCTTATTTAGGGCCTGATAAGCATTTGTTACAGAGATGTAGAAATAAAGGAAAAGTGCTCCACCCTTGTAGAGAGCATGCCTAAACGCATAAAAATGGTAATAAAGGCTAAAGAAATGCATAAAAAATACTAAGAGGTGAAAAAAGATATTTTGTAATATTATTTCTGTTAAATAAATAGAAAATAAACGGTATATGCTAAAACTTTCACCATCGAGTCTAATAATTTCCACACGTCCCTATTTTGATAGTCATCAATTTTCTAAAACTATATTTTTTAAATTATGGCAACAAATAAATACTGGTTCAATTGAACTGTTTATATCAGATCTGAACAGAAGTTACATACATAGCAAAATGGCATCATGCTATGTTGGAGGCTTCAACAATCTTTCAGGGTATCGCGTTCCTGGAATTTCGCTTCCAGAATGTCTCTCCAACACCTGGGGGATTTGAGTATCGAGGACGTTACGCTGAATATTTAAAAAGGATGACGAAAATGTGGCAAAGAAAAGAGGACTGGTTCGACTTTCTGGGACAGGAACTTTGAAAGCTGACGTACTGTCGCTTCAGTGTTATATGCAACCCTATATCATCCGGTTTGAGGTTATTGGTACTTCTTGGACCAAAAGTATTGATATTACATAGCACTTAATCAAAACAAAGTACATGTAGATTAGATTCTCTGTTTAGTTGATTCAAATTTAAAAGAACAGTTTTAATTTCAAACTCAGTATCCACTTATGTCCTTGTAAAATTAAAAAAAAAAACAAAAAAAAAAAAAACGTAAACCAGAATTATGCAAGCAGTTTTATGAATTTATATAATTATATAATTGATTTTCTCTAGAGAAACCTAGAGAAACAACGGAAACTATCGTATTCCTGTGCAAATATAATCAGTTATATTGATGATTGCATACCTGGCGTATTCTTTGAGACATTCCATGTAGAAAGACCGCTACATAGTAGAGGAAATTACCCGCTAGATTACAGTTTTACCTTTTGAAAGAATGTCGTTTGCATTACTTACACGATGTTGCACATCATCTACACTGTCACAGAATATGTAGGTCAACAGATTCACAAACACCCCTCACTTATGGTTACATTAAAAGGTGTGCTTTTTTCATAGTATTTTAATCAGCCTGTCTACACTCAAACTGAATAGTTACTACGGTCAGCAATGAAATGAAATGAACATTGAGAAGCACTTCATTTCATGATAATATGGAATAGGAGCATTTTTGTAATAATATGCAACTTGTTGTCTGCCCGCCTCGGTAGCGTAGATGGTAGCGTCTCTGCCTCGCGTTCAAGAGGTCCCGAGTTCAAATCTCGGTCAGGGCGAGTTACCTGGATAAGGTTTTTCCGGGGTTTTCCCTTATCCTGATAGACGAATGTCGGGTAACTCTAAGCTCCAAGGACCCTGGGATCATTTGAGCATCATTTCACCCATTTCATTCATCGTCGGATATGACGATGGAGGACGTAAATTGCCACCAACCTTTGACACAATAAAAAAGTATTATACTAGCTTAAAATTTAAAATTGTGCTCCATTTAACAAATTGAATTATTATATTTTATCTAATGCGGTCAAGAGCTCCCAACGCCATCTTTACATTTGACAAAGATACAATGCGAGCATTAGATACCAACATATGAATAATTACTTATATGACCTTACAAAATAACAAAAGAATAATGAGTCAGCAATATTCGTCGATCTCTCGAACACCAATCACGGAGTACTAAACATAGTCAAACTTTCTTCCCATTTTATTATTTTAATGTCACTTTAACAATTAGCTCTCATTGCACCTCACGAAGTTACGTAGTGTGTAGAGTTAAAATGAAGTAACAATGTAGTCGACATTAAGATAGTTGCCTAATGTTTTTATGAGAACTCCTAAGTGGTTTACCGGGAAAAATACGAGTCGGTTGGAGAATTTAATGTCTTATCGGCATGTTGGCCATAGTAGCTCAAGGGTTAGAGTGGCTGGACGGCAACCAGAAGATCCGTGGTTCAAATCCCGGCTATGAAATTGAATTTTTCAGTCTGACTCTATCTTTCCATACTTTTCTCTGGTTTTTGCCAAGATTGTTTTAAAACGGCATTGAACAGCCTTTAACATACTTCCACGTATCTTTATGCTTTATGGATACTAGTTATTCAAAAGTATACTAAGTTTTAACAGATAGTTTATGTACATTCCATCCTGGATATATTAAAATATGCATCTTAGTTTACATGTAAACTCATAAAATTGTATAACCTTACAGGAGTTTACTTAAAACTTTTGCCACGTGTGACGTATAATGCATATTAATTTCATTTTTGTGTCGCACTTATGGCTTATGAGAACTCAAAACATTTATTTTCTGTGAAGCGTTAGGTATATTAAAATTTTGTTGGATTACAGTACGGATGGTAATGTTGGCACATCGACCATGCAGTCATTTGTTACTGTGCCCCCCGATGGGGAGAGTACCGAGAGTGGGTCACTGAATCAGAAGCCCCGACAGAGCAGAGGGCAAGTCCATTGCGGCTGACCCCGTAGCTCAGCCGGTAGAGCACCTGCCTGCCGTGCTAGGGGTCCCGGGTTCGATTCCCGGCGGTGGGCATGGGAATTTTTCTCCGACCAAGATAATTCCCCATCTTCCACAGAGTCTGCGTGATCTAATGATTACAAACCAAAGATAACGAGCTAACACCTTCAGTATGTTCCAAAGGAGAACGGCCGCCGATATGACCATATCAGTTAAAGGCGGGGTATAAATGGAACAAGGAAAAAAAAAAGTCCATAGCAGTTCTAAATTGTCCAATACGCTGACACTCTTCACTGTTGGAGGTAGGCACATCCTCAAGGGAGCCTCTGAAGTCGCAGACGTACTGCCACGGACGAAGGTTTATAAAGGCATCTTTTCTCTCTGCCATGTAGCGCCCGAGTCATCTGACCACGTGGGACAACCGTGAAAGAACCAAGCGAATGAAGGTTACTGAGGAAGAATGGAAGGAACATTCGCCAAGGGACTGGGGGAAACCTCCGTATAAAACAACGTATGGGTCATGTCAGTCATGGTAATCGAACACGCGACCTTATAGCCCAAGAAATCCCGTTTAGTAAGTAGCAGGAAAGTGCAAATTAGATAAATTGACACGATTCCATGCACTCTGGATTCATTTATGCACTTCATACGAAATAAATTTGAAAGTAGCAGCACTCTGGTGGAAAATAAATCAAGTGGTTTATAGCGCTTGCAGCGCAACTGCATTCTCCGGTGCCGAAGTAATCTGCTACGCCTCTCCGAAATCCGTCTGTGGATTTCCCACTTGTCATGACCTAATGTAATGAGAACTTCTTTCTCTCCATTCGTGTCTCACGCAAGCAGAGCATGTCGGATCTTCATCTGTTTGTTCACGGCTGTCAATTTTTATTGCGGGGCATTTCGTAACTGCATACTTAAAACTTTCCCTGCATATTATGCATCATGTGGAAGAGCAGCCTTTAGAAACTTATTTTTACTTATTTATTTCTTAACTTCTGTCTAAATTTGCCAATCGAATAAGTCTTTGTGCTAGGACGTCTATAAGATATATGAGAGTTCATTCATGTGTAAAAAGAAACATATGTGCTATTGAGGTAGAACAAAATTGGCTTTCATATTTTGTCTACTAAGATAAGCTAGATTACAGTGAAATATTTCACCGGAAATATACGTGTTGAAACTCTGTAGAAGAGGAGGGGTTATCCTATCCACAAAAGTCAGTGTAATACCAAATTTGGTATTCAAATTTAGTGTCTTTCAAGCATCCGACTCAACGTTTCAGAGAAATCTACCAATCCCAACTAACATTTGCGTTAAAAACGGTTCAGTTTTCAAGACCTGAAGCTTTACTGGCGTCGAATGTACTAAAGTCCTTCTCGGGAAGCAATCTGAATGTGGGACACCGTATATAGAACAAACTGGAAGGACCATCGCTATTAGAATAAACGAACATGAACGGAGAAGTCTGGGCTGGCAGAACATTGTTTTGATAAAGACCACAGAGCCATTTTCGGGAAGCAACCTTCTTGGCAAAATGCAACAGTTACTGGTTAGCGGAGAGTTAAGGAGACCTTGGCCATTTCCTCCAAGAGGAGCACGCTTAATAGTGATGCTGGATATTAGTTCATTTCTTCTTGGAAACCGGCCTTAAAAATGGAAGTTAATCGGCTTAAGAAGCACTGATTTATACTGCTTGATCATCAAATTAAGGGCTGTTCAATAAAAAATGATCACAATCTTTTACAGCGTACCTTTCCTCATACTCATAATTTTGATGGTCCTTCTGAAAATAGTCTACTCTGAATGCGATGCACTTGTCACAGCGTTTCTGCCAGTCTTCAAAGATATGCTGGAAAACATTTTTTGAGAGATCCTTAAAAATCGCCTCCGTAGCCTTCACCGCTGCTTCTGATGGATAATGCCTCCCACGAAGGCGTTTCTTCCAGTTAGGGAATGGAAAAAAGCCACATGGGGCTAAATCCGGACCATAGACAGGGTGAGGGATGTACTTCACGTTGATTTTTGCAAGATATTCAGCAACAACATTGGCAATATACGACCGCGCATTATCGTGGTGCAGCATCCAGCCTGCTTCAGAGAAATGTGGCCTTTTTGCGCCTGATATGGCCCTACAATGTTTTCAGGACATCCCTGTAGTATTTTCCAGTTACTGATGTGTGTGCAGGTACAACATGCTGATAAACCAATCCATGAATATCAAAGAATGAGATGACCATAACTTTCCCAGCAGAAGCAACCACTTTTCCTTTTTGGGGGGTTGGTGATGAAGGAGATTTCCTCACTGGTCTTTGCTGTTTGCTCTCAGGATCAAAATGATGTAGCCAAGTTACATCAGCAGTGATTACGTTTGAAAGAAACACCGGATCTAACATCAACTTTAACTGCATTTTACCTTCATTGCAGCTGAAGGCGATACTGAGCATGTCTGAACTTGTCTGGTTCTCACAGGCGGGAACCAGGAGTACCAACAATGAAACTACTACGGCGTATTTGTTTCACCTTAAGCTAACGGAATATAATACGTTTGAAATTTACTACAAAAAATTATGACCGTAAGAAAATTATGACCGTAAGAAAATTATGATTATTCTTTATTGAACAGCTATCGTAGATACGTTTATCTGACCTAAAAAGTTTCCTACACACACGTCATCTATCGAACTAGCATTTAATTTACTGCAAACAATCTTTTGTACAGTGACGCGAGTATTGGCAGTGTTTTGCCTTTGTTAATATTTGTGTTATATCCATTTAGTGCTTATAAGATTTCTTATCAATATCATGATATTGGGAGCGATGTACGCACCCGAAACGTGGACTTTTAATAGTATTTTCACCTGGCTTGTTTTTCGATAATATCTTGAATATACATAGGTGTGTAAATCATTAGAAATCATTAGACTCATTCATGTTTTTTTTTTTTTTTTTTTTTTTTTTTTTTTTTTTTTTTTTTTTTTTTTTACTTTGCTTCTGTTTAACATTCAAAATAATAGTTATTTACCACCGTAACCTATTTCAATTTGTCATAATTCTTTTCCTAGCTATAATATGAAACATGTTCAATGAAATTTCTCTCTTAATAATAGCTGGGGGATTTTTCTTTTACTTGTAGTAATATGGTGGTAGCAGCCATCTTCTTCATGTGTGTTTATCCAACTGTTTGGTGATATTGCTTTCATTTGGTGAATGTAGTAATTGAAGATTTTTAATATTTACCTTTATTGTGTTTTATGGCTAATATAGCCTCAGTATTTATTATAAATTGATCTCAAGCCAGGTAACATCGTGCATCTTATCCTTATAATTCACATTCATTCAAAAGTGAGGTTATGGGTGAAACTACTGAATTATTCCCAAGGAAAGTAGTTGTAACTGAGAAGGAAACCTTATTCACAACGTGAAATAGCTAAGAAATTATGTATTTCAGAAGAATCTGTTAGTCGCATTAATCAAGCTTTAACATTCGGTGAGACGTTGACCTCACAAAGGGATGGAAAATGCGGGAGGAAAAAAAACTATCACCAAGGATGCAAAGAAAACTTGTTCAGGTGGCAAAAAAATACATAAATAAAAAAAAAAGAAAAAAAAAAGAAGCGCAACCAGCATTGACCTCAGTATCCAACTAAAGCAGTACGGTACTGAAATATCAGCCTTAGTAGTTCGCAGAAGATTATGTGAAGCAGGTTTACCAGCAGGCAGGACTCGTGATAAGGCTAAACTGACACCTGCATTGGCAAAGAAGGTTTAAAATGGGACAAAGAGATGCAGAAACCTCCAGTGGAATTTTGGAGAAAGGTAAATAGTATGCAAATTGTATATAGCATAAAATTAATATATGTACATTTAAATTTTATGGAAATGAAATAATCAGCCTAAACTTTGTTTCTCTCATTGCTGGTTTTGTTATACTATCTTTGAGCAATTTTAAAACTGTTTAATACTGATAGAGGTTTTTATTGTTCCAGGTAATTTTCTTAGATGAATCCATCTTTGAAGTATGTGAAGAGAGCAGCAAATATGTGAGAAGAACAGATAAAGAAGCATTGTCCCCTCAGTGTGTCGATCAAAGAGTAAAGCACCCAACATCAAAAATGGTCTGGAGTTGTATGTCTGTCGATGGACCTGGAAGATTATACATAGTTGTGGGATCTATGGAGCAGAAACAGTATTAAAGTGTATTAGAAACAAGAATATTTCCGAAAAGTAAAAAATGGTTTCCAAATGGTGACTTTGTGTTCAAGCATGACAGTGCTCACTGTCATAGAGCAAAATCTGTAACCCAGTTCCCCAAACAAAACAATGTGAAAGTATTACCATGGTCGGGGAATAGCCCTGATTTAAATCTGTGGGCTATTGTTAAACAGAGACTGAAAAACTTGAAAATAACTACAAGAGTTCAGCTTAATGAGGGCCTGATAAACGTTTGGCACAGAGATGATGAAATAAAGGAAAAGTGCTCCACCCTTGTAGAGAGCATGCCTAAACGCATCAAAATGGTTATAAAAGCTAAAGAAGTGCAATAATTTGCAGACGTTTGTAGTAATGATCCGTCCTTCCATCCTTTCCTTTGCGGCAATGCCACAAAGGGCCCACTGCCCTTCGTATGCAGCTATGTCACGTTATGTGCCTCCGCCATTGTTTTACCTTAAGAACTATAAAAATTAAGACAAGTCATACATTTTAATTATCTTTAAAACGCGGCACGAGCGTTTCGCTTACAAAATAATGTAAAATTTTTGTTCACAACATACGAGGATGTTAATGTTTTCAGTTAAAAGGTCGTATAAAGCTTCCTTCACATGGCTTTACTTTTATCTACATTTGCTCATTTCTCCACTCATATGATGTTTTTGTTGAATGTCCAGTAGTGGGAGGGAAAGAACACCTGTACTACTTTAAGGCAGGTGCAACTATCTCATCTATTGCTCGTGCTGCTGCTTTTTCTACTACCTGAATTCTAAATGAGAGGAATCACTTAGAAACTTCTAATTGTGAAGTTTAGACCTGTTATTTAATAAATATTTTCGCTCTTGGTAGTTGATGAAGTTTGCGTGTTAAAATGTGACCAGTAAACAATCTCGGCAGGGGGTTTTCTTGAAACTTCATTAAACATTCGGGGTTGCACTGAAAATAATTGCTGACTACCATTTTAATATGATATACCGTCATTTGCATTGGGTAGCGTTTAGCGTGTCTGCTCAGTAATCTGGAAAACTCCGAGTGGGATAGCTCAGGCCGTTTCGTTTGTGGTCAACATTCGGGAGGCCTGGGTTGGATTCCCGTGGCCGACCTACCTGATTCGTGGGGATTTTTGGCTTACACATATTGCCAAGCCAATGCTGGGTAGCTTAGTTACATCTCCCGAATTTAGCATCCTTCCATTTCATCTTCCTCATCATTTCACATCACAGGGTAGAAGTGTCGAAGGGTTCATGATGGTGCATGGCAGGATGATATGCTCTGAGTCAAACTTTGTCCTCCGGTAGAACGGTTTCCGGTCTCAGAGTCCGGTCTGGTGGGGCCTTTTGTGGACCCAGTCGGTTGAGGTTAGTTAAGCGCAGAGGATCTACTCAAAAGCCGAAGGCCCTGAGAGTTTTCCATCTCTCTACCCGGGAGAGATGGAAAACTCCGGGGCTCTTTCCATAGGGCAATACCTGGTTCCATAAAAAGCCCCCCCCCCCTCCCATCGACAACAACGTCAAGACGGGATGGAAGTGGATACTCCATTTACGCGCGTCAACCCTGCAGTGAAGACTACCGAATAACCTCGGTGGGGCCGCCTGGTGATCCAGCACACCTTCTACTAGCTCTGCAAGCTAGTACGGTGACTTATGAGCAACCATCTACCCTCTCCGGCGGCCGAAGCCTGGCCGGAGGTACCCGATCTCCAACGGGTATAGGGAACACACTGCCCTCTCAAGTCCAACCCAATCTGAACAACTCCCATTCAGGAAGGGACTCGAATGTTCGACCCAAGGTACCTCTAGTAACGTCAGAGGAACCACGATTGCTAAGGGTCCGCAGCGCCCACACCATCGCAGTTGTAGGGGTCGGATCCCCTCCCCTACGAGAAATCGGTTGAGGTACCGGATGTGCTGGCCTCCCGGAAAGTTCCCTACTTGAAAAGTGTAGCGACCCTGCTCTTTACACTGCCATGCTCCCAGAGATTGCCGCCCTCATCCTTCTTCCCGGGTAAGCCCTTCTTCAGGCATAGGTTCAATAACCCAAGTTGGTTGCCCTGCCGAGTCCTCTCTGATGAAATCCAAGGTAGTCCAATCGAATCTGGAAAGCCCTAATGTGCTACTGAGTTGGAACGACGTTAAAAAAGTTACATTCAGGTGAGTTTTTCTAGTCATATGATTTGTAAATGGGCTCCAACGAAATGGCTCTGTGGTAACGTGTGAGCTTTGCATTCGTCAGGTTCTCATTGACAGTGCAATCTCATCTTGTGTTGTATGCTGGGATGATTTATCTACCACGATTCCTTTCCATGATTTCAATTTTATTCTGTTTTCATCTTTTAAATGCCTTTCTTGGTTTTGCGGAGAACAGATGAACGGAAATATCCAGGTCACTAAGGAGCTGCCTGGTCGAAGGGTGGTTCGTCTTCTCCAGGCAGCTCCAGAAGTGGGACACATCTTCTAGCCTGGAACTGTTAGGAACTTTCGCGCCTCTTGACCTGCCTGCTACATTTCATCCCTTCCTCCCAGTGGGATGACTACAATGGATCTACATAATCTTGGCCTACGAGGTGTCCCTCTGAATTGCATGACCAGGTGGTTAAAACATGTTGGCGAGAAACAAATATTAGTGATTTTCCACTTGGAGGGGGAATATATACATATAATCATGTTCAGCTTTGAGATGAATTATACATCTAGCGATTAGTAGTTGAGAATGATATAAAATTTTCAAAACAATAACAAAGAATAACTTTTAGCTGTATAAAACCACTAATAATGCTACTTTTCAACAATTATATTGTTCAATAAGTTCTACGTTGTGTGTGTGTGTGTGTGTGTGTGTGTGTGTGTGTGAGAGAGAGAGAGAGAGAGAGAGAGAGAGAGAGAGAGAGAGAGAGAGAGAGAGAGAGAGAATAGCGTAAGTAAGGAACGTAAATTCGGTTAAATACTCAATATTTACTTCAGCTTCTAATGAAACCACTGAAGTTTGGAACATTTAACAGTTAAGAAAGAACAAAAATGCGTTAACGATTGGTGTTAACGATTTGATTAAAATCCATAAGCATAAGATCTCCTTAAAGCTCACAACTTAGTTTATGTACTTAGAGTAAACCATTTCCAATGTTTTCCTGTTTGTTAGTTTGAATTTCCCAATATTTATATTTTCTTAAGTAGGAAGCCATTATTCGTGTATTCTACATCCTGCACATGAAAAATGAGCACAGTATCAAAGCTATCACAAAGCAACCAGCAATTGAAAGATATTAGCATCACTTAAAGACTACTGGTAGCCAGAATTGCTCTAGCACCTACAATAAAATTAACAATAAAGTAATTAGCAAATGTTTATCCCAATTAACATGAAGTATAGATAGGTAGAGAACGTCAATGTATCATGTAATTACAAATATCAGAGTTTGTTTCTCTGGTTATGCAAAGAGAAATCATCATCATCATCATCATCATCATCATCATCATCATCATCATCATCATCATCATCATCATCATCATCATCATCATCATCATCATCATCATACCCGTCTCGGTAGCATGGATGGTAGTGTGTCTGCCTCACCTTCAACAGGTCCCGAGTTCGAATCTCGGACAGGGAGAGTTACGTGGGTAAGGCTTTTTCTGGGGTTTTCCCTTATAACAGACGAATGTCGGGCAACTCTAGGCTCCATGGTGCCCCTACTCATTTGAGCATCGTTTCAACAATTCCATTCATCGTCCGATATAATTTGACGTTGGCGGCCCTCGTAGTCATGGTCGTTAAGAGTGTATGTCTCCAGCGTTCCGACGCGTAGAGGGTCGCGGTTTCGAGTCCCGCCTTGGGCATGGGTGTTTATGTGTATAGTGTATATGTGTGAAACTACAGAAAACAGACAGTAAAGTAAACGGAAACAATAAAAAATACTGTTAAATCAGGGAAAAGAAAAATATATAACTATGAACATAGATGTATAATTTTAGATTTAAAAAACTTTGGAGGACATAAATTACACAAAAAATCATTATCATCCTTCTATAATTTTTTTCTTCGACTCAAGTAAAGTAGATTGGATCATATTTCATTGGAGGGGATTTGGCTAATTGTACCCAAGTCCCAAGTGAGGACCCACAATGGGAAGGATGAGAAGAGAGGACAGAAGGCGACCGACCCAAGGAATCACGACAGTGCAGAGGGCGTGCTCCCTCTGACCATTCGGAAACTCCATGGCAGGACACTGCAACCGATATCCCTTCCCACCGTCGTCCCGAAATGGTCCACGGACAGGCCAAAAAGTGTACCACTGAAGGAGGAAGTGTTTACCCGCCATGTAGTGCCGAGACTCCCGCCGACACTTTCTAACCTGAAAGAGGCTACCAGGTGGGAGAAAATTAGCAACAGAAAATTAGCAACTACGAGTCAGTTGGAGAATTTAATGTCATGTTGGCACGTTGGCCATAGTAGCTCAATGTTTTAGAGCGGCTGGACGGAGACCAGAAGATTCGTGGTTGAAATCCCGGCTATGGCATTGAATTTTTCAGTCTGGTTCTACTCTTTCATAGTGCGTCGTACACACGACTAGTGTGAAAGAACAATTAATTACCATTAATTATGCCTAATATTGGTCCAAAATATAAAGCCCCGGCTTTAAAGTACTTACAGCATAGTAAGTCGCCATTAAGGTAGTTGCCTCATGTTTATGAGAACTCCTAGTAGTTTACCGGGAAGAACACGAATCAGTTGGAGAATTTAATGACATGTTGGCACGTTGGCCTTAGTAGCTCAGTGGTTCAGTGCGGCTGGACGGAGATCAGAAGATCCGTGGTTTAAATCCCGGCTATGGCATTGAATTTTTCAGTCTGGCTCTACTCTTTCAGGTGGGAGATGAAATGAAATTATAATAGAGATGAAATGGAGGCACAGAGCATTCGATGTAATTGACATACCGAGCTTTCGTCTGGCGACCCGGGAAAACCCTGGTTCGGGAATCGAACCTGGCCTTCCCAAATGCGGGCCACAAAGCAAATCGCCTAGCCATTCCACTTTGTAAGTAGATAAATTAGTAAAGCTTTCAAGAACGGTCTGGTAAGAAATGCATAGTGAAAGTCTTCATGAAACGTATCACACTGATTTTTTTTTTTTTTTTTCACATACGAGTGTGTTTAATCAATTCCTCACATACTAAATGTTTAATCGCTTTATTTATTACAATTCCAGAAATCTAGTATAATTTGCTATACATGTTTTTATAATCCAATAAAGCTGTTCGAGTTTGTTTGCCTAGACTGTACGTTTCATATAATCATCAGATACGCTGTTTTTGTTAAGTTTCCAAATGGTAGTTGGTGTCTGGAAATGAATATGGCCAGGTGTATAAATCAAGCGGAAGATGCATCGCCAGTCCTTACATAGTTGGAGCGTGTGCCAGGAACAGTCGTTGTTTATTTTAACGTAACGATTAAGGTTGTCAAGTTGGTGATATACCATTTGTAGAGGCAATTGCTGCTTACGGTCAGGTTAGCCAAGCTAAATGCGGTTGGGATTGTTACCATAACACGAGCGGCTTCTTCGGGTGTTCAACGTAAATCAGAGACAACTCCTTTCTTGTTGAGTTTTAGGCTAATATTTCAACCAGAAGTACAGCATTCGGAGAAAGAACTGTAAATAACAACTGGAACGAGTTGCAAGGTGCGAGAGAACACGAGGAACGAGCCTAAAGCATCTGTTATACAAACAAAAGATGCTTCTACAAATTATGAACCAAGATATCTTAATTACTTGCACGAACTTTACAACTAACACATTTAAAGACTAAATAATAACGATGATGATAATAATAATAATAATAATAATAATAATAATAATAATAATAATAATAATAATAATAATAATAATAATAATAATAATAATAATAATAATAATAATAATAATAATAATAATAATAATAATAATAATAATAATAATAATAATAATAATAATAATAATAATAATAATAATAATAATAATAATAATAATAATAATAATAATAATAATAATAATAATAATAATAATAATAATAATAATAATAATAATAATAATAATAATAATAATAATAATAATAATAATAATAATAATAATAATAATAATAATAATAATAATAATAATAATAATAATAATAATAATAATAATAATAATAATAATAATAATAATAATAATAATAATAATAATAATAATAATAATAATAATAATAATAATAATAATAATAATAATAATAATAATAATAATAATAATAATAATAATAATAATAATAATAATAATTAGCCAAAGAGAAGTTATTTACTATCATAGTCACTGCATATCAATTTAAATATATTTGATAATATAATTGCTGTGCAACAAACCAATTACAATCAACGTGTAACAATCACATTAAAACAAATGGAAAATAATTGTTCTTTTACACTAGTCGTGTGTAGGCTAAGGTATGGAAAGATTGTCAGATTGAAAAGGTCAATGCCATAGCCGGGATTTGAACCACGGATCTTCTGGTTGCCGTCCAGCCGCTCTAACCCTTGAGCTACTATGGCCAACGTGCCGATATGACATTAAATTCTCCAACTGACTCGTGTTTTTCCCGGTAAACCACTTAGGAGTTCTCATAAACACATGAGACAACTACCTTAATGGCGATCAATAACGTGTAAGTACTTTCTAAGTGCTTTTTCCACAACGGGCTAACCTAACAGATGGACAAAATCTTACTGGCTGGCCCCGTAGCAGTCATTGGAGCATTCTTCCTGCCGTGGTAGGGGTCCTGGGTTCGTTTGTCAGCGGTGGGGTGTAGAGTTTTCTCCAACCAAGATGATTCCCCATCTTACCCAGAGCCTGGAAATATGAATAATAGTGCGACTGTGTGCGTGATCTAATGATTAAAACCCAACAAATACGAGTTAACACCTTCGGTACGTTCCAAAGGAGAACGGCCGCCGATATGACCATTGCAGTCAAAGGCGGGGTAAAAATAGAACAAATAATAAAAAATAAAATCTTACTGGAGAAGTAGTGTGGATTTACTCAAAACCATATGTGTGAATTACGTATTTTTGTGGATTGAACCTCAGCCGAGATACTCTTCCTAATTTCTTTATATTTTCCAGAAATTTTACCTTTTTAAACATAGTCATGTGAAGAGAAGCGGATATCAAAGCTACTCCATACCGACAGCGGTTTGAACATTTATGTTTTATTGTTTGCTTTAATACTTTGCCTTTAGCAAATAGATAAGAGGAATGCGCATTTGTAAGAATAACTGTACAAGAATAGAGAAAGTCACATGAATCCAATACATACGATTTTTACAATAGGTTCATGTATCTATATGTGTTGCGGCAAACCCGCATACCAGTGTTAAACTGATTGGGTTATAATTGGAGCTATAAGTTCTCTTATCCTCAGGTGAATGGTTGTAGGAAATGGATTTTGGTGGTTGTTGGCTACTCGGTCGTATTAATAACACTTTGTTTGTTGTAGAATTATTTGGTTTAATTCCTACTAAGTTTGCTTATCGACTTGGATCGGTAACCACCTGTTAGTAAAATTACTAACATATATTCAGTTTTACTTGAAACCCTGGATTACTTGTTTAAAATTACTTCCGCGCGGTTTCTATTTCTTCTTTATACGACGACTACTTTTCTCTAATAAACTCCTAATGCTGCTTCTACTTACTCTGGTTGCTCCAATCTTAAGTTCCGTATATTTCAGACTTATAAATCTTCGCTTCTTTTCTTAACGCGCAGGAAACACGTCCTTCCTGTCGTAGTACAACATTTTAAGTAAATTTTTCTTACTTCCCGATTCAGTTCGAACTTTATTCTGACCCCTCTCTAAATTTATTACATGACCATACTAGCTCAGCCTTCTCAAATGTTATATTATTATTGGCTTCTTATTTATTTCGAATTTTCGCATTGGTTTGCAAAACTCATTTAACTCATTGACGTTTAGCCCACCCTGAGTTGGGGAACGCCTGCCCTGAGTTGTTTGTAACGGTATATATCGTTATCAAATCAGTGAAGTAAATCCGTTTAGCGTTCATGCTCAAATGCATTTTGAAAGCCCTTTGTCCCAACACATTCCTGGCTGTAAGTATTCTATAGTTCTCAGACATTGAACTTCTACTGGCACAAAGAAGGTAACGGACCTCCCTTCCTGGCTCTCCAAAGTGTACAGATTTTTACAAGAATATTCCCTCTTCCTTGCCTGGATGCTAGTATATATGTTATATTAAATTATATTCTTTCCTTCTTATTCTTTAAGTCAACCACTATTTTAATCATTACTCTACCCATTCTAATTTCATATTATTATAACAAGATTCTGTATTAGTTTAGCAAAGCATTTTTATTAATTTATCTACTTTTTAACTACCTGATTTCGATTAATTCGCCACCTCCTGATACTGAGATACACAAAATCTTACCTCAGTAAAACTTTGATCTCTTTAAGTCATATATAATTTCTCCAAGTCTTATGGAGATATGTTTTCAAGTAATTGTTTGTTACTGATTTGAATGTTCAAATACTATCAACTTTCTTACATAGACATTTTTGGTTTATGTATATCCTGGGCATACAATGAGAATGGAAACTCAAAACGATTTAAAACATGTAACACAAGCATTTGTTCAAATGTTTATCTCGATTAATATAAAGTAAATAAATTCATGAGTAAGATTCTAGCATGTATATACTTTGTAACTAGAATTGGTTTAGGGAATCTAAAGGTAACGTAATGTAACTTGAAGTAATCATGTGCGATATGGATTATCGCCCATCTTGATCACTTTATACCGGATTGAGTTCTTTTACGTAATGCAAATCTGACGACACGAGACCAATGATTCACTTCCCTTCCGAAGTTTCTCTAGTCCTCCGCAGGGTATGAACCAGTGGCTCCATATAGAAGGCATGTGAATGTTTCAATTGTGATTCACGTTTGGTTCATGTTGTGGCAAGGCTAGTTTCTATTACCTCACCTCCAAATTGTTTTACAGTAGACTCCACCCAGCTAGAACCGCCGTTCCGCTCGTCCATCTCTTTGACGAAGATGCTTCAGCAACTGACGCTCGGAGCGCTCCAGTTGAAAAACGTGGCAATTATTCGTGTAGCCTTGCTGCCCCTCCCACACGTTTCATCTGCTTCACACCAGCGCTCTACTTTAATATACCCTGCTTTAGCATTTTTTGGTTGTTATATGCCACCACCGCGGCGCTGACAGCCTGTAATTTGCATCTGTCCAGCATTAAGAACAAGTCCACTGTGGAAGCTACGTCTGGGGGTGGGTGGAGGTCAGACTCGACCCCTCGGGAGTTGTAGGAGGTTGTGGTGAATTATTGTAAAGCTATTTTTTGTATCAATAATCGATACGTGTTTCACCCTCTGTTCTACGGCTTACCCTCCGATAATTGGGGACCAATCCATAACGTTCAGTAATATTTGGTGTAGGGATGTGATGGCTTTGGGAAATTGTACAGTCAGATTATAAACAAATGATCGCATTAAATACTTTCCAGACTACTTACGTGACGCTTATACTGCTTTAAGCATTGAAAATTTATCTTTTCTATTGACAAAATCAATTTCCAGAAACGTTATAACTATTCATATCACCCACGTTTAGTCACAATTTGTTGCCAGTCTATTATAAACGTGGAAGATGTTTATTTACCTAACAGCTCAAACCAACAAATGAGCTTATATTATATCTTAAATTCGGAGGTACCATTAATTCTCTTTATGGATCAGAAGCATTGCTAAAGAGGTTGAAATTTTAAATCCTGCTGTTTTATCTAAATATTGATACCGAAATTAAGAATTGCCATAAGTAAAGAATCATGATGGATTTCAAAAGAGTCTTGTTTTTTTGTGTAACGACACGAAAATGTGCAGTTGGTTGAGTTGTTATAACAAAACAACTGTAAGAAACAGTGTCCTTGGCAGATTTCTAAAGGGTAGCACTTGACTTTGTTGAATGGGGTATTCTTCGGACCCTTCTTAATCACATGACAAAATAGGCACAAAGGGAATCTTTGGTTGAATAATGGGCTTCCAGAAAGTGAAAGCTATACGCTCACGCGCAGCTTTGAGGACAGACTGTTCGTGTATTGGAGCCGATTAGGGCAGTTATCTGGTTCTGTCTTGGTCAAAGGCAGACCAGAAGCGATGAGAGAAGATATTTGTCGGTTCATATATACGTGAAGAACGAATTAAGTTTTATCGAGTAATAAACATTTCATAAACAGTAACTCTAAACAGTGATATTGGTAACCCTTGGTCAGCAACTTCAAGTTTGATGTAATAATAAAAAGAAGCAGTCATTAAACCAGTTTGAAACGGGCATTCCAGTGTCATTTAAACTATCCTTCTCATACATATCCACGCATACCCGGAGATAAACCTCATTGCTTTACCCTGAGCTAAACACTATTTGCTTCAAACCGTCACCCCAAGTGGAACCCTTTGCTAGCCAATATATTTGCTTGAATGTATTCAAACTGATGTCAGAGCTGGATTTACCAATATTATACGAATACTTTAAGGAATGTAATAGGTGCAGTATATAAACTGATATTTTATTTTTATTGTAAAAACTGATCGGGGTTTTCACACGCTGCAGAAATAGCAATTTTAATAATAACGATATAGCATTTAGATAATATATAGAGAAAATGTTTTCACTCATAAATTAAATTTAATATTTTATTAATAAATTTAATAATGTTTTTCCTCAGTGATGCAAGTATATAAGTCATGTCTTCACCAAATTAAGTGTTGCAAGCTCCATAAGTCAGTTTGATTTCATTCTTTGAAAATTTGAATAACTACATTGAAAATGAAAGCGAAATCAAGGTCGAATAAAGTAGCATTGGAAGTAAATAATAATAAATCATAATGACCCATGGCGCGACAGCCCTTAGAGGGCCAGGGCCTACCAACCCGACTGCCAGCTTCACGCCCACTTACGCACGGCAGAGGTAGACGATCATCCAACCGATACGGGGAGGAGATGTGGTCAGCATCTCGGCATCCCCCAGCCGAAATGTTGTTTTCCGTAACCTGGTCCGCTTACCTAGCGTAAGCTCCTCACTTTACTCACGATGTTGAGTGGGCACCGGTCCTATACCCGGGACCTAAAATCCCCACCACATGGGTGGGATCGAACCCGGGCCGCTTTCCGTGGCCAGGGACCAAGGCATGCTGCATCTTAGCCCGCTACGCCACGGCGCAGGACATTGGAAGTAAATACACACCATTAAATCTGTGCTCAATTATAAGAAATAGTTTATAGTTCATAGATTAGACAACAATACTGTAGATTGGCTGGTCCCGTAGCTCAGTCGGAAGAGCACATGCCTGCCATGCTAGGGGTCCGGGGTTCGATTCTCTGCGGTGGAGGTGTTGACTTTTCTACGACCAAGATGATTCCTAATCTTCCCTAGAGCCTGGAAGTATGAATGAGAGTGCCAATGTGTGTCTGGTCTAATGATTAAAACCTAACGAAGACGAGTTAACACCTTCGACAGGTTCCAAAGAAGAACGGCCGGCGATTGAGTTAAAGGCGGGCACAAACAAACACAATACTGTAGATGTGATCTAGTTAGATCTATTGCTCTCTATAACAAAGGTATAACAGACAAACAACGCAGGCGCGCGGAATTCCCTAAGGGTTAGAGGGTGAAGACCCACCCTATTGCTGGAGTTATGGCTGACAGGAATCGAACCCGGGACCTCTTCAATACGAATCTCTGGCCTTGCATATAAAGAGCAAAGCTTTAACTAAAGCATGGGTTAACAAATAAAACAAAGCTACATCAGGAAAACCTAAAGATAAAATTCTTAACTTTAGGTCATCTGACCACTTAAAACTAAGTCAATTATAATTTTAATACCCGAGATATTAAAAGTTATTCCAGGAGTAAATTACTTTCGGTCACTACCCAGTAATCAATCAGGGCTGTGCGTATTTTCTAATCGATTTCAAAATTAAGTCAAAATAAACATAGAAAGGAGGGTCAAGTCAATTGCACCAGCCGATTTGACAACATGATCCAGCGAGTAGAAAACGTTGTTTTGGAGGATCGCCGATTGAGCATTTTCAGATCTTCATGCAGGATTGTGTGCACAGATCCCTCCAGTAGGGGAGGAGATCCGTCCCCTTCAGCTGCCGTTGTACGGGCGCTGCGTACCCCTAGCACTCCTGGTACCTCTGACGTTACTAGAGGAACCTTGGGCCGACATTCGAGCCCCTCCCTGACAGGGAGTTGTTCGGATTGGGTTGGACTTTAGGGGGCAGTGGATCCCGATACCCGTGGGAGATCGGGTACGTCTCCGGACGGGGTTGAGGGAAGCCGCGTACTAGCCTGCACAGCTAGTAGAAGGTGTGCTAGATCACCAGGCGGCCCCATCGAGGTCATATCTGTAGCCTACCCATTTTGAAGTTGGCGCGCGTAAGTGGCGTATCCACTTCCATCTCGTCTTGAGTCCACAGAACCAGATGGGGGAATTGTTAATCTCTAGGTCTTGCCCTATGGAAAGCCCAACGGAGGCACCGGGCGCCCTTTTGGGACAACTCGGTAACTCCTTGGTCGAAGGAGGCCCGGGTCCTTGATCCTATGAGTCCAGGACTGATGGGAGTAGAAGCTCTGGCATTAACTATGCACAGATCCCACGGAAATGTCAGTTCTGGTGCCGATGTCTGCAACTGTCTTGGTTTGTTGTCACACGATGTTCTGTCTTCATTTAACTTTTGTACCTAGGAACACACATTAGACACATCCATGGTACCACCACCACTTACCTCACTCAACTGGCGATGAATTTCAGTAGCTGCCACACCACGAAAATGGTGAAAATGAATGATTACCCGCTGTTCTTACAATAGAAACTTCGCCATTTTAAGTATAAAAAATAGTTCTTACTCTTGTCGCTGCCACCAGAATTCTATGCTCTGTGTGTAATTAGAGTTCTGCATTGGCACTCATCAGCGATTTAATATCAATTTGGAATATAGTGACACGTTATAGGATGAAGTTCATATGTTTTTTAAGTACGTGATAATTAGTTCACCTACGTTAAATATTTTCTCACAGTAGACTCCGTTTTTTTAAGACTTCTTGCGATGAACCATAAAAATTGTGCTCCAACGAGTTTTGGTCCCCAGATTTTTTGTAGTAATAGTCGGGCTGCATTACAAATGGTTTTCTTAACTACCAGAAGGAAAATAAAACACCCAATAAATGCTTACTAATGGGATGACATTAATCATAAAGGTGCGTTTTACGATCTAACACGTCTCTGTGTCTCCGGCTAACAAGTTTCGAAGTTTCTGTGACCAGTTGCTCTGACCACGGAGAGGTTATTTCAAATTGGTCCTTGTATGTTTCGGCCATGGACTGTGGCATTGCGGGCTTCCTTGTTCTACGAGGGCTATTCAATAAAGAATGGCCATAATATCTTATGCTCATAATTTTCGCACTAAAATTCTATCTTATATTCTGTTAGCTTACTGCGAAACAAACACGCCATAGTAGTTTCATTGTTAGTACTCCTGGTTCCCACCTGTAAGAATCAATTAAGTTCAGGTATGTTCAGTATCGCTTACCGCTGCAATGGATGTAACACGCGAGGAACAATATGCGGCTCTGACGTTACTAGAGGAACCTCGGGCCGAACTGCCGAGCCCTTCCCGTCGGGGAGTTGTTCGGATTGCATTGGACTCGAGGGGGTGGTGTGTTCCCGACACCCGCGGGAAATCGGGAACCTCCGGCCAGGCTACGCCCACCCGGAGGGGGTAGAGGGTTGCCTCTTAAGTCCCGGGTATAGTCTGTTTACTTAACTCATGTGCACGTCAGCCGCTGCCTTAGACGAACCCTTATAATCGTTTCAGAACACCGGCTCCTCTTCTCTCAGACCGTTCTGCAAGGTTGCCACCTTACTGGATTCCGTAATAACCCTTAACTTATTCAAAGTGCGGTATTTGAAACCCAGCTCCTTTAGGAGACCGTGCAAAGTGCTGTACCCATAAGGAAAATCACAAATTTCTTGCAAATGTGCAACCAATTCGTCTAAGGTGGACGCTCTCCCTTTTGCATAGAATCTATAAATTTCTCGACGAATTAAATCGCATGTGAAACTATCTACTTTAGAGAAACGTTTCCTTTTGTTTTTACACTTGATCGGCGTCTTTGGTCTTCCATTCGTCACAATATTTCTTACTGTATTTCTGTGAATACCCAGAATTTATCATCAGGTTCATCGCACGATCACTTACCAAGATTATTTGTCAGTTCTTATTTATATGTGTTCAAAACAAGCGCTTGGATTTGCTTAGAAACAGTTCCTGTTATAGCTTTGTTTTTTGAGTCTTTTCCAGTAATATAACTTGGCCCAGTTATTCACACTATTGTCATAACTTTGATTATTTTCACTCTACTGAAAGTAATCTACTACTTCATTTGCATTTACCACAGCATTTTCCTCCCACGGTCTCCACATCGTGACCACAACGAATTTCTGCACGTAATAAAACAGATCAACTGGAAGTTGTAACTTTGGCAACTGAGACTCCACGTGGAGTAGACATGCGACTGTCACTTCGAGAAAATCAGGGTTGCTGTTGGTCCTCAACGACAGAGTTCCATTCTGAAGTGTGGAGATAGATGTATGACGGTCAATAGTGGGCGGGAGTGTAGTTTCCTTTGAGGGGCAAACTGCACTCGCGTTCACTAGACAGACTTTACTAGCCTGCAGAGCTAGCAGAATTTGTGCTAGATCACCAGACGGCCTCACCGAGGTTTTCCGTAGTCTTCCTTGCAGGGTTGACGCGCGTAATTGGCGTATCCACTTCCATCCCGTCTTGACGTTGTTGTCGATGGGGGAGGGGCATTTTAGGAAACCAGGTATTGCCCTGAGGAAAGAGCCCCGGAGTTATCCATCGCTCCCGGGTAGAAGGAGGCCAGGGTCTTCTGAATTTTGAGTAGATCCTCTGTGCATAAATAAATTAAAACGCCAGTATTGTTATTAACCAAGCGAGCGAAGCGAGTTTAATAATTATGATACGACCGTTTTAATTACCATTATAGTCAAGTTCCATATGACTGTTTATGCTAGATCATGTATCTAAATTAAAGGTTTCATTTCTGAGTACTCAAGTCTGGTTTGACTGATACGTTACAATCGTTATTGTTTTGTCTAAAGTGTGATGTAGTACGTAGTACGCAGGGGCAGAAATATTGATTACTTTCCTGTAAGCAGCTGTTAACATCTAACACAGTTTAACCTAATATCATTAAAACAGAACATTGGTAACATTAAGAAAAGGAATTTACTTTTATCACGTGGTATTTAACATGAGGTGCTTCATTTATAAATGTTTTCAGCTCATCAGGTGTAAACGTTTTGGCTTTTTCCCCCCCTTAATATCTTTCTGATTTGTGTTTAAGCAAGCTGTTCAGTTCTGAGTATTTAGATAAGTAACCCTGCTGCCTGATATTGAGTGATGATTTCAAAATATAATAGTGAGTTCACAAAGTCTGATTTCATATTTTGAGACAATTCTTCGAAATACGCTAGGAATACCTTTTCTGAAAACGAATTTACAAATGTTAATATTCTCCAGTTGATGAATTGTGGATAGAATTTCTCGTATATCTTTATTGACTTTGTTAACACAGATTATTGGTGGCATCGTGCTTTTGCTGTAATTTCTGAGGGTGTAAGTTCAATGTCACTGTTACTAATGTCAGACATTTCAACTTTTTTCTAAACTGGTGCTATAACTAGGAAGCGAACAAAATGCAGTTGGGGGCGTGGCTTAACAACACTGAAGTCCTCTAGCTTTCTCCCTCTATCGTCGTTTTAGGTTGCTTCTCCTCCATCGCGCGGGCTGCACTGGTTATCTGTGTAACTCGCTTTTGCATTCAGTTACAATTCACTATTTGCATTTCCTGCCGAATCACTGCTTTGTTCCTCAGGGTTTAAATAAACTATGATTTTATTTGTTCATCGATTGTGAGGTGTTGTCCGAGGAAATTATTTTCTGTTAACTTTGAACATCAAAACAACATTAACATACACGCATTTCGCGTTGTTTGCGCTCTGTCGCATGCAGGAAGGAAGGGGTGGGAGTCACGTGATACTTGGATGGCATAGAAGGGGAGAAGGCTCTCCTTGCGCAGGCTTACACCGGCCGCATTTTGTTTGCGGTCTACCTGTAGTACCTTTGTCGATCGAAACGACAATAATCGATAGTTGCACTTTCACAATGTTATGTAGCCACTTTTGATTGATAAAATACCAATCTTTAATGAACGGGTGTATTTTAATTAGGCCAATTAAAGTAATGCTACCAGTTGTATAAATAGTAAAGTTTAGTATGGTTGAGCAAAAAACCATCTACTCACGAACATGCCCACATGTTTATTCTAGTTTGGTACCTATTAATCCTTGCATATGCATCCAAATTCTTTAATTGTGGTTGACTTTTCCGCTTCTGATGGTGTGGCAATGTTTTATTTTATTTCAACTATCTGCATAATTCCTCCTCCTTTTTGTTGCAGTTTTGTATTATCCTCGCCAAAGTGGACTTCTGTTAAATTAATCCGACTATTATTAATTTCTTCCCACAACCCTTTACTTTCCCCCGAAATGCAGGTTTCCTTGTGGATGAACCCTGTAGGCAAAATAATAGAGAAATTAATTCTCCTGCCATACAATTTATACTCTATTTTGCAAATATAAAATACTTTGTTTGGAGCTATCAATATCCCTAAATTAATTATCCTTATATCTGTTTAAACTCTGATAATAACTAATTAATTTGCAATTATTTTGACGTATTAACTAAGAGGTTGGTATTGATTACTAACGTTGAAAGGATGATACTATTGTTTATAATTAATTAGCTTTTAAGGAATGTGTTCCGGGCAACACAAATTGACAGCTCCTTAGCGAGCATCACCAATTAGACGTGTAAGATATCTCAAGGTTGGTGTCCTCAATTAGCCTTCTTGGAGGTGCTGGAAATACAACCTTAAGCTCACTTACTGTCAGCACCCTGCATGCCAGAGCACTGATTGATGATCTTTTGCAGCTGTTGCAACAAAAACTGCAAGAAGATGGGCAGCATTTGTGTTAGACTTTATTCTGCCTTACTGGTAAAAACTGACCCATTGAAATATAATCATCATGCTTTAATTACCGTTTTTGTGCAATGCTCTAACACACCGAAACTAGTTTTCATACTTCATACACTGCCCAGTTACAAAGGAAAAAAGAGTATTACTGAAGTAAAATGTATAAACCAGAAAGGCTTGAAAGAACCAAGGTATATTTTTGGGAACCCTTCATCATTACTCTGCACGTTTCGATTATCTTTTTCACGGTTTCCATGTCAGATATTGTCTGGATAAGTTAGTTCTGTAAGGTGTATCCTGAAAATTTTTCAGACACTGGATTCTTTCAGAAAAGGCTCGGAGCATGAGATAAAACAACAGAGGTTCCTTGATATTTAGCTCAATTTCTTTCGTTATTGTTACTTCCTCAAACTAGCCCTTCAGTCACAAAAAGAAAGTAACTTTTCAAATGAAACTAGGTTGGTTATTGATAAGCCAGTCTATGGCTGAAGAGTTTAAAGAGAATCCAAAAATGTTCTATATTTTAGCAAGCGAATGGCATTTCAGATGATATGTTTTCGACTTGCAGGTTTCGAGTTCAGACACTCTAGGTTTCCCTTACTTGTTGACCAAACACAAGGATTTACGGACACCCAAACTGCCACCCTCGGAATAAACTTGAAATAGAGGACACACTATTTATGCCCAACAAAAAGCATATCTCACTACTCGTTCGTCGTTTTAGGAGTTGCATATTTCCATCCCCCATTATAATTAAACATATTTCACCAACGAAAACCAACTTGGTACTCAAATTCAATGAAGGAACACGAATGTTTTGAAGATCCTCTCAACCCAAACTACCCTGGAACATTTTTTGAGTAATTTTGTGTCGTTAAAATACGAAAACCTTAAATATTTTTGAAAATATTATTTACTGTGCAGAAGTGGTACAAATTTTCAACATAATCTCCTATACGCTCAATGCAAGTGCTCGAGCACTTGCAAAGTGCATAAATGCCTTACGAAAAAAATTATTTTGGTAGTCCGTGCACCGCGTGGCGTACCTCTTCATCGGAACGGAGCTTCTTTCCTACAATTGCATCATGCTGCAATGTCATTCAGTGTCACTCGGCTGTTTTCGTTCACTGTGGCTGCAACTGCTGCAATGTTCTGTGGAGTCACAACTCGTTGTGCCTGACCTGGACGTGGAGCAACTTCCACTGAAGTCACACCATTTGCGAAATTTTTACTCCATTCGTAGACTTGCTGCTATGACACATATGCATCACGTACTGAACGTTCATTCGTCGATGAATTTCAGAAGGTTTCACACCTTCACGACACAAAAAATTAATAACGGAATACTGTTCTTCCCTGGTGCAAGTCGCAAGTGTGGCGGCCATCTTTATACTGATACTAAGACGCTATGTGTCCATCTGGGCTATGCTGCCACCTACAGGCCATTCTGCAAGCTGTTTGTAGCACGCTTACCAACTTACAGGATAACGGTGCGAAATTTCGATTTGTTATTAGAAGTTTAAGGTTTTTATGTGACTCACCCTCGTATCTAATTTTTTGTCAGATTTTTAATATTGTCTTGATTACTAGTTTCAAATTCTTGAATACTTACTCATTGTTTCAAGTAATAAATCACATTTCGTTTCTTTTCGTACTCATGTAAAGAGCATGTAACTTCAAAATCATCACATAATTATCATTAAAAAGTTGTTTTCAAGAACCAACATATGATTATTGTATATATATATTATTTTAAATTTTCGTTAAATATTTTTATAAGAGAAATTCTTATAAATTGTTAAATTATTGTCCATGTGAGCAACAATATTAGTCAATGAGACTAAGACACGTGATAGTGAAGGTTATGTATTTTTTAAAATGTGAGTAGGCATTGGTCGTTACGGCAACGAAAATCTAAAATCTAGTCCTGTGAAAAGACGCCGAAGGAGCAAGACGCGTCTTCTAAGTGCTGGTGAAAGAACCAGGAAAGTACTATTTAAATAAGTGAATATTGTGTATTTAATCTATAAATATAAATAATATATGAATGAAAAACGAAATTAATGACTATTTCTGAAATTTCTTCAAGAAATTTGCTTAATTTTAGACCACCGCCATGAGGGAAAAAAGCACATATTTCAACGAAAGCTAGACGAGGCAAAATTTGTTGCAACAAAACATATATTAACATAGAATTATTGAAAATTATTAAATAACCTTAAGCTTCTATAAAAGGAATCAAAATTTCTTTATTATTCACTTTAAAAAAGTATTGTCATGGCAACAGGCATAAAAGTTTCAGCACAAATAAGAAAATAGTCGGCGGATAAAGTTACATGGTAATAATGAGTCTTGCTAAGAAGTTAATGATAGCGCGGCTATTGTAAACAAGTGCCGGCGGGCAGCCATAACTGAGGTAAAGGCCTCGCCGGCATAGATTAAGTTACGTTTCTAGAATGTGATAGAATATTCGGATTACGTCATTAGATGCCTTGTTCTCCAAAAACATCTAGTGATTGACAGAACAGTCTGATAATCATGAATGTGATATATAAGGGATTGTGACACGCCAGCAGGACAGTTGTAAGCAGCGTGAGTAGGCAGAGTTGCAGTTGTGTAACAAGAGGGTTGTCATAACGAGAGCTAATGTAATCAGCTGTCACGGTTTGTTATTGTCATCGACCTTGGAAGATTGTGTTATTATGTTATGTAATTTGTTACGTGAGAATTGAACAGTGTATCTCTACGGAAATAAAGGAGATTTTTAATTTCTGCAACTCGGTCTTTTAATTCTACGAACCCACAAAGTCACAGTACATGATCTCAACCTGGAACCTCCAATCATTTTTTTTTTAAATCCATTACTCTTCTACGCATCCTGTATTCTAAATTTACAGCGATATTGTAATGGATGTTCATCTTAACTAACAACTCGAAGAATAAGTAATGTGCTTAAAGTTTAAGTTAATTTGTGGGCACTAATCATTTCTTCACACTAGCCGTATGTAGGCTACAGTTTTCAATGGATAGTCAACATGAAAACTTCAATGCCATGGCCGGGATTTGATCTACGGATCTCCTGGTTTCCGTCCAGTCGCTCTTACCCATTGAGCTACCATGGCCAACGTGTCTCCTAATGTTAAATCCTCCAATTGACTCATATTTTCGCGGGAAACCAGTAGGGGCTTTCGTATTCGGGATACACCGCTTGTGGCGACTTACTATCGTAGGTACTTGAATTCCAGGCTTCATCATTAAACTCTTATTATTTAAGTTAAATGGTAGAATTTTAATTAATTGATGGAAATTAATCATTTCTTCATACTAGCCGTATATAGGCTAAGGTTTCTGATACATTGAGTCAACATGAAAAATTGAACGCCATGGCCGGGATTTGAACGACGGATCTACTGGTTTCCGTCTAGTCGCTCTTACCCATTTAACTACCATGGCCAACGTGCCATCCTGACACTAAATTCTCCATTTGACTTTTATATTTCCCCGGTAAACCACTAGAAGCTCTCGTATCCGAGATACACCGTTTGTGGCTTCACCATTTAACTCTTATTATTTTTAGTTAATTGATGGAAATTAATCATTTCTTCATTCTAGTAGTATATAGGCCAAGGTTTTTGATAAGTTTTAATGTGAGGACGGCACGTTGGCCATGGTAGCAAAATGGGTTAGAGCGACTGGACGAAAACCAGGAGATCCATAGTTCAAATCCCAGCCATGGCATTGAATTTTTCATGTTGACTCAATCTATCAAAAACCTTATCCTATATATGGCTAGTGTGAAGAAATGATTAATTTCCATGGATTAACTAAAATAATAAGAGTTAAATGATGAAGCCTGGGACTCAATTACTTAGATAGTAAGTCGCCACAAGCGGTGTATCTCGAATGCGAGAGGCCCTAGTGGTTTACTGGGGAAATATATGAGTCAAATGGAGAATTAAATGTCAGGACGGCACGTTGACCATGGTAGCTCAATGGGTTAGAGCGACTGGACAGAAACCAGGAGATCCGTGGTTCTAATTCCAGCTATGGCATTGAATTTTTCATGTTGACTCAATCTGTTAAGTTGTGGAAGTTAATCATTTCTTCTCACTAGGTGTATATAGACTTTAAAATGTCTGCCTTTATGGTCTGTTGATTTGTTAAAACGATGGTGTCCAATAGACGACATAATTTATAATCAAAATTATACTTGAAACGAACACGAAAATAATAATCACTTAAATATCGAACGAGGCAAATGGAAATTTGTGAAACAATTTATAGAATTTCTATTCCTATGAATAAATTATATCAGTGAACATTTACTGCAGCATTTCTGTCCAGTATTGTTCAACTGTAATATACAAATAAAAAATATGCAATGTTAGGGCTGGGCTCCCCTTTTGTAAGTGCGACCTTATAGTATGTTACACTTTCTTAAGAAACAGTTTGACTAGTCTTGCGTAAATAGTTAACAGACTCGCTTGCTTATGAATAAAACATTTGAAAGTCAATCTCTTGCTTCATCGTACCTTATTATGCACTTTAGTACTAACAATTCGGAATCTAAAATTACCAAAAATGTTTTGCTCACGGCTTAATATGTGTAGACCCACAGATAATGGTGTTAGTGTTCTACAACAGTTTCATATCGAATTATAACTTTACCTGAAAAGGCAATGATTACGTTGTACGATGCAGTACAGAGAAAAGTCGAATAATAATTTCTTGTATTGATGTACTTCGGCTGTAGTTTGATTTATAAGATCAGATATTTTTCCTTGGATATTTTGATGCACCGAAATATTTAGTCATTAGAAGAGAATCAGAGGTCGTTAACGGCATCTGGGCAGCCAATCCAAGATATTTTATTTCGACCCACATTATAGACTCCTCCCAGCCATGACTCGGGTTCCTTCTGCCTCAGGTTATCTTAACGGCTTCTTCATTTGTCTCAATGATGACCCTTATGTCTGTTAGCGCTGATTAGGAAGCTTTTTTCCCCGCGTCTAAATTCATTAGTCACCCAGCGAGCTACTTGATTTTATACTTCTCTAATTCCAGTACATTTGTGTCGACATGCAATATAGTGATATTTCAAAGTAGAATGAGATACATCAATTTTCCTCCTCTTCTTTTCCAATTATTTTCTGTAGCCTTGATAGCACTATTATCTTAATGTCTTGAAGTTTAGTGTTTTATAAAATCTTGAAATTATTGAACTTATGTTTGAGTTTGAAGTGTCACATAGCGCAATAATGAATAGGGGAGATGCGCCCAGTACCGCACACCTAAGGTTTTTTTTTCGAGACATGTTTTTTAAGTCAGTGCCGTTTTGGAGTTAAAAACAGACGTGCATAGATATCGCAATAATTTTATTTTTACATGAAAGCCTGTACCTTAATCTACTTTTCTACATAATTTTCGTGAATATTGAGGCCCTTGTCTCAAAGTGGCACCAGTTTTTGAATACCCTTCTCATAAAATTCTGCCGCCTGACGTGTTAACCACAGTATCACAACTGTTTTGACTTCGTTATCGTCTTGAAAACGCTGACAGCCCAGATGTTTCTTCAAGTGCAGGAACAAATGGTAGTCGCTGGGCGCCAGATCATGGTTGTATGGAGTATGATTTAGAGTTTCCCATTGAAAAGACCAAAGCCAAGTCTACTTAATACCAAATAATATGAGTACAAATACTTAATTAGTTCTTCACCGGACAAGGCAGCAGCAATATCAGCAAGTTATTAACAGCACAGCACTACTTCACTGCACGACTTCTCTGAACAATAACTGATTTAACGGTCAAAGAGGAAGGAAAACTTTCCGTTGGTAACAAAGGTAGTTGTTTGTCTAAATAAACACCATGAGCTTCTACTGTCTATCGGCAACTACGAGATATTGACACCATTGGCGCATCTCCCCTAATTAAAAATCAATTTGCACAAAGAGAGAATACGAGAGCGAAAAAGCTTTAACTTTTAAGAGTATCTTATTTCTATATTCCAGCACAGAACTAGCGATTTCATTACAAAATTCATACACTTCAATCACCGTTTATTTTACATGGGTCCACTCCATTCTTAACTACAAGTTTATAATGTTTCAGCTAAGATTTCAAATACTCCTTAGTGTTTATTAACAAATGGACATGCCCCATCGCAGTAGCGATACTACATGCTTTGTTCTTAATTACTGCTATCAGTTTGTTTTAGTATAAATGTAAACACTCGTCAATTACTATGTTTATCTTCCTCTTTTTTCATTGTTTATTATTTGTTTATTTATTTGCATTTCACAACAGTGCATCACTTCACTATGTTCCTGTATTCATTTTAATATTTCATTTTAATTCGTCGTAGTTAATGCTATGAATAAATGTCTTGAAAGCTCTGATACTTTTTTTTTTGTGATTAGCTGCTCTTTAGTCTCTGGCCATTTGTAGCTATTGGATTCGATGGTTCTCTTCATTATGTCCCTTTGTTGTTTTAGTCTGCAGCATCGATATAAGAGATGTTCCACTGTTTACTGTTCTTATAAGCAGATGCATGTCGGGTCCTGTATTACTCCAAGTCTGTGCAGATACGATTTCGTTAATCCGTGACCAGTAATCACTGCTGTCAGAGCGGAATTTAAATTAATTTGTGTTCTCATTCTGTTTTTGACTGATTAGAATGAAGTCCTTGCAGATTGCTCCCTTCGTTGTATTTGTACACTCTTCTTTGCACTTCTGGGTCCCTTTTTCTTGAATTTCACTGACAACTGTATTTGGTTATTTGCTGTATGCATAGTTAGTCCCATTATCAAGTGCAGCCTCCTTAGCAAGTTTATCAGCTAGTGGCCTCCTTAGTGGTGTTCAGTATTTTAACCAACTTAAAATGTAAGATCAAGCTGCGACATATTTCATTACTACAGATTTTTGTGGCAAGCCATCATGATACATACATAGGATTTGGTTTTAAATAAAACATATTTAAAAGGGTTAGTATTTCTGTGATATCCTCTGGGTTGTTAGCAGATTCATAAATAGAATGCAAACTCAATAAATTACCGACCTAGGGGAGGCCAAAGCCAAAGGCGCGACCATTGCGTCCTCTGCATCCACAAAGAGATGTAAACAGAATGGCAGCAGTGGTATGGCATACAGCTACAAGCAAGCCACTTCCTTCTGGATACTTTGCTACATCTTCGGATAAGGGGCCTTTAAGTGTGTGCGTATCATGGCTCCCAAAAGTGGATAAATACCTTGTTAATGCATGGTCTTTGATATCGGAATTATTGACGAGCAAGATTAATAATTTTAAATAGAAATTGAGGTATACAAAGAATTTAAATAAATAATTCTATAATGTAAAAATAATTCTGTAAAAAATGTACAATGTAAGAATTAAGATTTGCAATTTTTGGAGAGGAACTGGTCATATAAACGTATATGCTAAGGGAAAGAATTTAATATGGTTGTACATTAGATGTTATGATTAAATAAAATTATATATAACAGGTAACATATTAACGTAATGTCAGATACCTGGAACACGTATGCAGAAACGCAAGTATAAAAAGTTCTGAAAGTTTGAAATGGAACAGACCTCTTAAATTTAGGAAGTCATCGAATGAAAACTTGTTTCATAGAGTTGAATCAGGGCTTTATACAGATAACGTTTATATCCCCTATAACAAAAAAGTAATTAATCATTTTATTGAAATAATGTTCCACGTATCTCTACAGGAGTTATGATTTAGAAATTTAAGCTTATAGTAATCAACACAGTTTATTTAATTTTCTTTTCCCTGGGAAACCATTGCATCCTCTGCACAAGAATTTACTTTTCAGAAAACGTTTCACTTAGGTGTCTTGCACGTACGTCATTAAGATGTCTAACTTCATACTGTTAGAAAGTCACTGCATTTAAAAACGCTTGCAGTATACGTTTTTATAGATTTGCTGAACTTTTGGTTTGCGTGTACGTTTATTTACACTTATGTTAACTAACTTTGTTTTCTCTAATTTTGATCAATTTTCTCTGTGATGACCACTAATATTTGCACACATATCAAGAACATAGGCCAGGAAAGAACATAGTAACAAAAAGGGGAATAACTGTATTGCCTATCAGGGATCAAATAGACGAAAACGTGTAGGGTTGCAACAGTTGTCATCCAATTGGAAATCTAGGACTACATAGAGGCTAATGGTATTTAATGTCTAATGGTATTTTATCACAACTTTATTCACACCTTAAGTTTATTGTTATCTAAAGCGCTTACTGGGTATTTCTTAAGATTACTCCACAATTAATTCTTAGAAACAGATTTGTATTAAAGTATCATTTTAAATATTTTAAAGGAACAAAACCCTTTGAAATTTTAGGTTTAGAATCTGATTTATATTTTTCTTTTTTCAGTATTTCAGTGACCAAATGCCGCATTTAAATGCATGTGTAAGGACAGATGTCCCCCCAGGGGCTTAGTGCGGTACGTATGGGAATTGCGTACCCAGGGTCCCGAACCAAATCTCTCGATTGGGTGGCTCTGAGTGGTGAGAGATCTAATGCCAAACGCCCAAACAAGGTTCACATCGGTGTTGGACCCTTATTCATATAAAGTAAAGTAAATTAGATAAACTAAAGTCAAAATAAAGTCAAAGCGAAGCCAAAGCGAAGCCAGAACGAGTCCAGAGCTGAGCCGGAGTAGAGCCTGAGCGGGGTCAGAAAAAAGCTAGAGCAAAACCAAAGGCAAAGCAAAGCCAAAGCGGAGGCAGAGCAAAGCCAAGGCATGGCCAAAGCGAAGCCAAAGCGGAGCCAGAGCAAAGCCAAAGCAAGGCCAAAGCAAAGCCGAAGCGGAGGCAGAGCAAAGCCAAAGCAAGTCCAAAGTGGAGGCAGAGTAAAGCCAAAGCAGAGGCAGAGTAAAGCCAAAGCAAGGCCAAAGCAAAGCCGAAGCGGAGGCAGAGCAAAGCCAAAGCAAGTCCAAAGTGGAGGCAGAGTAAAGCCAAAGCAGAGGCAGAGCAAAGCCAAAGCAAGTCCAAAGTGGAGGCAGAGTAAAGCCAAAGAGGAGGCAGAGTAAAGCCAAAGCAAGGCCAAAGCGAAGCCAAAGAGGAGGCAGAGCAAAGTCAAAGCGAGGCCAAAGCGGAGGTAGAGCAAACCCAAGATAAGATTAGGGTCCACTTTTATAATTATTTGCTTTGAAAAATATATAGAAATTTAAATCCTGATTTTATAAAAAAAAAAATGTTTTGCTTAAATTGGATGAAACTTTTAAAATTTCAAGAGAGAGTATCCTTAAGAATCAAAAAAGCAAATCACTCCTTATGTGTAATGTACTTAAATATTTAAATTATTTAACGTTCATTAAGTATGAAACACGTATTTTCTTTAGGATATTAATATTAGGTACATTATCGTATTTAAGAAACTTAAGATATGTCGTAATTCTTTTCAGGAAAGCCTAACATTTACGAAATGTAATTTTTATTACAAAGAACTATATTTGGAAATGATATGCAAAATTTTATGTTTTATATTTAAGATTGCATTAGTGTATAAATGCACGTTATTCCTTGTGTGCTAATTTTTAGTAATTTACCGAAAAAAATGAGATTTTGGGCACGTTCAGTAATAATATCATCTCAATTGTGTGAATTTTGTTAACTTTGAATTCTGAGTAACCTAAAAAGATCAAAGCAGCAAATCTCATGCTAAATGTTTGCAAACTAAGTGCTTGTTTAATCTTCCCGTTATTTTCTTAAAATTTTATTCTATTCTACTTTTATGCTTCAGTGTCAGTAAGTGTTAGTAAAGAGGGACAGTCTTTTTAAACCAAACGAGAACTTTACAGACTAATGATATGCAAATACGGCGGAACCTTTTTAAAATTCACTGTGTCTAACCTACTGCGCTTAAAAATAAATAATAAAGGAGAATATAGTTGATTATGCGATGAAGTTTGGACAAGTGTAAATCTTGCCCCAGGATATCAGAAGATCTAACATGCACTTAGCAGGTGTGAGAAATGTCCGCCCCAATTCCCCACCCATCCACGTCGACGTTCCTCAGCACAGAACCCGGTCGCGTTTCACAATATTAAATAAGCGTGCATGCGTTCAACGAGCACATGGTTCATAATTTTGCAGTGATCAATAGCAGTAATTTACTACCTCTCAAACAGTTCCAAATGTTAACATACCATGAAGCTAATCAAATAATGACTTGTACTTCCACAATTGCTCTGTGTATATTTACCTAATTATTATTGATAAAAGTTGTTATATCTGAAGCCTAGATACCCCGTAAAGCAAAGTAAATTTTCAGCAGAAAAAATTTAAACTAGAAAAATTTCTCACATGAATTTTGCTACTCACTCTTGGGCATGTTTTTCTTAAAAATACTTTTCCTCAATCTATTTCGAGATGCTTGTAAGGTAGCTTTAGTTATACTTTCTTTGTAAAGTGCGATTAATATAAACCTGAACCACTTCAATAGCCTATAACTTTTGAAT
The DNA here is from genome assembly GCA_030765055.1 of Mantis religiosa. Classification (NCBI taxonomy): domain Eukaryota; kingdom Metazoa; phylum Arthropoda; class Insecta; order Mantodea; family Mantidae; genus Mantis; species Mantis religiosa. The sequence continues at coordinate 47,945,012 of CM060958.1, read as the reverse complement.
CAATAATAGTACACACATGCAACTTTGGGAGAATATAATACACAATTGGGAGCTTACGTTACACTATTTACATTTCAGAGAAAATGCTGGAAGTGTCCTCCACCAGCATCTATACATGTTTTCACTCTTCTCACCATATTCTCTGAAGTTTTACGGAGATATCGAATTCAGAGAAGGTTATTTCCAGCGAGATGGAGCAGCGTGCCATACATCTAATGACATCATGGAACTTGTAACCAGTTTCTTTGATAATCGAATAATCTCAAAAGCTTTGTAGCCCCCAGATCCCCTGACCTAACCTCACCGGAGTTTTTCTTGCGTGGTATCTACAAAAATGGTGTACAAGAATAGGCCACGGACAATTGATGTTCTCAAGGAATCCATTCTAACCGAAATAAGTAACAATGGCGAGGATACTGTCCGTAAAACTTCAGAGAATATGGTGAGGCGAGTGCAAACGTGTATAGATGCTGGTGGACACTTCCAACATTTTCTCTAAAAGGTAGATAACGTCTTCTTCTTCTTCTTCTTCTTCTTCTTCTTCTTCTTCTTCTTCTTCTTCTTCTTCTTCACTTCACGGCATGGGCAGAGTGCCCGTTCCGTCTCACAATACTTGCTGCTTCCATCTCTTTTTGGGTCTAACACTCTACCAGCATCTGTCTATCCGCGTGGCTGATATTGGAATGCAATCTTAGGCAATCCATTTCTTTGGATATTTTTCAATTTTGCTACTTATCGAATCTACGTTGGGTTCCTTTCTTATGTCTTCATTCCTTATTCTATCCAACCTTGTGCATCCCTTTGTTTTCCTTAAAAAGTTCATCTCTGCACCTTGAATTTGGCTTTTCATTTTCTTCGTGAGTGCCAATGCCTCACTTCCATAAAATAGTGCAGGGACTGCCATTGTTTTGTACAACTTTAATCTTGTATCTCTTCTTGTTTTATTTCTCAAAGTTCTCTGCACTGTTCCACAAATCATTTGGAATGTTGCAAGCTTTTTGCTCTCCTCTCTGTCTGTTTTCATCATATAATTAAGATTACATCATAAATAGCTGAATTCTTTTAGTTGTTCTAGTGGTTTGTTGTCTAAAATTATTTTTGATCTTATATGTTGTTTTCCCCAAAGGCCATTATCTTAGATTTTTCCGTCGATATTTTAAGATCATACTGTTGGCATACTTGGTTCAAGCGGTGTAGTGCATATTGTAATTTATCCTCCGTTTCTTGTATTAAAACCACGTCATCTGCATATAGTAAAATATTTAAAACTTTGTTCTTATTTATTTTTGTTCCTGATTTAATAATACTTTTCCAATTTTGGATGATGTCGTTTACATATATATTAAAAAGAGTAGGTGATATACTGCACCTTTGTCTTACGCCTCTATTAATTAAAATTGGTTCGGTTATTATTATTTTGGAGTTGCTATACCTATTTTTGTTACTTTAACTAATATTTGTGGATATCCACTATATTTCATAATTTTCCATAGATTTTCTCTATTAACAGTGTCAAATGCCTTCCTGAAGTCTAGGAATGCCAGATGGCTTTGTAAATTATACTCTAGCCTTTTCTCAATTATTTGTAGCAAAACAAATATATTATCTGTTGCCGATCGTCCTGTTCTAAAGCCGCTTTGTTCTTCTTCTATTAATACTTCGGCTATTATTTTCAATCTTTTATTTATAATCCTTGCATACACTTTATAGGCTGTGTTGAGAAGACTTATACCTCGGTAATTTTGGCATTCTCTCCTGTCTCATTTTTTAAAGATGGATATAACTTCTGGATTATTCCACATGTCTGGAATTTTACACCCCTTCCAACATTCATTTATTACGTGCAATAATCTTAAATGCAGTATTATACCCCCATATTTTAGCAGTTCCATACTTATTCCGTCTGGTCCAGTTATCTCCCAATTGTGTATTATGTTCTCCCAAAGTTACACGTGTGTCCTGTAATTGGTTAAAAAATTATGGCGTATTGAAATAGTTCAGGTTTATATGCATCGCACTCTAGGTATAGTATTTAAGTACCCATTAAGTATAAGTAATTGAAAACTTAAACAACTATAGGGTGTCTCAAAAATGAATATTCCCATAAAATATTTGATGTAAATTATGTACTGTAACGAAATCCTCTGTTTTTGTGTAGTAAAATAAAACCATCACCTAGTGACCATACTTTAAAACGTTTTACTGTCACTTAAGCTTGCATTACCTTATTCACAATGTGTCTAAAAGAAAATAGTAATAAAATTATTTTTGAAAACATTTTTCTTGATTAACCTGAAGTCTATAGAGAATAATCATTTTAAAAGCAGATTTTTGAAAAATGAATGGAGGAAGTGAAACGAATTTAGCACACACCGTTTCTCATCTAATATATTAAAGTCGCAAGCTATTGAGTACATTGTAACATGAGAAATGCTGGCTTTAAAAATCTGAGGTACATGGCTCTCAGATTATCCTGGTCAAAGCACGTTTTTGTTTCTTAATGTTAATTTCAATCCTCTGAAAATAGGAATTTTGCAATATCCAAGATGTGCATGGAATCTTCATACATATTCTTACATTTTTATAAAGGATTTACAGAACAACTGGCATGAATCCCTTTATTTAGCAAACTCTCAAAACGATTATTTCAAGTGGATAGCTTACGAAAAGTTTTTATACAAATTCTATATTTTCATAGCATATAAATATAATATAATGCACTTTATTAGGCTAGTAATGCATCTACAATTAATTGGAAGTCCTCAAAACCAATGTTAGTAACTATTTTAAGCTTATAATGTTTAGAAGATTTAAAATTGATTATTTATAGCTCAATTCTCTATTTTAACTTTAGAAATGCAGTTGAAGTATTCTCTGGAATTCTATTATTTTAGTTTATTCTACTGTTTAGGTATTTCTTATTCATTTTCAGTAATGGTATGAAAGGTATATTTATTTTATGAACTTTTACTGTTCCATTTGTTGCTTTTGACTGCAATGGTCCTATCGGGGGCAGTTCTCCTTAGGAGCAAATTGCGATGGTGTTATGTCATAGACGTTGGGTAGCAGATGCTTTGGATTTTTCTTATATTTTTTTAATCATTAGATGACGCATACATATAGATCACGCATTCACACTCTCATTCATTACTCCCAGACTCTGAGGAAGAGTCATACTCTGGGTAAGAACCATCTTGGTTGTTCATCTTTGTGTTGTTTTTATTATGAATGGTCAAAATATTTACGATAATTTGACGGTCGGGAGCACAGAATTTTGAATTTTTTGTAACAGGGTCAGAAAATACCCCAGGTATACAATGTGTGATTTTCATGTTATATGACAAATTTAATACAATAATTAAAACCTTAGCAACAATCCACCTTCTGAACCTTCATTTATATGTGTATAGTTACAAATTCGTAGGCAATACATACACATGCACTGCTGTAACAAATTATTATAAAATACACAGCTAGGATTTCATTACAGTGGGGATTCGGTACATAGACCATCATGCTGGACACACCCGGGAGGAAGGAGGAAGCGAAGGAGATAGAGGGCGGCGGACCCAAGGAGCCACAACAGTACAGAGGGCAGGGCCCCTACAATTTACTTGGATAGAGACTTCCCCCGACAGGCCAGGACTACGTACTAGCTCCCCTGCAGTGGGACAGCAATCAGCCCAGCAGCCGAAGCCTAAAGGTCCCAGATAGGCGATCCGAGCCCCGAAGTTCCCGGGTGGCGGTCACGAAATTGTCCCAGCAGAGGAGCGGAGACCGGCAACCGACCTACCGGAGGAGGAAGTAGTTTTCCTCAGAGCATATCATCCTGCCATGCACCGCCGAGACACCCGTCAACACTTCTATCCTGAAAGAGACATCAGATGAGAGATGATATGAAGTGATAATAGAGATGAAATGGAGGGACGGGAAATTCGGGGGCTGTAATTAACCTACCCAGCATTCGCCTAGTGACGCGGGAAACCCCACGAAAAAACCATGGATCAGGTAGGTTGGCCACGGGAATCAAACCCGGGCCTCCCGAATGCGGGGCACACATGAAACGGCCTGAGCCATCCCGCTCGGTAAATACAGTTACCATTGCGTTTTCTGGAAGCTAGATGTGACAAAAGACGTGAAAAAGATAATAAACTGAAGTGATAATGTTCTACAAATCAACAAAGCCAGGTGTTGATACTGTTGATAAGATGGCCAGGACAGTGAAACGTGTAACAAGAAGGTAGCCATTTGCTCTATTTCTTGATATTATTTGACTTAGCATGCCCCTGTGCTTACGTTCTGTACTGTGATATGTTATATCATATGAAAGGTAAAAATGCTAGAAGAGAATTCCTCTCAGCAATGAGAAAATAGCTAGTCAGACCTCAAATTGAGAGACCAATTCTTTCCTCCCAGTGCAGAACACAACACATTCGTTCAGCAATAAATCAAGCCGGTTTCAAGGATCTTCTGACAACCAAATGACCATGATGCAGATGTTCCAAATCTGAAACGAAAAAGAATGACTTCTGCCCAAAGTCAACGGGCAAGAAAGTGAACAAACAATGTGATAAGTGTCACAAATTTGTCTGCAAAAACGTGCAAGAGTAAAAATGTTCTGCAATGAGTGTTCATCATTTCAAGTGGAGAATGAGTAGAAATTATAACAGGATTTTTTATAAAGTGATAATGCACTATATTGTTATATTGTGTCAGGTACATGATAATATTGTGTTAAATAGACATGGTTAGTAAATAAACTATAGTTTACAGCAATGAAGTTTTAATTTAAAAGATGTGCTTTGGTCTCAAATTAAACTCATTGTTATTTGATTATTATTTTTGTGGAATTATTTTTCACTTTATCGCCACAAAAGTTGTTAGTCACTTTGGGGTTAAAAAGAGACCGCATATTTAATGTTTTTTTCCAGAGCTGATACCATACAAGGGCTAGTGCGACAATATATTTGAGTTATCCCATTGAAGCACCCTGTATACGCCATATGAAGTAGTTACCAATTTGTCTCCTTGCCAACCGCCATGCACTTCACCAATCAACAGCTGTTCAGCCTTGTTGTAAGGTCACGTATAAGCCACTGAGATCACTGTGTCAGTAAATACATTTCAAAACCTAAAGTATGTTTACTACATCTTGTTCATTATAAACTTAACACAACAGAGTTGTTTCTTTTTTATTTCACGGACATATATTTGAATTTCGACCTCTGTGGATCCGTTATTCAATTTCTTGTACAAACGTTGATTATCCTAACAGTACTGCATCTAACAAGTGTTAGACGCATCACGTTTGAAATTTGTTACTTGGTATTCAGCCACAGCTGAGGTGATGCAGAAAAAAAAAACACTGGCGCCTTCTCCCAGCAATTTGCCACAGCCGACGTAATACTTTTGGCTCATCTGCACGGGATATTAACGTACTTACGGTGGCCAAGGAAAACATTTACATAAGATATTAGTGGTCCCATCTTGTTTATCAACATAAGCATCACCACACCCGGATAGAATTACAGCGTTGAAACACTTTGATCACTGGTTATGCTTCATGCAGCGGTCTACACTCATAAAGCATGTAATTTTTGAGAATCACCTTGAAGGAGAGCACGTCATAGGTCGTAAGTACTCCTGGACGTCTCTGAAACACTTCTAAAAGCGATCTTTATCTTCCGTGCTTTCAATATGTACATGGCTACTTGATAGAGCTTCCGTTAGATCTCTTATGGAGCTGCCTAATCATTAGGGTAGCCCAAAAAAATAGAAAATTTGAACAGTTATGTCTATAATTCAGCAAGTGAACAATAAGAACTAAAATAGTCAGGCAAATAGGTCCTACACCGAGTTCAAAATATGCTCTATCGGTGATTACAAGAATTATTAAGTAACATTATTTGTTCATCTACTATTTCAAAGCACATTTTGACAGATCACAAGAACACACTCCGACATCCTTATTCTATGTTAAATTTACTAAATTTCTGTATCATTTTAAAGAAGTGAAAACTTTAATTTAGCAATCTTCATGGGAATTAATTGAACTCTCACACTAGCCATGGGGGCAAGGTTTGGAAAGTTAGAGGCCAGACTGAAAAATTCAATGCAATAGCCGAGATGTGAACCACGAATCTTCCACATTCTGTCCGATTATTGTAATCCCTCAGCTTTTGAATGACATTTTTCAGCTGGTTCGCATTTGTGCCTTTATACACCCAAGTTATATAGTTTTATGGCAAAACGTGCCACCAGCTTTTCGTAATTTCTTTCTTGAATGTACTTACAACCCCATGATGGTTTGTAATTATTTAGATAGATATTTTTCTTTGTTAAACAGTACTGTTTTCACAAATGTGACATGAAATAATAGTCATTGTATTAATGAACAAAGCGAATAATAATCGATTTCCCAGTTGTAAACAAAATAAAGTTATTGACCAGTTTTCCCAAATCAATTAACTTCAAGCATGTTATCAACAATAGTCCAGTGGCACAACGCGAACTATTAAATAGCAATATTATGTTAGTTTGTATTATTGAATAATATTAAGGATACCTAGGACTGAAAATTTTAAATCCTGAACTAATAACGGTAGCTTTTTAAAATTTATACCTAAGTGCAAATATGATATGGCCAAAATTTTGTCAGTTTCACTGTGATATTTTAGAAAATATGGTAAAATTTATTTATTTTTTGTTACTTCACCAAAAAACTCCCTTGCGACAGAATAACTTATATTTTCGTCTAATATTTTAACAACAGATTACAAATACATACATTTTTTGAATTTGCTCTAGGTTTTTTAGGCTTCAGAAACTTTTAAAGCTATGAATGTGACTATTTTGCCCAACATTTGAATTTTTTTCGTTTTGAACTAAAGAAAGTGTACTTAAATGCATCTCACAATAAAACCCAGGACAATTTCTATTCACCGTGTCCCTATGACCCTATGAACGTGTTTAGCATGTTTCCTTTGGCTAACTCTAAAATTGCGACGCAAGGATCATTTTAAATAATGAAAAATGCAGCAATTTTCAATATCGAGAAAACAATGATAAAGAATTGGAATTCATATTTAACACTAGCATTCACGTAACCTTCAAACTAGAGTAGAGCATTTAAAAATTGCTTGCGGATGCTATCTAAGGTTTCTTTTGATTCTGGAAGGCTTACAATTTTATAGACTAAAAAGAGGAAAATGTGATCTTTGAAAATGTTAATGAAATTTCAGTCATACATATCCTTAATAAATAGGCCCTCATAACTAAAATAGTGAAGTAACTATACGTAAAAGCCTCGATAAAAATTCTCAACTAGCAAACAAAGAGAATAATTTAAGATATTACGGGAGAGAAGCCAGTGAAAAGACTACTACAAGCCGTCGTTTCGGGTGCGTGCATCACTCCCATCATCAGGATATTTATAAGAAATATTATAAACACAAAATAGATATAACACAAAAATCAACAAACACAAAACATTTCCAATACTCGCTTCACTGAACAAAATAATGCAGTAAATTAAGTAAAGTAAATGCGTGTAAAGAACTAATTAGGTCAGAGAGACGTAACTACTTAATTAGATGATCAAGTGGTACAGAGCTGTGATTCTTAAGCTTATTGATTTCCATTTTTAAGGCCGGTTTTCCGAGAAGAGCTGAATTGAAATCAAGCATCACGATTAAGCGTGCTCCTCTCGGAGGAAATGGGCAAAGCCTCCTTAACTCTCCGCTCCCAGTAACTGTTGCATTTTGCCAAGATGGTCGTCTCTCGAAAGTTGGCTCTATCCTTTAAGCTACTTAACATAAACAATTATAGGAACTATAGGTTTATTACATTTACTACATTAAGCAATAAATATATTCTATGTGTATACAACAGCTACAAATGAAAATAGCGGAACAGTATGTCTATCTTTGGTTGTAATAATCGAAAATATTCCACAGCACTATCACACGCTTGAAAACTACACTACAATAGAACTGTCTTTTCTAATATCTGCACATTTGAGCCAACTGAGCCAAATTTATATTTGTTCAACACAGTTGTGTATACTTGTTTAACAATTTAATGCAATAATTATGAAAAAATCTCGTTTGCAAGATCCATTGGATTTGGTATAGCTACTGTTGCATATTCTTAAAAAATCTTACCTGTCTTTATACCTGAGTTTTATCGATAAATGCGTTTTCAGAAATTATATCATTACGGATCCTTTGAAGGTACAAACCCTACGTTATTCTTCATCTACTTCTAGTTAGTTTGGGAAAAAAATACTTACACCTCAGCATATTTTATAAGGAGAATGTGGTGGGCTAAAATGAGTACAATTTTAAAAGCACAACGTTGTGTAATTGCTTTGAGGTGCTGTATTCCTTGTAAGACTACAGGAAAAAAATGCACAGCTACTCACTACTTTAAAAAAAGTATGATTATTTGAATTAAGAATTCAGAACAAAGAAGACTTCATTGACCATTTTAAAAAAAATTGAGATCATAAGTGTTAAGGCAATACCGTTAACATATGGTGTGATATTAAAAATTATATAAAATAAATAACGGGTGTTCAATGTAAATAGTAGCTCAGTGTAAGAGAGTTTCAGAGGAAAAGCTTAAGGCTACCTGGATAACTAAATAAACCACATGTTTATGTTTCTTTGCGTGAACAGAATGAATTAAAACAAAGATACTTTATTTTAGAAGAATGTGACACAAATATTTTCAAAAAGCCAAACCACGAGAAGTGTATTATTTAATTGGAATGTTGTTCATCACTTTTCTTGTTTTTTAACGATTTTAATAAAATATTCTATGGATAAAACATTTTAAAAGGCAAAAGTGTTAACATCTCATATTTTGAAGACAATATCTTGTGAAGCAGAGAGTTTTAATACTGAATAAGTTTTTGTAATCAGTTCGAAGAGAGATAAACTTCCTAAAGAATATAATGCCATATAATATCTGACGAACTATACTTGTGAATAACCACTTCGGAGATATTAATTGATTATTCAAATTTTAACTACTTTAAACTTATTCGACTGCAAATTCGCCATTTTTTATGATGGAATGTAAAGGCAACGGCAAGGCCTTGGATAACTTTATCGTTTTTTTCCCTTATCCTAAGAACAAAGTGTCCGATAACTCTACGCTATAGGGACCACAGACACTTCATAATTGTCTTATCCATTTCGTTCATTCAGTTTTCGACCTGTCAGGTTTGGTTAAAACATGCCATTTAAATATCAAATCAAACAAGAATGGCTAAATGATCCTTGGCGACTATAGACCCCCTCTTGAAACAAGTGACTATCACTAAAGGCTACGGTATTCCCTTAATCTCGTGCTAGCTACGTACATAAAAAATATGTAATTAAAATTTATGGAAATACGCATCTCAAAAAATATGAAGGTTGAATAGTAATCACTTATTACAATATGTTGTTACCTAGACATATATTTTATTATTTCATCCACGATCTCTGAGACTAATTTTTTTCCTTCAAGCAGTATGAATGTGTCTTTTTTCAATAATAGTTTGTTGAAGGACGAGTAGAAAAGCTCAAGTAAATGTAACACACTAGAAATTTCTTTTTCAACTGATGTAATTTTGCTGTTTTGAAGCTGCGCCAAATATGTGAAATATGATAGTCAACTCACTACATCAACTTTATATTAAGTTGTCCACAAATCCATAGAGAAAAATTAAAATATCCCAAGAGATTATCTTATATTTCTCAACAAAGCTACAACCAGCATATTACTGCTTTAAAAAGATGTTCCTTGATATAATCTCTAATAATGTTAAACTTTTGGAATTGCTTATCTAAAAATAACTTCTGTTTTCTAATTTAAAAAGTGAAGCCCAAAATATATATAAATATTGGCTATTCATTCTATGCAGCTTGTACGAGAGCTTCCTACTGTCCTCACTGATTTGTATTCTCTTTGACATTTAGAGGAATGCTGGGTTTACTTTCATAAGATGACTTGGTTTTCATAATTTCGTTTCATTATATTCCCTTAGTGCTTTAGTCTTAGTGTGCTGTAGTGCCGGACAGATGCAGCGGTTGTTTGCACATTGAAAGTGCTTTTTCAGGTATTGCGCAAACTTGTGGTCACTTTACTCACGGGACGGTCTCCTGTCGACTCCAGAGAATTTTCGGTTTCGTAGGGGATCCTGGCGCCGGATGGATACACTTGTTAGATATTTCCGCAGCTCTGCGGCCTGCCCACAGTTCCTTCACTTCATCCGTTCCTCCTGAGTGTGTTAGTCTAATTAATGACTACGGAGTCCCCGGTGTCCTACGGTGTCCCCGTCAACGTCTACATTTTATGCTTCAGGCAACTATTGAATACAACTTAATTTTAAAACTTTACTGCCTCTTGTAGTAGACAATCCTTTAATAAAGTAAGCTTCCTAAATCCCATCATAGACAAAGATTTTGTAATAATTTGAAATATGCTTTGCATGCGTCATATCAGAGCATTTTCGATGCCAGAAGGATGCACCTTTCAAGCGGAAATCTGATATTACTGCAATCTTCCGCCATTACGAACAAAAAACACGTGTTAAAAATATTGGTCAGCATTTCTGGGTTACACTAAAGGTGTCTACATTATTGATAGGATCAGGTTGCAAGTTGTAAACCTGATTTCCAAGAGGAGCAATCTGTTCACCTGTTGGTAGAGACTTCGGCAGGCTCCACCTGGTTACCGGATGAAAAACAAACCAAATCACTTCGGTATTAAAATGGACTCGGTAAAAAAGAAAAAAAGGTTGCGCATCAAAGCCTTTCCGTAGCATCTGAGGTTTAAACATGGTCCCATTTTTATATTCTAGCCTTGAGAAGGGCATTTAATTCAATTAAATACCGTTAAAGTGTCCAATAACCCCGTGCACGGTGCGACCAAAAAATTATTTATTTACTTAGAAATGTTTGATAACATAGGTTGTTTTTATGGAGGGAGATAATTTGTTATGCTCTGCTTGATTCACTTCCTGCATTCCAATGAATTTATTTTTCTGGTTTTATTATTTGTCATTTCTTTCGTATGTTGTTACACATACAAATGCTAACTTGTATGTAATGACTCATCGTTCGTGAGTGTGCAAACAACACACTGTCGGTTTCACATGTGTCTATTACAAAGTTTGTTGGCACGTTTTATCGAGTGTCATATCTACCTTGGGACCGTTATACCTTTCTAGCCTGCTTTATTGTAGTGAATAAGGGCTAGCTAGAAAGAAGTAGTTTGTGCAATTCTTATACAATTAAAATTGAACCTGATTTATACGTACAACCTTAGACAAAGAATGAACAGCTACCAGAAACAAGTTCGATTTAGAAAACTTCGGAAGCATTTGATAAGGTTGCATTCACAATATGCGCTTTGGAAAGGTAGAGTGAGACTAAAAACTTCAATGCCATAGCCGGGATTTGAAATTTTCTGTCTGGCTACCTTTCCATACTATGGCCTACACATGTCTAGTGTAAAAGAACAATTCAGTTTTCCAATATAGGCTTTCATTCCACCCTGACTTTATTTCAAAGCCACGGGATAGTTAGGGAGTTGCTTTGCGGTTCGGTCGTATGCATGGTGGCCGAGGGGTAAAGCGCATGTTCTTTTACATAATATTTTATTGTAAACAGAATAATACAGAACAATACATTAAAGAAAAATAACACTCAGGGGTAGGCTAACGGGCCGACCCCTAACTACATTAAGTTAGAACTCCAATACTGAGAAATTATGTCAATATTGAAGATTTGTCATACATCAAGCACTAGAATCACTGGAATCAGATGTATCACTCAGAAGCAGGTCCTGTGGTAGTCTCCTCTTCAAGCGTGAGGGCTGGCGCGTGCGAACACCAATGTTGTAATGCACAGCTCCTGGAACTTCTTGTAGCATGGAAAAGAAAGCACGGTCGATCCTGCGAATGTAGTCGTGAAGAGGTAACAGTCCTAGTTCGTGATGGAGCTGCTGATTACGGATGAACCATGGAGCGTTGGTAGCGATGCGCATGAAGCGATTCAGTATAACTTGAAGACGACGCAAATGCCATGTGTGTGCAGCCCCACACACTTTGCAGGCATAAGTAATAAGCAGACGAATGAGTGATTTGTAGAGTAACAATGAAGACTGTAGGCCAAGGCTGGAACGGCGATGCAAAAGAGGTGAGACTTTTGAAAGTCGCCCGGAGGCCAGTGATATATGACGATCGGTGTGACCACACCAGGTCAGTCGAGAGTCCTAGTTATTTAACGGGAGTTGTAATGGGGAGCCAAGGGGCGTTGTTCCTGTAGAGACACAACGGAGGAAGCGGAGTATATCGGCGAAGAGTGACGATTTTAACCTCGGTTTTCTGAGGGTTCAACGAGATCCGCAAAGTGCTGAACCAATGAGTTAGGTGATCTAAAGAGAGTTGTACTACTTGTTGTGCCTGCTGGAGATTAACATGAGAATAATATGGTCCTGTGTCATCAGTGTAAAGAGCTAAAGAATTTGTAGCTAATTCAGAAATATCAGAAATGTATATATTAAATAGAGTCGGGGCCAAGATAGAACCTGGGACACCTGCGGTAATATTACGTGGGGATGAAAGCTTTCAACTAATGCGTCCTGAAAAGCTACGGTCGTAGAGGAAACTGTGGATTGTATGTGATAAGTAATTAGGAAAACCGATGGGGTAGAGCTTAAAGAGCAAACCATCATGCCAAATTCTGTCGAATGCCTGTGCCACATCAAGGAAAACAGCCGTGTCGTACTGATGGGCCTCGAAGCCGTGGACAATTGACTGAGTTAATCGTAAAAGCTGATGGGTAGTGGAATGTTTGTAACGAAATCCAAATTAATAAGGCGGAAGAACATGGTTGTAATTAAGGTGAGACAGAAGACGGTGATGAATTACTTTTTCAAACAGCATGGAGAGGGTCGGCAACAGACTTATAGGACGATAGCTTTCGGGGAGGTGTTTGGGTTTATTGGGCTTATGGAAGACTACTATATGGGCAAACTTCCAGGTGCGAGGAAAATAGCCGAGGCGTAGACAGACATTGAGGATGGATGACAAGTATGCAACTCCTTTTTCGGTGAGCTTCTTGATAACAATGTTAGGAAAAAAGTCGTGTCCGGGAGATTTCTTAAGGGGAAGGGCTCGAATCAGGGAAGATAGTTCCCGTGGGCTTGTAAATGAAATCCTTTGTGAGACTGTGGGTAGAGTGCGATAAGTAGTAAAACGCATGTGTCTCCTATTAAGGCTAATATGAGTTCGTATTCTTGATGTGCAATATTCTTTTTTATTGTCGTTACTTTAACAGAACTGCCTGAAGTTGTTCTTGCACTAGATAATTATATTTTAAACATATTCGTTTCCTTTCGTTTCACCCTCTCTGGGGCACGTTGAATCAACCATTTCCCTTTGTGTTGTTCTTTTCTTAGTTCCCAGTATTTCTTCATTTTTCTGGCACTTTTATATCTCTTCTGCTGAGATAATGGGTTTGTGTTTTAATGTAGATTTATTTTTGAACCTTATATTTTCGTTTTTAATTATTATTTTCGCTGTCCCGTCAAGTAAAGATTTTTTTTCTGTGAGTTTTAATTCTGCTAAGTCTTTTTCAATTTTTTTAACAAGTTAGGTTTTGTTTTACGGTTACGGAAGCAATCAAAGATTTGTTTAGTTACTCTGCTAGAGAGAATTCCGAGTAGATGGCCATAAAATGTATCCTACTTTTTCGCATAGTACCTGAGAGTTTTTCGATTTTCTTTTTTCACATTTAGCAATTTTCAATTTTCTTTACTTCACATTCGTTTATAAGTACTCAAATAACATATTCTTGACTTTTAAAAAGAAATATAAGACATAAAATTCTCCAACTGACTCGTGTAGAATTCAACTGACGAGTCAACGAGTCAGCTGACTGGTGGAGAATTTAATGTCATGCTGGCACGTTGGCCATAGTAGCTCAATGGTTTAGAGCGGCTGGACGGAGACCAGAAGATCCATGGTTCAAATCCCGGCTATGGCATTGAACATTTCAGTCTGGCTCTACTCTTTCATAGTGCGTCCTACACACGACTAGTGTGAAAGAACAATTAATGTTCAAATATAGTATTCTTAGAATTTTGTGTTAATATTGGCCGTTTAAACACTCGGGCTCATTCATCTGTTTTTTTTTCTTTTCAATTTTACATCCTCCAACGTTAAGTCATATCGGGCGGTGAATGAAATGGGTGAAATGATGCTCAAATGTTTCCAGGGTCCATGGAACTTAGAGCTACATGGTACACATCGCCTGTATATGCAATTCCTAAGTCGGAAGCAAATAAGGTTTGAGTTTATATCAAAGTGCCACCTTTCCTATAAATTTTAATGTTCGATCTAGCATGTAACATTTCCTTTTTCCTTTCTCCCTGATTGATTAAAAGCAATGAGAACTGAAAGACAAAGTAGCAGTTCAACAGTAAACACCAGATACCAAAAATTATATTTACTTCTCATTTGTTGCTACGACACTGTTGCGCTGAAAGTCGAATACCAGCTAACCTCTTTGCCTTTTGTTTCTTTAGTCGCGCTCAGTTTGCGTCTTTGTCAACAGCGGTAAGGAAAATGCGTTTCGAGTTTGTTAAGATAGTGTATGCTGCACACTCATTTAAATACATAAAATTCAGTTGTATTTCACTGAAATTTAATATGTATAACTGCGAATTACGTATGAATACAGTACCTATAAATAAGATTATTTTAACATATTTCTAAATTACATTGTTTTTCAGGGAGCTGCAAATATATATGTATAAATACCAATTACACTTAAAGCAGGTTACGTATAAGGCAGTTTCAACTATATATAATAAACGTTCCAATTATAGTGGAGAACCTTCTAAGGATTCTTGTCTAAATGTTAACGAATTTTGGGACCCACTTCTCTATCACAATTTTAAGTACAGTGTAACCTCTTTAACCAGGACTAGTTCTGAAAAAAATTGTTGAGCGTAGTAGATGTAGAGTTGTTTAACAATCAAGAAATTGCTATTCTCAGTAGATGCACTACTAGAACTCTCTTGCCAGCGGGCGAATTCATTGCACTCTCAGTGTTAGCTACTTACGGGATATTCCTTTGCTTGACCCATTAAAAGAGTGCAATTTCAAAGGCATCACATAATGACCAGCATTAAAGATATTTGTCTCATATTTCCATTTTATCCCCAAGAAAGTATGTCACAAAGTCACTTCTTTACACGTTTATTAATAATAGCTGCATTGAATTGGATTGGATTACAGTGCGGAGAGGATTCGGCACTGCGATCAGTCTTGATCTATTGTACCTATGGCCCAAACAGGGCATCTATGGAAGGAAGGATGAGGTGAGAGAGGACACGGGGTGGGCTGCCAATAAACTACGACGGTGCAGAGGGTAGGATCCATGCACTTTACCACTTGGAAACTCCCCGGCAGATGAGGTGAGAGAAGACACGGGGTGGGCTGCCAAGAAGCTACGACGGTGCAGAGGGCAGGATCCATGCACTTTACCACTTGGAAACTCCCCGGCAGCTTGCCCGACTGTGGTCCGTAAACACCCGACTAGACCGTGCTACCGGAGGAGGATGTTTTACTGAGAGCATAGCATCCTGCCATTCACCGTCAACACTTCTACCCTGGAAGGGACCACCAGGGGAGATTTTTGTAATTTACGTCCAACATTGTCATATCAGACGATGAATAAAATGGGTGAAATGATGCTCAAATGAGTTCGAGGTCCATGGAGCTTGGAGTTACCTGAAATTCGTCTATCAGGATAAGGGTAAACCCCGGAAAAACCTTATCTGGGTGTCTCGCCCTGACCGAGATTCGATCTCGGGCCTCTGGAACGTGAGGCAGACATGGTACCATCTACGCTACCGAGGTGGGCTGAGGAGAGAGGATGTGAAATGATAATGGGGATGAAGTGGTGGGACAGGAAATTAAGGGAATGTTATTAACTTACCCAGCATTCGCCTGGTGACCCGGGAAAATCCTTGAAGAAATCCATGGGTCACATAGGTTGGCCAGGGGAATTGAACCTGGGTCTCTTGAATGCGAACCACAGACGAAACCTTCTGAGCCATCCGGCTCGATAAGTTACATGGAATAATAAACGTTCATGATATTGTTGCGGCGATGCGCACAAAAGTTTCGGTGCAGAGAGATAAGCGCAGCTTGTGTACACAAAGAGGCGGCAAATAAAGGTAGCGGAGATAAAGGACTTACCGGCACAGATTAAGTTGGCTTCTGGATGGTTCGGTTTCGTCTAGTGACAGAACATTCGGTGTCTTGTGTATTCCAGAAATATCTAGTGATTCTTACAAAGCAGTCGTAAACAGAGTAAACAGTTGCAACGAGAGGTGATGTTGTGAACAGATGTAATCAGAACGCTGTTTGTCGTGGTCATCGACCTCGGTAGACTGTGATTGTATATGTGACGTAATGCTGCTACGTAAGGATTGAACAGAGTGTATTGCTACAGAAATAAAGAACATTTGGAAATTCTGCAGCTTGGAATTTTAATTCTATGAACCCACAAAGTTACAATATAGTAGAGAATTTCGTGTGAATGTAACATCTGAGATTATTTTATAGCTCATGCTCTCTTCTGTCAAAGAAGATTCAATTAGATTCATATGGAAGGTTGATCTCCTGGTGTTTTCTGAACAAGATCTCATTAATTAATGTTACAAATTCATTCAGAAGTACTTTTATTTTCCTTAAATTTCGCATAAAAGTTTCCTTCTTTCCCTTACCACCTTTAAATATACTCAGATGTGAAGTAACATATGGTAGCAATAAGGTTCAGGTAGAATTGAAAACATTAACATGTATGCAATCATAGGAATTGCAAACCGGAATGCAGACATTATTTCTGTTTTTTTTTTCTTTTGTTTTCTTTCTTTCAGTTACAGTGGAGCAAATGCATGTGCTACGTATATAGGTTCCGAAAACAAGAATTGGTCGTTGATTCCTCAATAAATCTTCTTTATTGCGCACATACATATGGCCATGTTGTTTTTATTTTTGTTTAGCCTTTCGTATTATTACTTTTTTGGCATGTGATGAACTGTGGTGCAATCTGATTACATGTTTTTCTATTTGTAACCGGCTTGAATTGCGAGGATTCGAGATGTAAAGGCAACAGTACAGAGGTCAAAAGTTTGCAAGTCTTCGTTTAGCAAACATATCTAACTCTGGGAAGTGATCTATGTTTATTTACATTTTTATCAGCTTATACTTAATAACTAGCAGCAGTGGACAGGAAGAAAGTCGTGTTCTACTTCTCAAAGCGTCTGATTTGCACATTTAGACCTGGCAGGTTACAAATTCTTAGCAACAGGAAAAGAGTATGTTAGTTTCCAGATATTCTAGTGTTATAACAAAATCACCGGTAACTTACATAGGTTACTTGTGACAATAGGTCGTTTGATAAATCTGGTAAAAATTATAAATACGAGGCATGTTTTTTAAGTCAGTACCGTTTTGCGATTCCGCCGCCGCAGTGCTACGGTCGGCGTTCCGCGCATGCGCGCTGGTTACCTACATCTCTTGTCTACGCACTGACGCCGTTACAGTCTGATTCTTCATTGTATACGTTGGTTACTGAGTGTTTAAGGTGCCTCCGACATTCGTGAGTGTCGCCGATTGTGAAGTACGGGGTGTTATATGATTTCTTAGTGCTAAAGGCGTAAAACTGATCGATAATCATCGTGAGACCTGTGAAGTTTACGGACAAAACATTATGAGTGTTGGAATGGTAAGGAAATAGGTGAGAGCATTTAAAGATGGCCGCACAAATGTGCATGATGAAGAACGGAGTGGGCATCCTTCAGTCGTTACTGAAGATTTGGTGCAGAAATTGGACGAAAAGGTGACAGAAAACAGACGCTTTACAATTTCATCACTGTGCGACTATTTTCCTCAATATCCTCGTAGTGTTTTGTATCGCATTGTGATCGAGAACTTGAAGTTTCGGAAATTGTGTTCACGCTGGGCTCCAAAAATGTTGACGGATTTGCACAAAAGCCAACGTTTAGGCAGTGCATTGACTTTCCTTGAGCTGTACCACAATGAAGGTGAAGATTTTTTAGACCAAATTGCTACTGGTGACGAAACATGGGTGGCCTACGTCACACCAGGATCTAAACAACAATCAATGGAATGGCGATATTCATCATCACCCTAAAAAGTGAAGTTTAAGAAAACAATTTCTGCCCGGAAAATCATGTGCACAGTTTTCTAGGACAGAAAAGGAGTATTGCTAGTGGAGTTTCTGCCTCGTGATGAGATAATCAATGCAGCGTCTTATTGTGAGACATTGAACAATCTGCGCTGTGCAATCCAGAACAAAAGACGTGGCAAGTTGAGTAAGGGTACCGTTTTGCTGCATGACAATGACCGTACACATGTGGCTAATTGGACCAAAGATCTCGTCAAATCTTTTCAATGGGAAACTCTAGATCATCCTCCATACAGCCCTGATCTGGGGCCCAGCGACTACCATTTGCTCCTGTAGTTGAAGAAACATTTGGGCGGTCAGCGTCTTCAAGACGATAACGAAGTCAAAACAGTTGTGATACAGTGGTTAACACGTCAGGCGGCAGAATTTTATGAGTAGGGTATTCAAAAACTGGTGTCACGTTATGCCAAGTGCCTCAATATTCACGGAAATTATGTAGAAAAGTAGATTAAGGTAGAGGATTTCATGTAAAAATAAAATTATTGCGATATCTATGCACATTTTTTAAATTCCAACAACGGTACTGGCTTAAGAAACATGACTCGTATATTCGTGAACATCTCGCCTTGTTTCTCGATATAATCTCCATTGATGGCTATACACTTGGTCCAGCGACGTTCCATATTTTCATCCCGTCGGAAAAATAGGTTTCGTCGAGGTCTGACGGTGTCCATCACTTCTTCATTTTATGAAAAGTTTGGGAACAGGAGGAAGTCTGGTGTATAAGGTGGATGAGGAACCAATTCATAGCCCAAATCTGCACTTTCCCCATGGTGAATTTAAATCCCGCTGTTTCTACAATGCTTTTTATGATCATCCATTCTTCTTCAATACTTTCTTTGTATTCTTCATGTCTGTGTTGCTCATTTTATAAAAGTCTCTTATAGAGCCGTCTTCTAATATATGTACCGTATAGTATTCTTCTTTATTTTGTATGTTTTATTTTTACATTGTCCATATCATCTTGTTTGCAATTTAGTTCTGCATATTTACAGAAAATGATCCGTATGAGCATCACTTCCTCTAAAGATTCTTATATGCTTGATTAAATTTCTCATTTCTTAAATTTCTTTTTGTTTTGTTTTGTTTTGTTTACGAAAACATAATCTATGACTGAGCAAGAACCACTTTCGTTCTAGTATACATATGTACCAATATCTTTATGTCGAAACAATAAATTTGTAAACCTTGTGTATTTAAAGCTTCAGAAATTTATCAAGCTATAGTGCGATTGTATTGTGTGATCCATATAAACCTGAACCATTTCAATAGGCCATAACTTTTTTGGACCAATAATAAGACACAGGTGTAACTTTGGGAGAATATAATACACAAATGGGAGATTACATTATTTACCTCTCAGAGAAAATGTTGGAAATGTCCTCACCAGTATCTGTACATGATACGACTGTGGACACTGAAGTTTATATGGGTATCTTCAAGACATTTGTGGAGCACTGGAGGATATCGAATTGATAGAACATTATTTCCAGCAAGATCGAGCAACGTGCCATACATCTGACACCATGGAACTTGTAAATAGTTTGGTAACCGAATAATCTCAAAAGGTCTGTGGCCCACCAGATCCCCTGACCTAACCTCACCGGATATTTTTGCTTTTGGAGGTGTTTAAAAATGGTGTACAAAAATAAACCACGGGCAATTGATGGTATCAAGGAATCCATTCGTACCGAAATGAGTAACATTGACGAGGATACTCTTCGTAAAACTTCAGAGAATATGGTGAGACGAGTGAAAACATGTATAGATGCTGGTGGAGGACACTTCCAATATTTTCTCTGGGATGCAAATAGTGTAAGGTAATCACCCAATTGTGTTTTATGTTCTCCCAAAGTTGTACATGTGTCCTGTTATTGGTTCAAAAGTTATGGCTTATTGAAATAGTTCAGGTTTATATGGATCAGGCTATACTTCCGTGCTCGTTCTCCATTATTTCCTTTAAATATCGGTATATTTCCAATCCTGACATTTAGATGGCCAGAAATTATTGTCACCAAGGCACGGCCAACTGATGGCTGAGTGAGGGCCGGGAAGCATTCGACCAACGCCTACCCATTTATCATGAGCAAACAGACTGGAAGACGGTGTACGTGCATCAGAGGAGTTGTACGTGATTGTGAGCGTGCAGTGGACCTGTGCCAGATGAACTGACAAATTGCAATTGTGTGCATTACGTAATTCTGTGTAATCGGCAAGTGTTCCAACTGTAATTCGGTGAAAATAAAGAACATTTTGAGTTTGTGCAATTGGTCTTTTAATTTTACGAACCCACAAAGTTACATTATTAATAAATAATTTGTATTCATATTATCCTTTAGTTTTTGGAGCTGATTATAAAATTCGTCTGACTTTTTCTTCCGCCTTCTTTAGATGAATGCCAAACATGTTGACTTATATATCTGCTGGCAGTTTCTGCAGAAAATTCTGGAATACTCTAGAGACAGGATAATCAGACTCTCCTTAGAAGATTTTGGTTCTATGGTGATCGCTCTTCTGGTGTATTTCCTGGTCGAGAGTGCTACCGCTTCTATTTATCCCTCTCACTATTCCAGCCTCCCGATAAAGTTGGCTATTAGCCGCTGCTCCACAATATTCATACATTTGCAGTGTAATATTTACTAAACTGGGAGTGCGGTTTGACAGATCTATAGAGCCAAACACTGTCTCAGATGTAAGGGAAGCATTAGACACGACAAATGCAAGAAATAATTATACATTTGATAGATATGTATTTAACATCAGAACAGTTCTGTTGCACATTTTCTGAAAATAGTGCACTGTTAAGTAAAATCGGTAAGCTGTGTTTTAATGATACTATTATGCGGTTACATGCAAGTAGGCATACTCTATAATGTTGGGAGTGATGGCTGTTTTAGTGATATTTCTAATGTTACACATCCTAATTCCTTATTAGCAGCAATTTTAAGAAAAAGAAGAGTAGCAAGTACTAACAATTTTGTAGACCAATACTTGTTCCATGACCAACTTTACATCACTGAATATCCTAAGAAAATTCAAAATATAATTCTATTTTTCATATTCAAGTCATTAATATATATTTTATATTTTAATAAAAAAAAAAAAAGTTTAATTGTAATTTTTGAGAACGTCCAAAATTTCGTTAAATCTGCTATGTAAAGGTTAGTTTACAGAAGGGAGATTTTCTTGATAGTGTTTGTGTTGGATATCTTGAATTTAATAAAGACATGTTATTTAAAATGAACCGAAATCTCGTTTTGTGTTATACTGAAGCTAATTTAATGGCGCAAGCAAATAGTTCCACTTTTACGGGACAGTTTGAAACAGTGTTTAGCTCAGGGTAAAGCAATAAGGTTAATCACAGGGTATGCGTGGATATGTGTGAGAAGAATGGTTTTAATGACACTGGAATGCCCGTTTCAAACTGATTTATTGACTGCTTCTTTTATCCGAACATCGAACTTGAAGTTGCCGACCAAGGGTTACCAATATCCCTGTTTAGAGTTACTGAAGGCGGAATGTTTATTACTCGATAAACTTTATTCGTTCCTCACGTATATATGAACCGACAAATATCTTCTCTCATTTCTGGTATGCCTGGCCCAAGATAGAAGAAGAGGATTGCCCAAATCGCCCTCACGCCTCAGACTGTTTCCATGGCTTGCCAGCCACGAAGTGTCTGAATGACCACAGATGCGCGTGGTTGTACATGCGACTTTCACTTTCTCGAAACCCTCTTTTCACACAAAGATTTCCTTTGTGGCTATTTGGTCGCCATTATGAATGATCCGAAGAATGCCCTATTCATACAGTCAAGAGCCATCCTTTAGAAATCTGCTAAGGACACTGTTTCTTACGTTTCTTTTGTTAAAACAACTTATTCACCCAAACTGCTATTCGACTCAACTGCCCTTGCACGTGTTGTAACAAAGAACGAACATTCCTTTGAAATCCATCATGATTCTTTACTTATTTCAATCCTTTAATTTCGGTATCAATGCTTACAGATGCATGGAAATACAGACATTTTTATAATGACTACTTTTAGATTCAGGGAAACTGCAAACATATTACAGTGAAATTATGATATCGAACTTTTACCTAAGCAATGCACAAGTAAATTTATTGAATTAAGTTTATTTATTTTAACATGATCCATGACTTTTCTTCCGCAATTTTCTGTGAATGTCTCACAGATTTCTACTTCCATCTTCTCAGAAGACTTAAGATATGCCTACACTTTTTATCCATCATTTTATATCATCTTAAGTTAATAAAACTCAGTAGTTCTGTTTGAGAAAGTAACAATCCCGTAATATTATTTTCTGTGCTCAAAGTATTAAGGTAAGGAAATTTTGAAAACTTCGTTTGGTATATCAGAAGATAAAGTAACTCAACGATGGCATAAACTGTAATGCAAAAGAAATATGAGAGAAGAAAAACATCAACAAGAGCGATATTTCAGCGGCGTGCTGTATTAGGACAACATAAAAGAGAAATAGGTAATCCAGCATCTTAGAACGATCAAATACTTGAGACCTGAACTAGGAACGGATCGATATTCAAGACAGTCGAAGAATTAGGAGAGCAAATACACTGAGGAGGTGAAACATTTGTTTAAACGATCGAATACTTGAGACCTGAACTAGGAACGGATCGATATTCAAGGCAGCCGGAGTATTAGGAGAGCAAATATACAGAGGAGGTAAAACAGTTGCACTGCCAGAGAGGCAACTTCCTCAACCAAGGCCGTCTCTACGTTACTCTGGCTGCGTGATTCGTGACGTCACAACTCTGACCTGACGTCCCAAGCAATTTGTACAGAATATCACGTGTTTAACAAGGATTTGATTCATTTTTGCGCTGAAAGAAGCATGCATTCGCTTATATTTTTACATTTCCATATTTAATATCATTGTGTGTTGGTATGGTAATGGAAAACATGCTTTCCGTACCTGATAATGGCAAAGTATGCTTACATTCTCAATGCGAATATATCTACAATTTGCTTCTTTTGCTGTGGTTAAAACCAAACTGTCTTGTTTAATAATGCAGTAACTTTTAAAAGGACGTTAGCTGTGACTAAGGCCAAAACAGCACTGGTTAATTCGCAAACACTAATCAGCACCAATATTGTTGATATATAGTGTGACCCATATATACCTGAACCATTTCATGGAAATTAATTGTTCTTTCACACTGGCCCTGTGTAGGCTAAATTGTGGAAACGTAGAGTCAGACTGAAGAATTCAATGTCATACCCGGGATTTGAACCACGGGTCCTCTGGTCTCCGCCCAGGTGCTCTAACCATTGAGCTACTATGGCCAACGTGCAGATATGGCATTAAGTTCTCCAACTGACTCGTCTGACTCTACGTTTCCACAATTTAGCCTACACACGGTTAGTGTGAAAGAACAATTAATTTCCATTAATTGACCTAACACTGGTTAACTATAAAGCCCGGGCCTTAAAGAACTTACACATTGCAAGTCGCCATTAAGGTAGTTGTCTCATGTGTTTATGAGAACTCCTAAGTGGTTTACAGGGAAATACGAGTCAGTTGGAAAATTTAATGTTATATCGGCACGTTGGCCATAGTAGCTCAAGGGTTAGAGCGGCTGGACGGAGACCAGAATATCCGTGGTTCAAATCCCGGCTATGGCATTGAAGTTTTCAGTCTGACTCTACGTTTCCACTGAACCATTTCAATAGGTCATAACTTTTGAACCAATAATAAGACACACGAGCAACTTTGGGAGAATATAATACACAATTGGGAGATTACATTACACTGTTTACATCTTAGAGAAAATGTTGGAAGTGTCCTCCACCAGCATCTATACATGTTTTCACTCATCTCATCACATTCTCTGAAATTTTACGGACAGTATCTTCGCCAATGTTACTTATTTCGGTTCGAATGGATTCCTTGAGAACATCAATTGTCCGTGGCCTATTCTTGTACCCCCACAAGAAAAGGTCCGGTGAGGTTAGGTCAGGGGATCTGGGGGATCACAGACCTCTTGAGATTATTCGATTATCAAAGAAACTGGTTACAAGTTTCGTGGTGTTATTATACGTGTGGCACGTTGCTCCATCTTGCTGGAAATAACCTTCTCTCAATTCGATATTATTCAGCTGATCCACAAATGTCTTGAGGATACCCATATAAACTTCAGTGTCTACAGTGTAGTACTGTCAACTGTCAACAGTTGCAAGTGTTTGTCAATTCTCCCAGAGTCAATGAGATCATTAAAACAAATTTCTACATTCTACGAGCTTTCAAAAGGAAATTAGGGCCTATTGGAACGGTTCAGGTTTATATGGATCGCACTGTATGTCTTGGTAACTATATGTTGAATTAAGTTTCTATGGTTTTTTACTTTAAGGAATTATTTTGCACACGCCTCAGAAATAAGCACTGAAATATACTGAAGATAGATGTCGTTATATCAAATGTTAACTACGATGGCCACTTCAGCACTTCCCTATCGACTACCCTTAAATGATCACCGACTTCAGAATTCTGAATATCAAAGTCCTTTTTGTATTCACTGTATAAACTTTGCCTACATCTTTTGTGCTGTTGAACTGTTTATATCTGAAAATAAATGTTATCATAAAGGTTGGCATTGTTTTTGCAGGCTCTATGCTGTTTGAAATACCTTCAGTGTTGCTTCCCCTTTTATAAGACTGTTATAATGTGACTTCTTGTTCACTTAATTAAGATAATTATTCATTGATCCATTGTGAGCCACATACAACTTCTTAGCTCTCCAACTGCACACAGAAATGGTGCATTTCTAATATGCAGATACCAACAAGAGGGTCTCTGTGTTTATTTGGTGTTAACCATGCGATAATACAAGCCTCGGATAATGACGTCAATAACAAAACCTTGTTAAGCTTCCTGGTCTATAGAGACTCCTTAGCAACAGTTTTTAAAAATGTGAAACTGTTGGTTGTTTCTTAAGATTAGTAGGAACAGCATAAAATGTTTCTAAGGCTGCGTAATACCACCTTTCTGGAAGCAAGATTGTGCATTGTAACTAGTTTACAGGATGTGAAGGATATCCATAATTTTAAAATGTCTTCAGTTTCCACTCAAGTAAGTTAAATCGCTTGGTAACATCTTTAATTATTTTGATACCAGAGCATTTTATTACTTTTAATGCGCCAATTATTAGGAAGACCAACCTATAAGAACATCGTAACTAAGCAAAATAAAAATACCAAAGCTTTCGCTTTCTCAAAGTTTATATCATCCAAGATATTTGTCACACATTTAATTTAATTAACAATTCCATATCGAGGCTTCCCCAAAAATATATTTTGATTCTTTTGGAATAAATAAACATGTTTCTTAGAAAAATGCTCTTGTGGGTATGTATGAATGTATAGCACAAGACACAAGAAAAACAGAAGAAATACCAATTTATTATTTAAGCTCAATTTATAGCAAAGGTGCCATAGTAAGATTTCAACTCCCACCCCAAAATTTAATACAGGAAACGTATTACATTATTTTTGTTTATCTCAAAAATGATCCTAACGATGTTGAATTCTCAGGAAAATGTTTTGTACAACCCTATGTAGCCGGTAAACCATATGAGAAAAACAAAACGGTACTTTCCTGCACGTAATTATCTGTGGCATCCGTCATTTCGAGATATCCGCTATTTTTTGTTTTAACCTTTCAGTTATTTGTTTAAAGAAATGTGTATTACATTGTTTCTCCAAATGTCATGGAAGTACAATAAAATCTGCCTAAAACGGACCCTTTATATGCCGAAAACCTGGTAAAACGGAAGATAAATTTTTGAACGGAGTTTTTTCCAATGTGAAATTTTCCTCTAATGCGGAAAATTCCCTAACGCGGAAACCGAAATACTTTTCGGGAACCATTTGTGTATGTAATCTGATTAAAACTGATTTATTTATGTGCAATGAATTAGAATGTACGTATTTTAAGACGTACAATTTTTGTACTTGCGCCGAAATTCCATGAACCATAAAGTCACAAAATGTAATCCACCGAGGAAAGGGGAAACCAAAATCTGTTCCAATACACGTGGTAAGGGTACAAATGTTTTGCAGTGTGTTCATTCTCAGTGTCGTTGTTAAGGCAAAAATACACTGAAAATTCGCCGAAAATGTTGAAAATCATGGAATTTTCTTTTTTGGCATTTTTGGTAGCTTAGGGTTTGTAGTAATAGATGGCATGTTATTTTTATCATTTGCACTATTTTAGAACATCGTGTGACAATTTAAAGAGACCTTTAACAATCGTTAAAAGTAACAATCATGAGTTTAAAATTAATTTTCTGAGACACTTTTTTTTCCAACACTTTTCAGTATACAAAATGCCTCACGCGTCAAAGTTTTCCATTTAACTTGGTGAAACTTACAGAATATCTCCATGATGTCGCCTTTGGAGGCAGCGCGGGTGACAAGATCGAAGAGACGGCAGTGCAGTGTGGAGATGGAGGCTTGCCAAGATGGTGGGCGGGAACAGACGGATTTGGCAAGAGTTCGCCTTTGTTCTAGCCGGTCTCGATTGTTCGAGAAACTTCTGGTGTGTTAGAAATCGATAAAAAGGCAGCCTGCCTGAAAAGAGACAGTCAGTCGGTAATTGAACGCGTGCGGGTAAGCAGCTGTGTTGGTTGACCTGTATGTTACATTGTGTATGTGAACAGTGTATCGCTACGGAAATAAAGTGCAATATTTTGTGTTTGTAAACTGGACTTTTTATTTCACGAACCCACAAAGTCACAATAATGTGTAAATAAGAAACATCACATTCCTCTTTTTTGTTAATGCTCATACTTTGAGAACTATATGGTATTAAGTAATAAAATAAGTTAATATTTTCAAACTTTTGAGAGCTAACACGTGGAAAATATTTTAGAACAAATACTACAAGAGTATTCCAAAAAATAAGAATGTTGGTCTTTTAAAATTGCTCTGTACTAGCCAAAAACAAAGATTTAACGTAAAATCTCGAATGTTTTGACGGGTAGAGCATTTTTAATTTTTACAGTACTTTTACAAAAATAAGTAATAATTAATGAACTGTTCGTTGTAGCAACATAAAAATTTGCATGAAAGTTTAAAGTGATACTCTAATTATGTGGCTAAAATTTCATAATGATAGGTTTATTATTATAGAATTTGGAAATTTCAGTGTAGCCTTGCCTTAAGAGATCAAGTACGAGTGGCAGAAAACTGTGAGTTTTGGTGAGTTTTAAAAGCATAGTTTATGTGCAAAATTTGTGCAAATTGGGTTTTGAATATAAGACATTATTACTGGAGGAAAACATTAGGGTTATTGAAGAACAGAAAAGGAACATACGTCCAGTTAAAGTTGTTAAAAGTGGAGTATATTCAGATTTATGAGATTTAGAACCAATTAAAGTCAGAGACGAGTGATTAAAGCGAACAGCAGGGCATGCAAGACGCCTAACAAGATCTACAGAGTATGACGAGCTAAATCGTGCTCTTCTAGTGGTTTGTTAGTGTTGGCGCTCAAGGAATTCCCATTTCTGGACAATTGTTTCAGACTCAAGTTTAAGAGACAACAAGAAACGCTCGAGACTTTCAAACATCACCATAATGTTCTATTGATTGCTCTGTGTGGTGAAGCAAATTACATTAATGTGCAGACAAATACAGATTGGAAAGGGAAAGTTGAAAACACAGAGAAACTAGGCGATAAACTGTAATTATTGTATGTAAGTTGAAAATATAGTATATAATTAATACATATCAGCGTATTGTTATAGGAGCTCTAGCTTTCTTGGCGTCATGAGTATTCCAGGATCTCTCGTGCTTCAAGCCAGGTGTAGATATGGTGATGTACCAACGTTTCTGGAACAATATATGCTCCCAAAACGTTGGTAAATCACTAAAGCTACACTTGGCTTGAAGCACGAGAGATCCTGGAATAGCCTATTGTTATTTTCATTTCATTCCACTGTAAACCTGTGCGACTATAGCCTCTGTAATTTGTATTCAAACACAACCCACTTAAGACGGAAACCTGTGTAAACGAAAAATAAATGGATCTTTCCGTTTTAGAGAGGGTTTACTCTGCTCTGAATTCTATGCCGGAAAGTATGATATTTCTTAAAACTTTGTCTATCATTGTCCTCTTTGTACCTATAAAATGTGTGCGACGAAATTATTTCACTGCTCTTTTAATGTGTAATGATTTGGGTAGAGTATATTGCTCATGTTAGTAAAGTTGGTAGTATAGGAAGAAAATTTCGAAGAAGGATGGCACAGAATGGTTGTTGAAAAAATATTGCGTTGTGATCTCGGTAGCCTAATGTCCGAAATTATAACCTGAGTCAACAGGAACTCATTTAAAACGCATTAGTCCAGCACTGAAGTATAACCAACAGGATGGGGGTCATTCAATGCGTCATTACAAGAAGGGAATCCCAGGGTGAAATATCACTCTCCTCATAAATTGCAAAGGCTATTTTATTTGGCAAAGCCCACTGTATAAAACGCTATGGTTATATTCATAATCTCGTTTATGCCTTTCTCAACTACGCTTACCGTACGAGGGGGGGGGGGGCTTCAATAAGTTCCCGTGTTTCAAAATATATGGTATTGCTAAGGGAAAATTGTTTTGTCATTTGCTACACGTCATCAAAATAAATTTAGTGCTGATTTAGAGGTTACTTTGGATTTTACAGACATTTTAATAATTTTTTCAATGTGTGTCTGCTTAAATGGAAAAGGTGCACTATCGTTCAGTGATTCGCTTTTTACTTTTACATGCAGAAAACTTGCGAATAAAAGCGCAATTGAATGCGTTTATGGAGACCTTTCGCCTTCTATGACAACAGTTAGGTATTGGTATTGTTTCGAGGCATTGTTATGCGGTGGGCCGCAGCCAGCACATGCGAAAGAGACAGTGCCATAGCTGGTGCGTAGGCGAGTGTTGGACGCTTGCCAAAAGAGTTAAAGAAAGACACAGATGTTTGGAAGTGTCTTCCTTTCTGATGCCGTATTGGTTGTTACCAAGCGTTCCACTAATTCCTAGAAGAATGAGTGGAATTATAAAAGCAATTTTTGTGCAGTGTGTGAATTGTATGTACTTTTGAACTGTACCGAGTTGCAAGGTGAGAACTGATAATCGTGTAGTGATTAGAAAGTGAATTCTTTTGTTTGTTTATGTGTGGTGCAACAACGAAAGACTGTTGGTGTATGTCACGTCATCCTGCTGCAACCAGGGATGTACAGAGTGTGTTTCTATTGGAAATAAAGAACGTTTTGAATTTCTGCTAACTATACTTTTAATTTTATGATCCTACAAAGTCACATTATAATGCATTTAAACATGGTCAAACATCAACTTTTGACGAGGACCGTCCATGACGTCCTGCAGATGTAGTTACCGAGGAAATCATTGAAAAATTCCGAGATATGTTTCTCGCTGACGGTCGAACGAAAGTTAGCGAATTGGTTGAGGCCATAGGTGTATCAATGGAAACGGCAATTCACGTTTTGCATGATCACTTGGAGGTGAGAAAGCTGTCGGCCCGGTAGGTGCCGCGTTCTCTCATAGTGGACAAGAACCGAGTGAGTCTTTCAAATTGAAGCTGTTTAAACCAAATCCAAAGGACCCTTTGCTTCGATTTGTCACTGTGGATGAAACCTGGCTTCATGGTTAAACTCCGGAAGCCAAGCAGCAATCAAAACAATGGATTGGTTCCGGAAAATCTACTCCAAAGAAAGCAAAGATAGTCCCATCGGCCGGAAAAAGTGATGGCGACAAATTGTTGGGATGCAAAGGGTGTCATACTTATTGACTTTTTAGAAAAACGAAAACCAGAGCCTACTACAGTGAGGTATGGCCCAATTGGACAAGAAGTTGAATGAAATATGGCCACATATGGTGAAGAAGTATGTTCTGTCTCATCGTCATAAATGCCCTGACACATTGATCCGGAGCTGCCGCTGCCAAACTTCATAAATTGCGAGAACATCAAGGAGACAGAGGTGTATTTTGTAGAGCTTGAGAATTCTTGATTTTTGCAGTGATTTAAAAGATGGCAGGAGTTTTGGGAGAATTGTAAATCCCTAAAGAGGGACGATGTTGAGAAATAAATAATCTGTGTTTGAAAAAAACTGGTGTCTTCATTCGTAACAGGGTACTTATTGAACCACTTTTGTAAGCAGAGGATGTATCGTAATACACTCATACATTTTATGTAAAGGTTTCGCCGAAGTAAATGGAGAGAATCCCTGAATATAAAAATAAGGTTAGAACATGGTCCATGTATTTTGTCTGTGTGTCTCTTAGCAACATAACAAAGTTTAAATACCTAACTGGGCATTTACGTTTAGTACCTTCCAGAAATGCAACGAACATCTTCAACAGAGTTCAGTTTCTATGAATCTTTCTATGATTTATTCGTCTAATAACTCGACTTAAAGAGACTTAAAGGACTTATAGGTTGTAAAGTCCCATTAAGGCAGTTGTGTGTACGAAAACTTCTAATTGGTTTACCAGGAAAAACAGGAGTTAGTTGGAGAATTTAATGTCATGTCGGCATGTTGGCCATAGTAGTTCAATGGTTAGAGTGGCCGGATGGAGACTAGAAGATCCGTGGTTCAAATTACGGCTATGGCATTGAATTCTTCAGTTTGGCTCTACCTTTCCAATTATATAAGTGTATTTCCTAAATTGCTAAGAATGGCTTCTGAAGTCCTCTAATTATTTGTCCAACCGTAAGAGATGAGAAAAATGTATCTCGTAAAAACATTACACCAAGTTGAATCACACAATTAGGTGATATAAACATTTTGGTAGATTTAAATATTTCGACATATTCTACTAATGTGTTAATGCATAACGAATTTCTTCTTTACATTTACAAGAATGGATTAGCATTAGGTCTTGCAATAGAAATGAATAGAGGATATATGTACATTATCTTTGTACTTTTTTGAAATATTTTGGTTTTGTTTAGTATCAAATTAAAACAGAAACACATTTAGTACCATGTAAGGAGATGTTTTCGAGAGTTTTTCTTGATGAAATATCAATTTGAGATCAGCAAGAACTAAGATAAGTTTTCGTTGGGAGACCACCAGCGTACTAACACCTCCCAAGTAAACAGGCCAGCCGCCCGGAAACTGCACATTCTTCAGTCAACATCCCGGAGAGGAAATATTTTCATTACGGGTGCGACACCTGTCACTATAAACTTTCTCCTGCGATTTGCGAGGACAGACCACGAGCCACAGCACCTTTAATTTTCTGTGCACCTGCCCCTTCGCCCTCCCGCATAGCAAACATTAGCAAATAGCCTACTTTCTTGATGTGGCAATGTTTATTGAGCCTCGTGAGTTTTAGAAAAGCGGTTGCAATATCTTATAAAACGTCTGTTACTTACATATATGTTACAACATAAATATTACTATTATATCCAGCAATAGTGCTGTTGAAGTTGAAGAAGAATTGAATAAAGTAATTAAAATAATACCTGCTAATGTCATTGGTAATGCCACAAGTGAATTTATCTACGGAAGTTCAAAACCACGAGTTACATTTGAAGAGACTATTCCTTGAATAAAAGAAATTGTTAAAAGCAGTAAAACAAGTTATTTGATTCGCTAAATCACATAGGCCTACATTAATTAGCAAATGAATGAAACTTAACCTCACAAGTCACGGCATACAAGATCAACAGTTTTTACAGGCGTACACAACACTGGTGAAAGCAACTTTGGTCTTAATGCCGTCAGGTGGCGCTGATTGGTGATAAGAAAATAATAAAGTAACATAACCTCTCTTTTCAAACAACAGACTTCGTTTAAAGGAAATGTGATAATTGCTGAGCGATATTTGTGCATAGGGTACAGTATTGATTTAGAGATCAGCGATTGGTTGGTACTAGACGAATCCTAGAACTTGATAGTGAAGTATGTGTAAAATAGTCAATATAATAGCTGCTTCCAGTTTACTATTGTTTACAAATGTTCAAATGTTCAATAGAATTTTTAAAACGAATAAGCTGAAACGTACAATTTATATAAAACAGGACCGCTCCATCCAATTTTTTACACCAACTTCAATTCAGATATTGAAACTAAGCTATTTTGGAACCGAGTGGAATAGCTCCGTTTCGTCTATGACCCGTATTTGGAAGGCCCGAGTTCGATTCCCGTGACCGATCTATCTGACCATGGATCTTTTCCGGGGGGGGGGGGGAGGACCCCCCGAATTTCCTGTCCCTCCATTTCATCTCCATTATCATTTAATATCATCTCTAATCTGTTGGTCTCTTTTAGTGTAGAAGTGTCGGCGGGTGCCTCGGCGGTGCATGGCAGGATGATATGCTCTGAGTAAACCACTTTCTTCTCCATTGCTACAAAGGAAGTTGATCCGAAAACTGAGTCAGCTAAGATTATTCTCAACAAATCATAAAGATATTGGAACATTATATTTTATAGGGTAAAAACTTGCTGTAAATGTTATTCCACATAAAACATTAGATAGGGCGGTTGGCGGTCACCGAATTGGCTGTTGGGACCGTCTTCGACCGTCTGTATATTGTCCTGGCCTGACGGGAGAGGTTTCCATCTAAGTAAAGTGTAAGGACCCTGCCCTCTGTAATATAGTGGCTCCTTGGGACGGCCGCCCCCTATCTCCTCTTGTCTCATCTCTTCTCCCAGGGATGCCACACTTGGAGGCATAAGGCCCAAAAGACCACAACTGGTGGCAGTATCGAATTCCCTCCGGAAAGGAAAGCTATTTTGGATTTGAATCTCTTACGAAACTTGTATTTCATCCAATTTTTATACCAGCTCTAATTAAATTATTAAAATTAAGCTATTTTGGATTTAAATTTCTTATGAAGCTTATATTTCATCCAATTTTTATACCAACTCCAACTAAAATATTGAAATTAAGCTATTTTTATTTAAATCTCTTATGAAGCTTATATTTCATCCAATTTTTATACCAACTTCAATTAAAATATTGAAATTAGCTATTTTGGATTTAAATCTGTTATGAAGCTTATATTTCATCCAATTTTTATACCAACTTCAATTAAAATATTGAAATTAGCTATTTTGGATTTAAATCTGTTATGAAGCTTATATTTCATCCAATTTTTATACCAACTCCAATTAAAATATTGAAATTAACCTATTTTGGATTTAAATCTCTTATGAAGCTTATATTTCATCCAATTTTATACCAACTTCAATTAAAATATTGAAATTAAGCTATTTTGGATTTATATCTCTCATGAAGCTTATATTTCATCCAATTTTATACCAACTTCAATTAAAATATTGAAATTAAGCTATTTTGGATTTATATCTCTCATGAAGCTTATATTTCATCTAATTTTTATACCAACTCCAATTAAAATATTGAAATTAATCTATTTTGGATTTAAATCTCTTATGAAGCTTATATTTTATCCAATTTTTATACCAACTCCAATTAAAATATTTAAATTAAGCTATTTTGGATTTAAATCTCTTATGAAGCTTATATTTCATCCATTTCTTCATACCAGATCTAACTAAAATATTAAAACTGTTTCTCTGGGTTTAACACCCTTATTAAGTTTATGTTTCACCCCATTTTTCATACCGCCTTCAATTATGGTATTAAAATTATACTATCTTGAGTTTAAGCCCTTTAAGTTTATATGTACTCAACTAAGCCTTTAAAAGAAGAATCTGTAGCACACGTGGCTTTCTCCACTAATTCATTTATAAACTTTTGTTTATATCCTGATAGATGACTGCGGACATATTGTTATCATCACTGTCGTCGTCTTCGTCGTCGTCACTCTCACCATTATATTATTTAATGCCTTGTTCATTTTGCATATTCCTCTTTGTGTCTGTAGGAGCATGTCTAACAAATGAACCGAGTGTTCCAAATGGAGTCACCTATTTCACAGTGTATATGAGTTATGGGTGAATTATATAATTACGACAGAATATTATAATTAGCATAAACTGTTATTTAGAAACCATACCAATGAAAAATCATTATTTTCTGTTACTAACTAGCTTGGACTCTTATACCGATTTCATTTTTCACCTCCTTTGTTCTTATGTTTTTTCTTCTTTCTTTCACCGGCTAGCTGGCTTGTTGGCTGAATGTCTTGAAATTATCATTATTAATAAGTTTGAATAATTAGTTTATGACATTTAAAATACCTTCATTAAGTTCTATTTAAAACAAATTTTGGAGGCTAGTGAAATCGTTCGCAATGTTTATGGAGTTGCTTTTAAGGATAGTGATTATGTGAATTTGTAGCTCACATCTCAGTCAATAGTAAGTTCACACCCACTTCCACATGTGTATTTTGGATTTGTTAACTTTGGTACAGTGCTAAAGGGTATAGTGTAAGGTCATTATCCATACGTATGTTGCAGTTCATTGATTGACTGTCAGAGAAAAGAAAGCAAAGAACAGCAAAGAAAAGCAAGAAAATAGGAGTAATCTGGAATGTACGCAAAAAAGATGGGGAATGTTGTGTAGAAAAAATTGAGAAGAGGCTGAACCTTAAGATCGACATTGTTGGTCAAGTGTGGCGATTGGATTTGTATATTTGCTGTTTATTAAAGTAGTTAACTTTGATTTTTTTGTTCAATTTACGTCCTCCAACGTTAAGTAATATCGGACGATGAATAGAATGGGTGAAATGATGCTTAAATGAGCCCGGGGTCCATGGAGCTTAGAGCTACCTGACATTCGTCTTTCAGGATAAGGAAAAAACCCGGAAAAACCCTTATCAGGTAACACCCTAACCGAGATTCGAACTCGGGACCTCTTGAACGTGAGACAGAAATTCTACCATCACGCTACCAAGGCGGGCAATTTTGGTTAGGTATATCAATATTTGCATTCCCAGCTGTTACAGGTTATGCAGTCTCCTATTAAGCTTAAACATCCAGAGATTATGCAAGAAGTTCTAAATTGGCGTTGAAGTGTATTTCGATAACCACAGTTTAAAAATAAAAATAACACAACAAGATGTTGAACTAAGTTTTATAATTTTATTCAACAAAGATATTGGACATTGATTCATAAAGTTGTACTCATTTAACTTAACTCTATACTGTGTTATGCCTTAACCTATATCAATTGTTTTCTTCAAGATATATTCAAATGTTAATATATCTATGTATTTTTATATGCTTAAAATATTGTATTTAATTCACATTAACCACATATATTAAAAATTATAATATATTTATCACAATTAATTCAAATGAACGATCTTTTCTTTAAAATTGTATACAATGCAACATTTAAAATTAATAGATACGACAAAAAGCTAAATGTACAAATCTACTTTCCAAGCATTGCACTGTTTTAACGCTTTAATTCGTGTTCTAGTTTGGACACCAAAAAGTAATTCATAAATGGTTTTCTGAAGCTTAAAACTTTAACTGTGGAGGGATATCAGTTTATATTCCCCAGGTGTAGTCTTCTGCTTTTATTATAAGATATAACCTTGTTTCAGAGGTTTATGCTTTACAATATATCCTATGCTTTACAATGTATCCCAAAGAAACAAACCCTCTCTCATTTAATGTAATAATATCACATAAAATATCGCCATGAATCATGGAAAACCATCTCTGTTGATTTTCCGCCAGCAGCCGTCGATCAAGTTAATAGCATGTAACGCAAGAAATGTTAATGGTGCAGTGTGTCGAAATTAAGAGTTTTTGCCGCGGA
Source organism: Mantis religiosa (assembly GCA_030765055.1). Classification (NCBI taxonomy): domain Eukaryota; kingdom Metazoa; phylum Arthropoda; class Insecta; order Mantodea; family Mantidae; genus Mantis; species Mantis religiosa. Next base: position 47,908,993 of record CM060958.1, on the reverse strand, counting down.
ATTCTTTGATGTTAGACGATAAAATATTGTGTGCGTTTTCAGCTCACAATTATATCCTTCTACCAGTTTCGTTAACTTCTATGCCGCTTCAAGATAAGCAACCTGCTGTAATAATAAACGACTCTCGGCAAGATTCCAACATTGTGGCGTTTTTCACGTATCTAAATTTGTTGAAGAGCCTCTATTTTCGCAAATATGGCAGGGTTCTTTGACTTCAGCACGCCTCGAATCTCAGAAACATAGATGGCGTGTTTTATTTAACACCTTAAAGTCTGCTTTTACAACCTTAGGTTATCTATCGCACTGTATTTGCAATACATTATTATTTTAATATGCATTAACTGGAATGTTGTGTTCTGTAGTATCATTTTGATATTTTTATCGTGTCATCGATGTTTCTTTTCTATTCTGCTATTGAGAATGCAATTTTCCCTCTGTATCACATTTGGGTACGTTCTTATCGTATGCCTTTAAAATTTTAATTAAAATTGTTTACGGCTCAGTACTGTAGACTATTTTAAATTTTCTCTTTCATATGTTTGCCTCATGTAGCAGTCTTTTCACTCCGTTTCACTTTTTCTGTTCCTTATGAGAATATAGGACTACATTCAATCCAGAAATCTAATAACCAGACATCGGATCCCGTACACCTTAGCAATCAATGTACACGCACAGGTACTATACAATTTCAAGCGCGACATCAACAAATGTCTGTGTGAACAAGTATACGGAAGCGCTGTGTGTGTACACTCCGGTACGGATACAAAGTGTAACCTACGTTACAATATACCATCCTCATTGCTTTCGATGAGGGAATTACAGTAAACAACCATGTACGTTCAGAAATTGTCGAATGTGAATTTTCTGTGCCTCTCACTGAAACAATATTGGGAGAAAGTTCGTTAAGTGTAACATTAAGTTAATGGTGCATATGAGCAAATCATTTTCATATATTTGTCCGATACCTAGTTTATCTTTTATATCATGCAGCACTGAAAATTCAATATTCTGGTGTTGAATACATTTTTGTTTGTTTGGTAGGCGGTGCATTCTCTATATTAATTTTTGCGGACACCTCCTCACTGCTTTTAGACAGTTCGAAATGAAATTCTTCAATCTGTTTAATGGCTGTTGATAATACCCAAAACTTTTGATTTATAAAATGGAGATTGTATAATAATTGCTGTGAAAATAATGCTATTAACACAATATGTCAAACACCTTGAACTCCCTGGAAGACAGATCTACCTGCGTGGGGAGCTGAAGTTGTAATGAAACTAAAGCTAAGCGTTGCGAACCGGACTATCCCTGCGTGTTGTCCCCGGGACTGACGTCAGCAGTCATATACCGCGAGACCCGTAAACTTCATACCTCTTCATATCCCCTACTGACACTTGATTTTTTCTTGATGCAGGGAAATGTGTTCGTTTGTATGTAATTATTATATGAGGATTTTCAACAAATCCTCTACCCCAAAGAAATTGAGAATTATTTTTCACTTAGGGCTTAAAGATCTTTGTTAAAGCAAAGTATACATTTAAAATATTTCCATAATAAATAAACTATATATCATGAATTCTCTGCTAAAAGGTATGCAATTATCTTTTCTCTTAACCACTTTTGTATAACGTGCAAGAAACATTGAATTTACAATCCATTACTTAGATTTGTAAAAAGCTAATCGCTATCACGTTGGCCTATTGTATCCTCACTATACTTCAAAGTAAGACGTAAAATGGTAATGAAATTTAATTTTAATTAACAAGAAATAGACTGAATAAGTGCAGTTTTAAGTTTAATATGCGTAATTGTGAGTAAATGAAGTATTGTGGATTTCTTGTCTTTTGGAAGAAAAATGGTTGCCAATAATATATTATAAAAATCGGTTGTGTGGTTTTGAATTATCTCTACAAATTTTCTCTTTTTAATATTAGTATAATCAGTAATATCTGCTTTAATACTACCACGGGAATGTATTCTTTAAGGTAAAGGTACCCCCATGCTAGGCCATACGGCCTCTATCAGGGCGACGGGTGGTTCCAGCATCCATCTATATAGACCTCGGCATAGAAGACCTGTGAGGTGGTTAGCCCAACGGGGTAGCCGCCTTCACCCCCAGGAATTATCCTGGCACTCATTTCTGTTAGAGGCTGATTGAACCTCAGGGTCATAGTGCGACGAGAAGGATTACACCAGGGAATAAATTCCATTGGTAGCATCGGAAATAGAACCCGCGACCTCCTGGCTTGTAGCCTAGTGCAGAATATATTCTTCAAATTATTATATATTTTGTGAATTATCTATAACAATAAGTATAATGTAAATGGTGATTTTCATGATTTTTCATCCGTTTTCAAACTTTGATTGCTGGTGATTAATTCAAATCTTGACTATCTTGGTGGTAGACTAATTGAATAATTGTGAACTGTAATTGAAACTATTGGAGCATGGTACTACCTGTGTCCCAAAATAATAGTCGCATTGCACCCACGAGCTTTTATAGCTGAGAACGAGAATGTAACAGCAACTCAAGCACTGATCAGTGGTGTTTGTTTTAACACAGAGCATATAAACCAGTTTAGAAGTCTAGGATGCAAAACCAACATGGAACTTAAAAGGAGAACAGAAGTGTTTCCAAATTGGTTTGTCAATATTAAATCCAGCAGTTTCGATACGTAGAGCAAGATTTCAGGATATATTTAATTGGATACATATTGATGAAAAATGGCTGCAGAAAATTTTACCTATCTGCAAAGCAACTCCCTCCATATCCAACTTGTCAGTATAAACGCTTCGTTACGAAGGTAATGTTTCCAACAGCAGTGGCACGTCCTATCTTGATTCAATGCATAGCCAGTATTTTGATGGAAATATTTGGGTATTCCTGTTCATCAACCAGGAACCAGAAAAATACAATGGCTAAAATAGGCCTAAATAGACACTGATTACGAAACTTGTCAAATTTGTTACTCAGGATGAATACAGAAAAGTACTTATCAATAAAGTTCTTCCTCCTATAAAGTCGAATTGTCATCATGGACAGCATCAAAACTCATCTACATAAAACAGGATAATTCAAAACCGCACATTGATGCTTCTGATCCTGAACCCGAATGTGAATGTCCTTGATTTCGGCTTCTTTCTTGCCAACCAGCCTCTCCAATATCAAGAGGCAATATCCACAGTAGATCAACTTGTTACTGCTGTTCAAAAAACCTTCAACGACCTTCCTGCTGAGACACTTAACAATGTTTCCTTGGCCGTACAACAAGTTATGGTGGAATGTATCAAGGTTCATGGAAGGAACTGTTATAAACTGGCTCACATTGAGAAACTAAAGATGCATCAGCAGGGGTGTTACCTCTAGTTCTACAGTGTGATTCCGAAGTGGTCAAATTAGCTCTTGGCACCTTATAAAGTGTTGAATGACCAGGTGGAGTTAGCATCGGCTCGTTCTTGTTTATTAGTGTTATAAATATATTCCTTTATGTATTGTTTACTGTTAATAAAGTACTTGCTAACGAAATGCGACTGTTATTTTGGGACAGAGGTAGAACACTTTATAGGTTTGAAAGGGTCGAGCTGAATACCATAGCTGGAATTTGAACCACGGATCTTCTGGTTTCCGTCCAGCTGCTCTAACTATTTGAGCTACTATGGCCAACGTGCCAACATGACATTAAATTTTCCAACTGACTCGTGTTTTCCCCGGTAAACCCCTAGGAGTGCCCCCCTTTCATAGCGCGTCCTACACACGGCTATTATGAAAGAACAATTAATTTTCATTAATTGTACCTAATAGTGGACCGAACTATAAAGCCCGGGCCTTAAAGTACTTACAGCATAGTAAGTCGCCATTAAGGTAGTTCTCTTATGTGTTTATGAGAACTCCTAGTGGTTTACCGAGAGAAACACGATTCAGTTGGAGAATTTAATGGCATGTTGGCCAAAGTAGCTCAAATGGTTAGAGCAGCTGAACGGAAACTAGAAAATCCGTGGTTCAAATCCCGGCTATGGCATTGAATTGTTCAGTCTGGCTCTACCCTTTCATAGTGGGTCCTACACACGGCTAGTGTGAAAGAACAATTAATTTTCATTAATTGTACCTAATAGTGGTACGAACTATAAAGCCCGGGTCTTAAGGTAGTTACAGCATAGTAAGTCACCATTAAGGTAGTTCTCTCATGTGTTTATGAGAACTCCTAGTGGTTTACCGGGAGAAATACGAGTCAGTTGGCGAATTTAATATCATGTTGGCATGTTGGCCATAGTAGCTCAAATGGTTAGAGCGGCTGGATGGAAACCAGAAGATCCGTGGTTCATATCCCGGCTATGTCATTCAATTGTTCAGTCTGGCTCTACCCTTTCATAGTGCGTCTTACACACGGCTAGTGTGAAAGAACAATTAGTTTCCAGTTTATAGGTTTACTCATATTGTTGAAACATCAACAATATAGTAAACTTTAGACTTAGAGAGCATATATTGCTTATTTTGTTATTATTTTTGCTGTTGCTCGGAAGGTTTCACATTAGTTACAGACAAAAACCAAACCATTGTTATAACAAATTGTGAGACTTACGAATAGCGTAACTGAATGCTCTTTAAATGCTACATTTAATGACAATTTCTGAAGATTATAATTTTATGTACAAATATCCCACTCCCTTGGAAATTAGCCGGTGTAGGCCCTGAAATTCTTGATATATTTTTCACTGAAACGCTAGAAATGAAATGCCTAGTGTTTAACGCCCTCTTTTACTACATACGGCACCACAGGCGGTGACAGTGATGATACATGAGATGAAGATGTAGCACCGGTGGAATGAGATGGCGGGGGAAACTGGAGGTCCCGGAGAAAACCCGCCCCAGCGCCGTGTTGTCCAAAACAAATCTCACTTTGCGGTAACCTGTGATCGAACCCGGGCCGCCTTGGTGAGAGCCAAGCGGTCTAACCACTGAGCCACGGCGCGGCCTGAAACGCTAGAGATTATGTTATGAAGTTCGTAATCACAGTTCAGAAGTTTACGAGGGTCTGCTGATAAGTTCCGGGCCTCATATAGAGATGGCGTCACAAGTCCAGTTTGACGGATAACATCATATAGTTTAACTCTAGACTAGTTTGTATTCGTAATTAAAGGTCAATAGTTTGTGTAATTTTTTAATGTCAGCGTTTGAAATAGGTATAGGTTTCACCAAAATGGAAGATTTGGCCAAACGAGCAGTGATTAAATACTTCCATTTAAAATGCTTAACGCCTAAAGAAATAAAGGAGGAAATGGACAGTACATTGAAAGACTCTGTCCCTTCATATGAAATGATTAAAAGGTGAGTTGCAGAGTTCATAATGGGACATACGAGCACTAGTTATTAGCCCTGTGGAAGTGGCAACTACAGAGATCATTGAAAGCATCCACCGTTTAGTACTTGGAGACCACGGATCAAAGCTTTTTGATACAGCATATGCTGTAAAAACATGAAAGGAACGTGCAAGTAATGTGTTAAGTAATGTTTTGGACTTTCAGAAGGTGTGTGTATGATAGGTGCCGTGTTTGTTGACACCTAATCAAACGTTGCGAAGAAAAACTCTTTGTTAAGAATTTTGTAACAGTAGTTTCGAGTTATATTTAGAAAAGTTGTGAAGTTTATAAATTTATAAAGAAAAATGATTATGTAAATCTATGCAGTAATTTAAATAAGGAAAAATGTATGTAATTTTGTGATTGGCCGTAGTAATAATTGTATGACGTAATGTTGTGACGTGGAATCAAATCGGCCAATCACAAAATTAAGATAGAAGTAACGATAGTTACGAAAAATCAATAATCTTGGTATAGAGAGATGTTTTTGTAATGGTGAGTGTGATGAATAGTAGTGCTGGATCAAGAACATTTAAGTAATAGTTGGAACTGTTTAAATATAACAAAGTAAGAATTTATCAATATGTTGGAAGTGACTGGGAAAGGAAGTTCAAGTAAAATGTAATCTAAATAATACAATTAAATAGTTACAAAATTTGACTTCTCCGAAACTTTATTCCGAACCACGCCTTGAAACTAAGATTCTCATGACTCTTAGTTAATCAAGCACAATCATCAAGAAACAAATCAAAATACAACGAATTTGTTATTTCTGGCTTCTCGACGTGGATCTTCGAATAGTCAACGTGCATCTCATCTCAAATATAAAAATCCCGTACCAAATTGCGCCCGAACGTGTGGCTGATTAAGATGGAGACAAATTAACGACGAATAGTCACAAGTTCCTGTCCCAATTTGGAGCTCTGCGGTAAAAATCTCAGTGAATTTTTGAGACGGCTAATAACCATGGATGAAACTTGGATACATCACTGCATTTCAGAAAGTTAATTGCAGTCAGAGCAGTGGATTGCGCCAGGTGAACCAACTCCAAAGTAGGCATAGTCAATTTTGTCAGCTAACAAGCTTATGACGAGTGTTTCTCGGATGTACAGGGAATTACTTTTTAATTATTACATGGGAAAGTGTAAAAGTATCACTGCAACGTTTGAGTGACGAGGCAAGAAATATACCTCATTTGTTTCTTCACGTCAATAACCCGGCCCATCATTCAGTCATTGCATTTGGAAAAATGTGCAAATTAAATTTCGAATTGCTTGATCATCTGCCCTATTCTCTAGATATAGTACCCAGTGACTATCACATGTTCCCTAACGTCAAAAAATATGTTGGAGGACTAATATTTCACAGCAACGAGGAGGTCATTGATGCAGTATACAGTTATTTAGAGGACCATGAATAAAGGACTACGGAGATGGAGTAACTCAATTTAGAACATAGTGTTTCTGGAGATCATGTCGAGAAATAAGAAAAGAAGTATTATTTTTTATTGTGAGGACCGGGACTTTTCAGCCCAACCTCGTATTATTTTTCATCAATCAACAGCTTTTGTGAAACATTCAGGTAGTTGCATTATATAGCTGTTAGATAATGGGCCATCTCTTGTATAAATTTAATACATGGAGGTTGGAGTAACGGGCTTTTAAGTATGGGAAAATGAATGTTTCTATAATTTTTCTATTCCAAACACAATGATACTGTTACTTAACAATCTGTTACTTACTCCTGTAAATTCATGTTTTTCTGCTGCTATCTATAAAACCCATTTGATATGTGTACGTGTTCTGTCTAAAACACAATAAAAACAAAGTGTTCTGTTACGCAACACTACAATTATTCCAGTAAAAAGATAACATAAAGGCAGTGAAATCATTCTGTAACCACTGCAGAATCTGAGTCGTAATCTAAATTGGGTGCAAAAAAGAACTTTTAGCTGCATGATGAAAAATCCATCTTCTGATTCCAGTAGATAGATGGGTATATATTTCGGTTAATTTTTAAAGCCTTATACGTAAAATGGAATAGTGTTACTAGGTGATATAGCTATTAAAGCTAAGTGGGTGTGACGAAGTATGAAACTGGATCTGCTCTTATTTTCGATGCTTCGAGTTATATGGGTGAAATGAAAATTAATTGGGATACATTATCGATGCCTATCGACATAATTATAGGCTTTCTTCAAGAGACCACTGGAAGAAACTGAACCCTCCATTATTATACGATCTCATGAGTAATGTGATCGTCTGTGATCGACTGGAGATCTGAGCGGTGTAACGTAAATTGGTTACGTGTCCGTGCACTGCACAGTATAGACTTTGTAAGTCAATTAAAGGGAGGACCAAAACTGTTCTGCACCAATTTTATAAACAGTTCCCTCTCTTTAACTTTTTTCTATCATAGAGATATGGTTTTGAAAGTTGTTCACAATCCGATACAAGCAAATGTTTACAACAATCCACACATAAAACCACATATATATGTTTAGAAATATCACTTAATTATTAAAGGAACTGGGAGGTTAGTTTTACCCTGACAAGGCTAATTTTTACCAATATTAAAATTTGAATATATAGAAAACTAAACATTATCACAAATTGAAATTCGGTATGATTAATGCATACGGATGTGGGCATTTAACTACTGTATAATATTGAAATTACGTTCACATAGGTCCATGAAACAGGGGCATAAATCACACCGTGAGTCCTGAAAAGAATATTGCACCCTATACTTCAGGTGCTCTTTTGTCGTAGGAATTTAAAGCTACATGCACCAAGTTTTATCCTAAATAACCTAAGATAAAGTTTTATAATATCCGCTAAATGAAAATCACATTATGGTTTATACTATGGACATGAAAAATTAATTAGTTTTGAGTAAAAAAAAATAATATTTTCAAGGACTGAATATTTGTTTTCATCCATTTTATAAATCACATGAATATAAATGTTAGCCGAATGTGTTAAAGGAACATAGACAAATAACCACTACAAATTTTGCGTCAATATCTTTTACATTTTGTGAGAAACATGCACCTAAAGTATGAAAAATCAAGGTTTTGGGAAATAACGATCAAAGATTAAGCACCATTCACAGGAAGTGGGCGTAACATTACGCCGCCATGTTTAAATTGACGAATTAAAGGGTTTTAATACCAGATGACAACCTATGTTATATATCATTTTAAATCTGAAGAATTATATAACTTTTAACATTAAAAACAAAAAATAATTTTTTTTAAACCTCTCGACCTTCCAGTGCCCTTAAGTTCAATAACTCAGGGCAAGGACTACAATTTCAATGAAATAGGTATAAGTAATAAATAACATGCAACAATATATACTCTAAAATCATTTTTTGTAGCTTTCACTTCTTGGAACTGAAATTAGAGGTACTTTGTAGCAGTTACTTTTATACATCATGTTTCGTTAAGAATAGTCAAATAGATTAGTATTTATAATAAAATAAAGAAGTAAAGTAAAGTAGGTAATAGTGTAACCATGACAACGCAACATAATAATCTGTTGAATGTTTTAAAAGATTTTGTTGTCCTGCTTATGAAAGTCTTATGGATAAGACGTATATTTGCCTATCCGAGTGTGTGCGCAAGAAAAGCAACAGTTCACCGTGGAATCTACCGCTGGTTGTAAAAAGACTACATTAATCATATTTGTAATTGGAAATTAATTGTTCTTTCACACTAGCCGTGTGTAGGACGCACTATGATAGGGTAGAGCCAGACTGAATAATTCAATACAATCGAATTTTTCAGTCTGGCTCTACCCTTTCATAATATTTGTAATTATTTCAAGGAATTTAAAATTGCTTATGATGAATTAAATTTCCATCCTTAAGCAAGAAAAGTATTTTTTTCATTATTAAACAGTTATAATAATACTAACTTTATCAGCCCCGTTACCGCGATCCTGGGAAAGAAAATTATCTCATCGCTCAACAGTTACAGATGCGCCTAATTATCAGAGTTGCAGCAGAAACTTCTAGATTTCTTCAAGATGGTCACCAAAGGTGAGAAATTAATCTGCACCCAACTTCATCCCAAATAATCCTACCTCAAGACGGAGATCATCGCATCATAGTCCTTCACCCCAAGATATTCTTTCAAGATGGTGCCACAACGTGGTGCATCATCATAATACTTCTAAAGTAATTCCTTCAACTTTTGTATATTTTTATATATAAAACAATAATATTTCAATTTGTTACCTTAGAATTAGGTTCTTGCCTCTTCTAAGTAGATACTAAATGGCAAAATTGTAGAAGTAGCCAATGAATTTGAATACTTAGGAGTAAGGATGAATAACAATGAAAAGTGGGGAGCACACAGGAGAAAAATTGAAGCAAAAAGAAGGGCGGCAATGAATGGAAAAAGAATATGCAAATATAAACTAGAAATGGCAACCAAATGGTTAGAAATAATGTACGAAGCACAATTTGAATCCAAAATGTTGTATGCAGTGGTGATCTGGGGGGGAGGGGCACAGAGGTAAGCAAAACGGTGGACCAAAACTGAAGAAGGTTTTGTAAAGAGCTACTAGGCTTACCAAGATCAGCACCTAGGCAAGTAGCTTTAGTGGAATTAGGAAAGACAAGAAGAAATGAATAATAATGGAAAGAATAATAAAATTTTGGTATTTTGTTTGGTTAAAGAAGTGGAAATTATGAAATTATGCATGAGACAGCAAGAAAGATTAGCGAACTCAAATAGTTGGTGGGCAGAGATAGGAGGAATTGTGGAAACAATAGGAATGGGAGATATATGCAGATCAGAGGAAAGGAATACATGCGATGTGGGTAAATTAGTAAAATGTAGAATAGAAGATATAGAAAGACAGGAAATATGGGAAAGTCTAGAAAATGTGAAATCATTACAATTTTACAAGCAAATAAAAAGAAATTTGGGACGAGAAGCATATGTAGATTACTGCAATAAGCAAGAGAGAGAAGGGCTAGCTTGGATGACAACAGGAATAATATTTCTAAGAGGGATAAGAAGAAGGGAAAAGGGAATTTGTGAAATGTGTGTGGGAAAAGAAAGCATAGAACACTATGTAACACAGTGTGAGCAGGTTGTAATGTGGAGAAAAAAAAAAAAAAAAAAAGGTTTGGGAAGAAAAATGGGAGAAAATAGAGAAAAGTATAGTAGCTATAAGAATGTTAACGGGCAGGGAGGAAAAGATGGTAACAAGTGTTGGTGAGTTCTTGCAGGAAGTAAAAGAAAAATGTGCCAGAAATGTGTGTGTGTATATATATATAAGAAAGGAAGAGGAGGGGGACGAAAGGGACTAATTAAGTAATCAACGAGGTATGAAGGTTAAGAGCAACCTGGCAGAGCAGAAGACCAGGATATCATGTAAGCCAAGGTAGTAACAAGGTAAAGACAAATAAATGTAGTCAAAAATTGTAAATTGTAAAATTTTGGAATATGCACAATAAATATATATCAAATATATTACAAAGGAGGCATGGTTGGAAAAAATGTGTAAGTGCGCATGCATGTGCAAGTCTCAAAACTACAAAGCTAAACTTTAAAGTTGAACATCAGCTTGGTTTCAGACAGGGGGTTATAGATATTTATTTTTATATTAGATTACTATTTACCTTGGTGTAACAATTTTTATTAAAATAATATTTTCAAAACTTTTACTAACAGAGGAGTTTTCCTTCATGCTCTTTTCAGTGCAATATATACTCCCCACTTCAAGACATGTTGCTATAAGAAGCAAGGGATTATATAATAACCCTCTGTGTTTTATATAAATGTCCATTAAAATAATTTAGTTTGCTTTTGTGATTCACAGAGGTTTGATGGGCACAAATAGTCATGATGTCTGCAGAAGTTAAATCGTTATATTATTCCATGAAATTCACACCTAAGACATCAGGAAGTAATGAGCTATAAAACAAACCTTATGCTTTGGAAAAGGGAAGTAATTAATGTACAGAAAGATGTATTTATCAAGACCTAATGTGAACTATTGTAGAATGTCTATTGCAACAGAGAAGTATTTTTGGTTATAAACTGCAGATCGCTCTTGTTAATTAAACGGAAATGAATGGTTTGAAGCAGTTTTGTGTGTTCGTAGGTGTGTTCGGTATTTAAACACCCTTCAGCATTATTAAGCTAGCAAAAATGATACTGGCTACGTGCAATAATATCCTAAGACAATATAAGAAACATTTCTCAAAAAGAAAAAGAAGTTGTACTACTATTAAGGAGACCTCAAAGTGTAATGAATACTGTAGCGGCAACGGGCATAAAAGTTTCGGCACAAATAGAAAACAGACGGCGGATATTGTTTCACGTTAATAAAGAGCTTGCATAAGCAGTTAACGATAGCGCGGCTAGTGTACACAAAGAGACGGCAAATGAAGGTAGCCGAGATAAAGGAGTTGCCGGCACAGATAGGATGTTACGTTTGGAAGGTTCTAGTGATATCTGGATTGACAGAGAAAAGTTGTACGAGAAATCTCTTGAATTTATGAATGATATATATGAGATTGTGACACGCCAGCGGACAGTTGTAAAACGAGAATAAATCGTGAAGAGACGTAAGCAATAGTGTTGTTGTAATGACAGCTGATGTTTGTTATTGCCAACGGCCTTGGTGCTGCAGATTGTGATATGTGTTGTAATTCTGCTGTTACGAAGTGAATTTCTACGCAAATAAAGAACATTTAGAATTTCGGCAAATTGGACTTTTAATTTACGAACCCACAAAGTCACAATAAACGTATGTGTAGGAGTAGCTTTGGTCATTTCCTCCGAGAAGAGCGCGCTGAATTGTGATGCTGGATTTCAGTTCAGCTCTTCTTGGGAACTAGCCTTAAAAATGGAAATCCGTTAGCTTAAGAAGCACAGATCAATAAATAAATAAATAAATAAATAAATAAATAAATAAATAAATAAATAAATAAAATCTGAATATTCTACCCCGGCACCTAGACAACTATACCGGGGCATATATCCAAATTTTCTCTTTATTTTTCCATAAAATCCTTACAAATGTTATAATTATACAAATCTCTCAGAAAGCTACTCTACAAAAATAAAATGAAATAAAATAACAGAAATAAACACAAAAAAGCAAAAAACAAAAGAAAACAACTATAAAAATTACAAAATCCTTATTTCCTAAATCTATATCTAAATCTACTAATTCTGTAGTCCACCATGGCCTCTGCCATCACTCTCTCCCTCCGCCGCCCATGCAGTCAACTCTATTGTTAGATTATTCAATAATTCTTCCCGTCTTATCCTATTTTGTATTCTAGAACTCCTTCTTGGATCTTGTACTATTCTTCGCCCATTATCAACTCTTTCTCCTTTGAATATTTTTACCTCCCATGCTTTCTTACTTACAAAGTTAGTCAAAACTTGTAATTTATTTACCAATTGTTGATCTCGAATTATGTCATATACGATATATCCTGCTAGCGCATGCCTCTCTTCTTGTTGGTGAATTGCATATCTTCCACATTCAAATACTACATGTTCAGGATTATCTTGTTTGTTACATAATTCACATATATCATTTTCAGTTTTATTGATTTTCTTCCAATAGGTCTTATAAGGTCCGTGTCCTGTTATATAATGTATAAATCCCTTTGTTGGTTGAATAAAATTCAATTTTAGTCTCTCTTTGACGTTCTGAAAAATTTCGAACACTCTTCTACCTTCTAGACTTTCTGTCCATTCTTTTTGCCATTTATCTTTTAAACTATTTTTAATCACCCAAGATTTGTTTGTTCTGACTCCAGTTATATTATAAACTTTTTCTAAGTTTCCTTTTTTCGCCCAAAATTTTGCGCCCTTCAATCTTATTAATAAATCAATCGGCCAAATGGCCGTTGTTACTAGCAATGCCATAGTTGGTGTTGTTTTTACAGCTCCTGTCAGACGTAATAATACTTTTCTTTGCGTTCTTCTCAACAATCTTCTTATTTGCACATCATCCATCCTTTCTGCCCAAACTGCTGCCGCATACGTCATAATTGAAGCAAAAATGGTGTTATGATATATCTGTATGTTACGCAATGGAAGTACAAAATTTAAATTGGTTATTCTTGCTAGCTTTAGCATTATTTTCTCTGTTTTCTGCCTAATATACTCCGTGTGTTTTCTGAAATGAAATTTTTCATCTATCATGATACCCAAATATCTCATCTCTTTTTCCCGTTTAATGTTCTGATTATTTATCTTCACTACAGACACACACACACACACACACACACACACACACACACACACACACACACACACACACACACACATACACACACACAACTGGACATTGAAGATCTGAATGCCAGACCTTCGGTCTCAAGCCTGATCAGGGCTAGGCCCTCTACTGGCAGTGGATTGTTTTGTAAGGAAGGATAACATGCGGCAGAAGATGAGGTTGAAGTTATATATAAGTCATCTGATGTGTTATTTGATGTGCCTAGAAGCAGCCTTGGTCGTTGTAGCGCTCTCCAGGATCGATGTCGTACTCACCTAGACTGCGGATGACGGAGTTGAAGTTGTGGGAGAGATTTTGATAGAAGGAACATGAAAGGGTGTGGATGTAGTCTGTTATTGTGGGGATACGTAGGTCACGTCGGTTAACTAGATTGGGGATGTGTAGGTGAGACTTGGCTGCTACTCCACATATTTCACTGGCGTATGTGATGGCTGGCCGGAGCACTTCCTTATACAGGAGCAGTTTTGTAGGCAGAGACATCACCGATCGTCGGTTATAGAGAGGGTAGAGCATACTCATGATCAATACAGCTTGACAATCGAGTTAAGTAGTTACGTTTCTTTGACACAATTAATTTTCTATGCTCACGGCATCTCCTGACCTGGCATTTAATTTACTGAAAACAGTCTTTTGTTCAGTAATGCGAATTTGGATAGTGTTTTGTCTTTGTTTATATTTGTGTTATATCATTATTTCATTTGTGGTTATAAAATTTAAAAAATATCCTGATGATGGGAGAGATGCACCCTCCCGACACGTTGATATCGAATCATCTTTTCACCTGGCTGGCTGCCCGAAAAGAAAGTGAGCGCAATGAAGCTTTTCAAATTCAGAATTATACCAACTGCCACGTATGGAATTCAGCTAATTTGGACATATCTCACGGTGACAAGTCCAAAGAAATTAGCCTCAAAGCCAGATTCATAAAAAAAGCTCTGTCAATTATAAAGTTTATGAGAAACAGCTATACCTAAGTAATAGCTTAGAATATATACGTCATAGAGGATACTACGCAGCGTTTCGACATTGGCCACAAAAAAGGTCATCGAGGGGAGGGAGGACAAGGTCATTGAAAAATCGAATGAAATAATGCACACAGAAGCTATGGAATCAGATACATGTAAAAGATGAAACTTTTGTCTCTGAAGCTGTATGCCCGTGCTTTTTATGGAATATATTCCTGAAAGCAACATATTATGACCCCAAAAAGAACTGTATATGCAAACAATGTAATAATCATATCCCCGGTATCATTTAATGGACAGTGCAAGTTGAACTCAACCACTGAATACACATACTAAAGCTGGTGAGAGTAATAACTAAAATGCAATACGCAGAGTATGTGCACCCTGATTAATACAGTTCCTTTAAAATATGCGTAATCGTAGAAACTTCGACGAATATTATGATCAAAATGTAATACGATTTCTACTTACAATAAGCAAGCTAAGATTAGAAGATATTGACAGACAAGACATTTTCGCCAGTACAAGTGACAAAAGCTCACTGAGATTATATAGAGAAATAAAAACAACGTGGGGGAGGGAAGGATATGTAGTAAGTTAGGGCGAGAAGGTTTTGCTTGGGCGAGAACAGGAGTGAGAAACTTGAAAGGTATAGGTCAAGAGAGGGAGCTAGATAAATGTCCATTGTGTGGAGAAGAGAATGCAGATTTCCACTGTATATTAAATTGTAGTCAATCAAAGATATGGAGAGAGCAGGCCCGGATACGTAAATGGGACAATTTGGGGGGGGGGGGGTGAAGTAGTAATTAGAAAAATGTTGTCAGTAAAAGGTGAAAAGAACAGGAGAAATATAGTGAATTATTTAGGGAAAGATAACGAGAGGTGGCTAAGAACAATTAAGAGAAAAATGTAGAGTGAGATAGGTGAAATGGCAGAAAGTGTAAAAAGGAGTAGAGGGCCTCCAATACACAAAAACCTAGGGTTAGGTGTATGGGGACCGAATTACTATTCAATAGTGGGCAACATGATAGGATTTTCAGGATTTAGGAATATATGGCATATTTCAGTATAGATTTTATAATTGTAATCTTGATTTTGTATTTCCATTTGTTGATGTAAAAGGAAAGATGAGAAAATAAATTACTTACTTACTTTAAGCACGTAGTAGCGAACATCAACAGGATATTGAAAAATTGAGGTCAATAATATGAAATATTTTGAATTTGTTGATGTCACATATGTTTAAAATTAATTATGTATGCTAAAGAAAAGTACATATTTGCCTAGCAAGCCTATTTTATATACCTTAACGTTTACCATTTATGGAAATTTATTTCTAGGAGCAGAACCTAGCAGACTACTCCCTGTTAATTCAAGCCTCATATTTTATTTTAATATAAATACTTTAAATATGTTGTAGTATATTTGGTAAAGGAATACCATCATTTAGTAATTGTTTTGATTGCAACCAAGCGGTATCTTTAAACTGGTTCAGTTGCAGTTTTTATCTGGGATGGAGTTTCTTAAACTGCATTCCTGTCAGTTAATTGAAGATGCCGCTATAACGTCACGGATATGAAGCTAATTGATTTTTTCTTCGTAAAATATAGATTAATCGCACGATAGTATCAGTGAAATTTTTTCCTCCCTCGGTATTCAATACGTATTTTCCGTTACACCAATTATGTGTCTAAATTATGCACGTCATGGTTCCTACCAAAATTGGATGCACTAATTAGGAAATCACTTAGTCAAAATATGATCATTAAGCTAATATGTACAAGCGATGAGAGATTTACTGAACCGGCTCAGATTAAATCGTTTCAACTTTTACCAAAATATGCTTGTTTTTGTTATTGAAATTCATTATAAAGATCAGTGTGTTAATTAAAACTTCTTAGCGCTAATCAAATGTTGAGGTATTGAAAATTGAACGGATTTAACAGTTAATAGAAATGTTAAAGCTATGCTTATGTGGCATCTACTTATTTGCTCACATACATTTTCATCAAACTGATCTTTTAACACATGTAATTTTAATTAAAGCAAATTACATTAAAATAAGTCACTTACATTTTAGATGCTTTTGTAATATAAAGTAAAAATGATATATCAATTCTTTCCCTGGCCCATCATAAATCTTCAGATATTTACAACACCTCTTTGCTGACTGAATGAATTATTACAAGACTGTTTCCTAAATTATCGTAAATTTATTAACAGCATCGTTGCCTTGTGTGATATAAGCCTTATCACAGCTGCTTATTTTATTTTTTCCTATTTATATTGTGACTTTATGGGTTCGTAGAACTAAAAGTCCAATTTTCCGAAATTCTAATGCCCGATTTCAGCAACAGATGTTAAAATCGACGTTAACAAATGCAACGTAACAATTGTCACAGCGCTAAAACTAATGTTAAATTTCTTGCATTTCACCAAGCTGTTTTCTTAAAATGTTAACAAACCTGTGTTAACGCCAAGAAACTTGTAAATATTACAGTTATAGAAGACTGTGTATGATTTTCTGAACGTACTCCGATGCGCTTTTGTTCTAATTTTCGTCTGCACAAATGGATGATGAACAAAATCATAAATAAAGCCGTGAGTCAAATTTCTCATCCACGGAGAAAGAATTGTTAATTGAAATGGTGATGAAGTGTAAGGATATCGTGGAAAATAAGAGGACGGAAAATATTGGAAACGAATTTAATTTAAATGCATGTGTCACTACTACAAGCACCAAACAACTTGTCAGTATTACATAAATTTTAAACGAGGTGCGAAGAACAAGTGCCTTAAATGTTTCAAGACGGGAGGTGAACAATGTATTATCCACATTATTCAGTGAATTATAAAATGCAAAGTTATTAATACTTGAAGCAAAGGTGACATCGGCATATTCCTTTCGATGTATATTCTAGCACATTACTACGTAAATTTAAAACGAGGTGCGAAGAAGGACAAGTGACTTGAACGTTTCAGGACGGCAGGTGGACAGTGTATTATCCACATAATTCAGTGAATTATAAAATCGCAAGTTTACTAATACTTGAAGCTAAGGCGAAATAGTCATATTCCTTTCTATGCATGTTCTAACTCAGTATTACGTAAATTTAAAAGGAGGAGCGAAGAAGGGCAAGTGACTTGAACGTTTCAAGACGGGAGGTGGACAATGTATTATCCACATAATTCAGTGAATTATAAAATCGCAAGGTTATTGATACTTGAAGCAAAGGCGAGATAGTCACATTCCTTTCAATGCATGTTCTAACATCTCTTCTACTTCCGCAGTAACATTCATAACAACATGTTTCGACAGTCTATACCTCCGTAAAACAATCTTCTTCGGATAGTTCCTCAAAATCATTTCTCCTCATAGGCCGTACTCTATTATGAATGCCATTTAGACGGTCTTAAATATAGCAAATCGACATCAACAGCTGAGTTCATGCTCGCCATCTTGACTATTTACAATTGTTAAGGACTTAACATTAGAAATTCGGCTTGTTAGTTTAACATGAGATTTAACATGACTGTTACGTTAACTCTTGTTGGTGAAATGCAATTTTTGTTTTAACTATTGCTAAACTCGTGTTAATTCTTAACATTTGTTGGTGAAATCGGGCATAAATGTTCTTTATTTCCATAGACATACACTGTTCAATTCTCACGTAACAATATTACATCATATAACATCACAATAACAAGCAGCGTTTAGTTTACAACATCAGCTCCCGTTACAAAACTCTCAGCTGTTCTCTGCTTACCTCTCGTGACTCACTCGATTTTACAACTCCGCTGACATGTCACAATCTCTTGGGTATATACCTCATTTATAAATTCGAGAGACTTCTGGGACAAACGAGAAGCCGACTGTTCCGTACAATCACTAGATATTTCTGGAACAACAAGACATCGAATGACGAAATCCGAACCTTCCAGAAGCGTAACACAATCTGCGCTGGCAAGTCCTTTACCTCCGCTATCTTTATTTGCCGGCTCTTTGTGTACAAAAGCGGCGCTTTCGTAGATAAGGGGTTCGCGACACTATCCTTCCTATAATACACCAGGTTCTATCATCACTATTATATTCCTAATGATAATTTTTATGCCACAGTAATTTATCTGGAAATCAGAAATCTGTTTCTTCAGAACTAGAGAATGGTTTTATAGACCATAATTATTTTTATTCTAGAGCACTGAAACAATATATATATATATATATATATATATATATATATATATATATATATATATATATATATATATATATATAACATCCTTATTAATGTCTAGTATCCAAGACAAAGAAAATTTTGTCAAGGCTCTTTCTTATAAACTACTCTTCTAAACCATGATTCACAGATTCCTCTCCCATGGGAACTTCGGCAAGTAATGGGGCTAGATAGCGAAACATGTAATCAAAACACTGAATCCTGACAATGCTACTACAGTATATAGAGGTAAAAACAAAGTTCCCAAACAGTGACATTGAAGGACAGCCAGCCCTCATTGAGACAAATTTCATTTGCTTATCATAAGGACTCACACGCGTATGGAGGAAGTGTGCAAGTCTGTAAAGTTCTCTAAGTTTAGTTAAGAAAGTTAGGAACAGAAGAAGAACGAAAACTAAGAAAGTGGAAAGTGTCCTTCATAAAACTGCGTTTAGAACTCGTCTTCCTCTGTAGTAATTTTGTGGTTTGATTTTGCCCCATAAAACATGTCAAAATGTTGAAGTTATTCCATATATTTTTCTTACAAAACGAGTTCCTTAAGATCTTAATTTAAATGTGCAATCGTTCCTGATTTATGAATGCTGCAATGACATGTATGGCATTAACTTTGTGATGACACAAATATGAGGCTTTAAATAACCCTTCGTTCAAAAAATATTTATAGGGATGATAGAAGTGAATGAGGTGGGATCTCGGTAACAGGTGAACGTCGCATTTATGAGTACCCTTGCTCCAAACTCATTTGATTTTCTAAACTCTGGAGTGGGCTCCATTTTCTTAGGTTTGACAGCTGATTGATCAAGGGGATGAACGGTGGAAAAGACGTGTTGTGGTGAACTTTTTATGTATTGAATTAATTGGCTTATGAAAGCATTAGTTTTCAGATTTCCTTTAAGCTAAAGGTAATATTAATTAAGAAACTACTTTCTATTGAACAACAACAGCAGCCAAAGAGGGGTGACTGAGTATTTGACAGTTAACAGATACTTACTGGGCAATTTACGTGCTAAAGGATTTAGGCTATCAGAAGCCCACTGCTGCAAGCTTAGTAGATTGAACCCTACACTAATCTTACAGTTTAGGCAACACGATCTTTCAGCTGGAGCGTATAACGCTGTATGACGACTACACACTCGGATTAGTAATTCATCAGCTCAAAAGCTTAAGCATCTCCATAAAGTTTATCCTTGAACATCAAAACCTCTTTGAGAAGAGAGGCAGGTCGTTTACAAGTTTTGTATTTAAACCTCTTATCTTTATATGGCTTAATATCAGAGAAGCAGGTCGATTTAATGGATCATTTAATGCTATAAATGAAATATGGCGTAACCATATATTTATTGTGTGTAAGCATTGCATTAAATACAGTAATTAAGTTAAAAGCCACAGATTTATCTTACAGAAAAGATCCAGGTGAAGTTACAAGGCTCAGTATGTGTATGAAGATACCATCCAGAGATTACGGAGATCTTTTCCCAAATAAATGGAAATGATGGAGTAAAAGTTATTGGTAAATCCAAAGCAGTGCTTCTGGAAATGACACCTAGGGCACAGAGAGATGAAAATCAATAAAAATTCTTTAAACTTTTATTATATAGCTACAGATAAGTAAGCAATAAGCTTCAATGGAAATTAATTGTTCTTTCACACTCAAGGGTAGAGCGGCTGGACGGAAACCAGAAGATCCGTGGTTCAAATCCCGGCTATGGCATTGAATTTTTCATTCTGACTCACACATAAGCAATAAGCTTGTTTGGCTCTGTATTTTGTTGCACCAAAATAATAGTATTGTGTCTATTGAACGAAATAGATATTTGTAGAAATGTTTTTGCTTTGGTTTAGATAGAATGACAATAGAGAAATACGGTAGTCATATCTTTTATGTCGCTATGGGAGGATTTTGAAATTCCGATCTGTTCACTTGACTTGGAGGGATAAAGAAAAAATTTGATGAACGCCTCTCTTTTGAGAAAAGTACAGGTTCCGATAAAATCAACGAAAAGTAATACATATTTCTGTAATGTTTAACTTTGCAAGAAACTTTGAGATAATTTTCTACTTAAACAAAATAATCATTTTCTTGTAAAACTTTGCGTATTCATGAGTTAAGGGTTATTAAATTATCTTGAAACCTGAAGAGGTCCTCGGAGGCAATTTTGAGAACATAAAAGGCATGTGCTCAATTTCTTCTCTGGCAGCAAGCCAGGGGAAAAGACGATTAGGAATCGATGTTTCTGGAGTGTTGTTTTCAAATGCTAGGCTTTGGCAATGAAGCCATTAGCTCACTTGCTCTCCAATATTTCTGTGTAGTTGGTCCGGCAAGTAGGCCTTCACAGGTTAGAAGATGTCCTCCAGTCAATTCCTCTTCTTTGTTGCACAGAGGACAATTTGGACTTATATAAATTCCTATTCTGTGTAAGTGTTTGGCCAAATAATCATGTTCCGTAAGTAATCTAAAATTTCCTACTGCAGTTTTACGTGAGATTTCTGGAATAATTTCTGGATTTTTAATTACAATGTTCCTTTTTTTGGCTTTGTTAGATATTGATCGGTTTTGTTTGTTTTTATATTTTCTTTTGATTAATCTTTTTATGGATGTAAAGGGTAAGTTTTTACTTTTCTTTCGAATTAAATTTGCACCTTTTTATGGCAAGAAAATCAGCTGATTCACTTCCAGCAATTCCACAATGTACAGGTATCCACTGTAATAGAATTCTTTTCTGTATTTTTTGAAGTTGTTGGATCATTTTGTGACATTCTTTAATTTGGATTGACCTCATTTTATATGAACTTATTGCACAAAATGCTGCGTTAGAATCAGAGAGTATTACAGCATTTTTGAATTTATCTATTCTGTATACAAGGTGTTGGAGTGAAATATGAATAGCCGTTACTTCTGCATCAAAATTTGTTGTGTGGTATCCTGCTGGTTGATAGAATGAGAACAGTGCACATTTAATTCCTGCCCCTGAGCTGTTGTCCAAGTTAGATCCATCTGTGTAGATATGTAGCCATTCTTCATGTGGGTATCTATTGTTCACAGTTTCTAATGCTAATGCTTTTAGTGCAGGTTTGGAAGTTTCAGATTTTGTAACTATTTCTTCTAAATCTAATTGAATATTAATTGGTTCAAAATTTAGTGAGCTTTCTTTGATTAAAATGTTTTCTTTAGGATAGAAAGATTCAAGTCTGTTTTTAATCCATAACTTTGTGTAGGAAACTTGTTTGTGTTTTCATCTTCATTGGTTGTAGTAATCTTTTCTTCCATTTTGTTGTCTTTAACCGCAACATTTTTTCATGTTGTATTAGTGCCTGCTCCTCTAAATTTAGATGTATTGGATAGTTCCGAGTTAAGGCTTGCATTGCCGTGATTTGAAGTTGATTTTGCTGCACCGGTTATTAGTCGCAGGGCTGATTTTTGTCATACTTCTAGGTGATTTGTGTTAGAACTGTTTGCTGTAATATTACCTCTGGAGTAATTATTATCTTCGGGAGTGTACATCTCTCTCATCATCAGAATATTTATTAATTGTTGTAAGATAATGAAACATGCAAATCATGGTTTCATTGGTCATGAAAATATTTTTACATATGATAAACATGGGATACATTCTTTTAAATGGTTCATGTAAAGGAGTACTTGGGACAAAGGGACTTTGTTTTTAATTTACCTGATTTATCGTTCAAAGAAGCTAAAATAATACCGTATTTGGGATTTAACGAAGTTTTCGTTTTGAGTAATGATTAACGCCACCAAAATGATTGCTTACATGAATGTGTAATTCACTGCATTTTTTACCAAGACTTTTCTCATAAAGCTCTAGCTGGGGCTGGAGGACTTCCTTAAAAATGTTCGAGTTGCACCTCGAAAGACGATGAACTTAAATGCCAATTCTGGGTTTTAACCGAATTGGTTTTTTTCTGGTATCACTCACTCACTCACTCACTAATTCACTCACTCTCTCACTCACTCACTCACTTACTCGCGAATGTTTTGAGTTGAAACACAATACTTTTTAGTGCAAATAAGAGTTACAGAAAGTAGTACATAGGCTATTTGATAAGTCTGGTTACAAAAAAAAAAAAAAAAAACAAGAATGATTTTTTCCCTGAATATCTCACCTTATTTCTTGGCATAGTCTCCACTTGGTGCACTTGTTGCCGCGCTGTTACAGACTTTTATCCCATCAGAAAAATAGATTCCGTCAAGGTCTGCAAAATGGTGACCGGCGACTGTTTGATGGTGATTGTCACTTAATCATTTAATGAAAATGCGTTAAAACGAAGCCAAATTTTCAAGTTTGGGGCAAAAATAAGTCACTTGGAGCTAAGTCTTGTGAATAAGTGGATGAGGCACCAATGCAAAGCCCAACTCATGTACTTTCGCCATTGTGATTATTGATGTGTGCGAGGTGTATTACTCTGGTGAAGGAGCACATTTTGCGTTTTAAACTGGGTCTCTTTTCAGCGAACTCGTGTTGCATACGACCCAATAATGAAACATAGTAGGTTCCAGTTATTTTCTACCTTTTTCAAGTAGTCTATAAGGATTATTTCTTGAGAAACCAAATAAACAGTAACCATCACCTTACCAGTTGAACTTTGGTGCACTTTCACCAGCCTATGTCCATTGTTTGACGTGTGTTTTGACTCTGGTGTGTAAGGATGGTCATAAATTGGCGCAAAAAGGTCTCTCAGGTGATAAAATTTCGCCAGACACTGGGTAGAAGTGTTCTTCTGGATGCGCTTTTGGTTGACTGCGAGCAATCGCTGCACCCAACTTTCTCAATGCCAATTTTTCATGCACGATATCATGCAATTGCTCAGTTGACATACCTATAGCCTCAGCAATCACACGAATTTTGATTGGTGGTCTTGCTTAACAGAACGTGGATTTTTTTAATGGTGTCCTGTGTGGTGGCCTCAATTGGGTGATCATCGATTCATCATCTGTTTTTCTATGACCACGTTTAAATTTATTGATCCAAAAGTAAATGATTTCCAATGTTGGTGCAGGGTTCGTGTGAAATTCATCCATTCAGTTTTGACTTGTGCAGGCAGTCTAGCCATTCAAATGAAAATGTTTAATGACAGCAATAACCCTGTTCTTCCATTTTCAATCGCAGATATCACACTGACCAGTTCAGATGGCTGTCAACAATGAACTGTATATTCTAGCATATTAAACTTTTATGTACAATCTTTTGAATAATCAAGCTTACTAACTACAAAGCTGCAACAAAGAAGTTCCATTCTCTCGTGGAAATTTACCAGATTTATCAACCGACCCATGTTGAACATGGTAAGTTTGCTTCAATTTCGGTGATCATAAAAGTTTCGGTTACTAGCTCTTCCACAAGAAATTCTTCACGAAAAAATGTAGACACCCAAAATCATCTGTGATATCTTGTTAATAAAATACATAAACAATAAAAATTACTTATTGGAGAGCACAAAATAAATAAAAAGTCCACATATTTACCCCCACATTATCAATTATTTCATGAAATAGTCCTAAAGGGGAGTTTCATGATAAAGTCACTCGCATAGATGTTCATTTATTTTGGCCTATACCTATATATTCTATTTGAAATGAAATATAAATACGTTAGTGTAAACAAATAGATTTTTATGCAGTATCTTTATTGTTTTATACCTTCAAAACTGTAAAATGTTTGTGTGGTGCCTTGTAAATATCACTTTCCATTTTCTTATTCATAGGTGGTAATTAACAGCGTGGGAGTTCTCAAGAAAAATGGAGACCCCGGAGCGACAATTGCCTCATCAGAATATGTAGCTTTGAACTGACAACCCTTCGTTCTCGGTGTCAGTAGACGTAACAGTTCCCTAGCACGGCTTTCCCCATCACGTAATGTACACAAGCTCAAACTTAGGAAAGTGGCGATTAATTTTGTATGGAGGAAACCTTAGATACGCAACGATATATAGGAAAAATCAGTCCCAAGTAACTTAAGCGTCTAGGCCTTCACCAGATCCACTCATTGTTTTAGAGAGTTCCTTTGCCTACCTTATCTCCCATTGAAGAAGAAGAAGATGAAGAAGAAGAAGAAGAAGAAGAAGAAGAAGAAGAAGAAGAAGAAGAAGAAGAAGAAGAAGAAGAAGAAGAAGAAGAAGAAGAAGAAGAAGAAGAAGAAGAAGAAGAAGAAGAAGAAGAAGAAGAAGAAGAAGAAGAAGAAGAAGAAGAAGAAGAAGAAGAAGAAGAAGAAGAAGAAGAAGAAGAAGAGAAGAAGAAGAAGAAGAAGAGAAGAAGAAGAAGAAGAAGAAGAAGAAGAAGAAGAAGAAGAAGAAGAAGAAGAAGAAGGAAGAAGAAGAAGAAAGAAGAAGAAGAAGAAAGAAGAAGAAGAAGAAGAAGAAGAAGAAGAAGAAGAAGAAGAAGAAGAAGAAGAAGAAGAAGAAGAAGAAGAAGAAGAAGAAGGAAGAAGAAGAAGAAGAAGAAGAAGAGAAGAGAAGAAGAAGAAGAAGAAGAAGAAGAAGAAGAAGAAGAAAGAAGAAGAAGAAGAAGAAGAAGAAGAAGAGAAGAAGAAGAAGAAGAAGAAGAAGAAGAAGAGAAGAAGAAGAAGAAGAGAAGAAGAAGAAGAAGAAGAAGAAGAAGAAGAAGAAGAAGAAGAAGAAGAAGAAGAAGAAGAAGAAGAAGAAGAAGAAGAAGAAGAAGAAGAAGAAGAAGAAGAAGAAGAAGAAGAAGAAGAAGAAGAAGAAGAAGATAAGTTTTCAGGAGCAGGATTTTGTAGACATTAATAATAAAGTGAGTGGTATAGGAGAGGCAATGTGAAAGAACTGCATCAGATCATTTTGTTTTTATTCAGTAACTTCTCTTTCGCATGCAACATCAATTGCGATGCAAAACGACCAACCTCAACGTTTTTGCATTTTGAAATACACACGCTGGAAACATCCACCATTTCTAAAGTCTAATGAGTCTTATTTACGACTACGGAAGACGTAAGAAAAGCAACAACATAATGTAAGGCACAAATTTTCCATGGCTCCTTTCAATAACTGCACTGCTTTAAATGTTGGGTGTAACGGCCAAA
Organism: Mantis religiosa; assembly: GCA_030765055.1. Classification (NCBI taxonomy): domain Eukaryota; kingdom Metazoa; phylum Arthropoda; class Insecta; order Mantodea; family Mantidae; genus Mantis; species Mantis religiosa. The sequence goes on along the minus strand of CM060958.1, from coordinate 47,883,104 downwards.
GTACTGGGTGCTGAATGTATGAACGTCCTCATGTATTGCGAACTGGTTACATTTCTCCTAATAGGAGGTAAAACCTGTTTTATTATAATTTCAAAGTAATGCTGAAGTAAAGTAATATATTCGATCATTTAGCATGTGTCCATTGGATATACGAGGAACCAATTTGAGACGTGATGCTTTTAACAAGGTTTTTTCGCTTCTTACTGTTTTGTGTCACCTGAATACCCCAAAGCGAGAGGTCTTTTATTTTGTCTTTCTTTTAAAGCCCAATCAAGAAGCTTCCAGAGGCTAGAAAGAGGAACGACACTGGAAGGCTGGAGGCACAAAAAATGACTTACGATTCGTCAGGACAAATATGTCCATGCTGTAGCGGGGATCAAGACTGGCTTCATAATTTACCAGAATACGATCAGTTGGAGAACTAACGAGCAAATAAACTGAAAGAAAAAATCTTAAGCACCGCTAAATGGAGCTTGGCACGTTGAGATCAGAGGAACTGGCGAAACATTAGCAATTTCCTGGCTATAGTATACGACGAGAGATCAGATTTGCTCGGGTAGTCAGAGGCCATTCATCTCCATTTCTTTTTTATTTAATTGGTTTTGTTACCTTTATCTTGGATCTTAAAAACGTGTCCATTTGACACCCATAAAATATGTTTGTATCTATGCCATCCCATTCCAACCACTTTGTCACACTTTTTATTAATTTGACGAGAATATCTCAATCCAAAGATTATGATTAAAGCACGTGAATATACCAAATGAAATGATAACTTGAATTTTGTGGGAATGGGTATGACGTGCCCTCCATTCTGCATAGCTTTGTTACCATTGATAAACTTAAGATATAGACAATAAATGAAGATCTCCCTCAAATAAGGTTTACGTCAAGTGAAACTTTCAGGTGAGTTAGGTAATCATTTATGATCTCATGTTCTTTGCTACTGGTATGAATTTTCAAAAAAGCACTTTTCACAATTGGCAAGTCATCATTGGTTTCTCTAGCGTAATGTTAGAAACATGAAATTTCAAAGCCGTTTCATAGACATAAACGTACTATGGTTTCAAAATCACTTTAATCTAAGGATTCTCATTATGCTCGCATGGAAATTAATAAATGTGAAGTGTACTTTTATATTTAGCAAGAGGTAAACATAAATCATATTTGATAGATAGAGTCAACATGAAAAATTCAATGCCATGACCGGGAGTCGAAACACGGATGTCCTGGTTTCCGTCCAGTCGCTCTTACCCTTTTAGCTACCATGACCAATGTGCCGTCCTGACATTAAATTTTCCATTTGACTCATATATTTCCCCGGTAGACCACTAGGGACTCTCGCATCCGAGATACACCTTTTGTGGCGACTTACTATCGTAAGTACTTGAGTCCCAGGCTTCATCATTTAACTCTTATTATTTTAGTTAATTGATGGAAATTAATCATTTCTATATACTAGCCGTTTACAGGCTTAGGTTTTTGATCGATAGAGTCAACATGAAAAATCCAATGCCATGGCCGGGAGTGGAACCACGGATGTCCTGGTTTCCGTTCAGTCGCTCTTACCCTTTGAGCTACCATGACCAGCGTGCCGTCCTGACATTAAACTCTCCATTTGAATCACATATTTCATTGGTAGAACAACCATGGAAAAATTTCAGGAATTTGCAGGAATAGAACTCTTACCACAAACACCACACAGCCCTGATCTCCCACCATCAGATTATCATCTTTTTCGATCTATGGCCCATTTTTACGTGGAAGAAATTTTGACACCTATGAACCAGTGCAAGTGGGTGTCACCGAATTCTTCGCATCAAATACCAGTGTCTAGTACTATCGTGGGATAATAAACCTCGCTGAACAATGGCTCAAAGACCATAGAATCTAATGTTCTATACTTTGAAAATTGTATAATTGCTTATCAGAACACATTTCAAATAATTGTTATTCTTCACAAACGACATTACATATGATGCAGAAGCTATACTTGAATACTTTATGAGAGTACCCTTTGATGCTCTGATTTTTGTCTCAGATAAGTAAAAACTTATAGTCCTTTATACATTAGCATTCCTTCGTGTTTAAATATATATTTCCGAGCGACAACATAATGAAGCTTCATAACTTAAATGTATCATTGTACTTCTGAAAAATCTTATTTTTAAGTATTTTCTAAGTAATAGGAGTAATTCCTTAATTTTAGTTTAATTGATTGGTTTACAAAATAGGAGAATATCTGCTCATTTTCCGTTTCTGTTAATAGAATGTTATTTTATTTTATGTATCGATATTATGCATTAAAATGTATATTATTTGTACATCCAATTTGAATACTGCTAATTAAGCCAACATTGATTGAAATTTAGGATTATGATTGGTGTAATACGCTTTCTATATTTTCTGTTCGCTTACGATTTGTTTATAAATCTCTTTAATTCTTGACTATATATTTTGCTGCTTAATAGAGTCCCATATACCAGACATTTGGCCTAAGTTCCGTGGTCACCTGTCAGTACATCTGCTTGAGAATCTTGTGGGTATTTTCTGCCTGCTCAAGGTTTTACATCGGGATGTGAATTTTATAAATTACTGAGCTACTGGCTTTCTTTGAGTGTACAATAATAAAGGTGCTAAACGTCCTCAGTAGCGTGTTTGTCTTCCTGTACCTCTGTGGCTATTTTCTTGCAGGTGAAACTTGTTTCGCCACGTTGAATCATATTTTATTCCTGGTAGCTGAGAGGAAACCACCAAAATTCCGGCCAGATTGGCCAAAACGTGGCGTTTGATCCGAAGTACCCAAGGGAAGTCACACATGCTATCGTTTAAGGTTTTGATTTTACGTAGTAATTACCAATATCAGTGCTCTATAATTCAGTAGGATTGAAGAAACGCATAATAAGTGCTTAAAAGTGATTCTTGGAAACTGAAATTTTTAAGTGTTCTTAGTACATTTTAATATATTTAACAAAGCTCTCGGTATGCAGTTTCCTTGGATATTTGTCATGAGAGGGGTCCTAATACATGATAATTTTCATAACTACTTAACACATCGACATAGTTAAGCTCTAGCTTTATTCAAATTTATTGAGTAGGTATTATTAAGGATGCACTTTAATTTTTTGTCTCTCAGTGTCTCTTTTCAGTGGCGGTTCGTGCCGAAAAAAAATAACAGCATGCTGTGGGAAAAAGTCTATGCAACTCACCTAGTTTCGAAAAATGAAGTCCATGCGCTGATGTTTCTTTATGGTATAAACAGAATTTCTAGTTTCTTTCGCTTTTTGCTCAACTTTTAAATCGGGTATTGATAGTAACCCTGAATAAAGGGAATTTATAAAAAGTTTCACGTTCATACACAAAATAAAGAAACTGATATAGCCACTAAATAACGTTACACAAAGGAATACTTGGATACAATGCGAGCATGTGAACCACATGCAATTGTTATGGGGGATTCTCGTTATGGTCGCGGAAATGGAGTATCGTGCCAACTTGATAGGTGCATCACAAACAATCTGCTCTGCGGTTTTGTAGCAATTAAGTATTTGATGTGTTTACGTAAGAAGAATGGAATTAGTTTCTAGAACTAAAATATAAAGCAACGATAAATTGTTAAATGATTTTCAATGCATATTCACGTTCTACAGCTGTAATTATGAATGTTGGCGGCCCTGCTTCACCGTACAGCGAATGATCACCGCATAACACCCAGATGCAGCACGCATTTGTGTGAAAATCTAGGGAACTTAGGACATCATGCAGGCAAGAGGGGAAGGTTGTACGCATGCGCAGTAATTGATTACCGAGCTTGTTGGTTTTCAGCACGTTGACGTCATGGATGCGTTCGATTAGTTACGGAGATGTTTTCCATGGATCAGAAGTTCACTATTGGCCGTACTCGATTTCCTATACTTATAATAATGCACTGTTACTTACATGATCTTTTAAAATTTCTACAATATAATTTATAAAACAGAAAAGAATGTGCTGCAGCACTGTAGCACGTAAGGACGAGCCGCCCCTGTCCCTTTTTATAGTGGGCGTGAAGGCCCCATAATTTTGTTCAGGGGCCTACCTTGAAGTTCCTTTATGTGCCACAAATCTACGGAAAGATGCCATAGGCTTTACTTCCCTCCTGAAGGAAGTCTTACTAATACATTAGGCAATATCCATAACCACATTGTTATAAATAAAATCTATACCAAATTGTGGTAATAATACTAACATTACTGGTTATTCCGCTATCTCCAGTGGATCACATTTATATAATTTAATAGGAACGGAGATAAAACGAAAGCTTGAGTAGTGGTTATGATGCCTGTCTTAATGGATGAAATCAATTACTTTACTGCCGTAAAATAGTAAGTTGAAAATAAAGCTTTCAATTTGGATGACTTTTATTTAGTTCTACTCCCTATTAAATGAATGTACTTAAAATTTCTTAATGTGATAGAGAGATCGTGTGTTAAATCCTTCAGTAAAATTACCTTAGATTTCCCTCAAAATCTTGACATGGAGTTAAATGGTTACAGATTTAATTTTCCAACTTTAAAACCACCGTCCATTTTAAAGTAAACGATGATCCCTAAAATGTTTAAAACTTATACCTTTGAAAACTTACTGCATAATGGGTAACAAAATACAGATATAAAATTTAATAAAATTCATTTTATAGTTACATAAGAAATTCGCCTCGCATAAGGTAACTAATGAAGTCAAAGCTGAAGATACCAAAACAGGTTTTAAAATTATTATTGAAGCAGAATCTGAATAACCATAGTATCATGAACTATTAATTAAGCAAATGCACAATAAATACCTAAATATATTCACGTATTACAGTTCTATATTTCAAATTAGCTTTAATGTCTGCATTTTTAAGTTGAAAAAGCTAGCTGCTTTTCCAATGTTTGTGTTGAATAAAAGCATTAAATTCACTCACAATATATTATAGTATACGGTAAAGCATTCCTTACTGTACCCGCTTGAGAACAGAATACTTTAAAAGTTCCTTATTTTCTTTTTCAACATGTTTCCATTCCAACATATATGTTTTTCTCATTAAAAGAAATATTTCCACGTGCTCGTGTTATTGTAGCTTGCATTAAAAGGCTAGAAATGATAATATAAGGGCACTATATTTGGTGCTACCAAAGCATTCTAGGAACGTAAATCACGTGGGTTCCCCGTGTTCTTTTCTCATTAAAAGTTCCATCATTGCCCTACAGCCAGAGGGCCGAGGAGCAGCAACCTGGAAGCCAAAGAAATATGAGACCCTTAATGTCCACAAAAACAGATAATGCTCCAATTTAGACGAACACCTCCGGCTTTAATGTCCGAAATTAAAATGTAACTTGCATAATCATTCAAGAAAGTAATGTTGTGAAGGATTGAAACCTAGTGTCCGTAGATTTTTTACTATAAGCAATATGTTTAAAGCAAATCACAGCATTAGAAGTACAAGAGAATAACGGGTTGTAGACGTATCATTATACTTGTAGGACTTTTTGCAGTCCAGAAATTAGTATACCAGAATATCGATGACTCCAAGTTTAAGAGAAATCTATTATGAGTTGAAAGACAGAAGTTGTTTTATGAATCTCTTCATCGTGAGCTCAAGAGGAATAAAAGAATGAGTACTTAACTTAAATTCAACTGCTACTTTAATGAGAGGATTGCAAAATATAACTGTAAGTAGGTGCTCTTCTCTTGAAGATATTGCAATTACTGGAAAAGTGTTTCTTCTCTCTGCCACACTGTCCCTTCCTCTTCACCCTCTTTCACTCGCCCTTCCCCCCCTCTCTCTCTGTTTTTCCCTCTCTTCCACTTTTCATTCCTTCTATTCTCAATTTCCCGAATCAGTTCTCACCTCCTTTTGCAATTTAAATGATGGCTGATGTTTAGAAACCCATTAATAATTACTATAAATTAAATTTAACACTACGTGCCTTTTACTGCTTGAATGCAATTGGAACCATTCCTATGGTATCGGGTTTAGGCGGATAAACCGTAAGAAGATTGGAAATCACTTTTTAAATATACACTGTCTGAGGTTCATAAAAAAATGTGCTAGAAATTACGTACCAATTAATATTTATGAAAAGTATAGTTAAACAGTAAACGATATATTTCTAATTTTACTGCGGTACCCAATAGAAAGCCCTCATTATTGAAAAATGAAAATGCAACATATCCTATAATATTGTGACTTTGTGTGTTCATAAAATTAAAAGTCAAGTTTGCAGAAATTCCAAAATGCTCTTTATTTCCGTATAAACACAGTTTCCCTTGGCAGGAGAAACAGAATGACTTAACATACACAAGTACAATCGTCAAGGTTACAAACAACAGAGTTCACTTTCAAAGCACAGCTGTACGCACACGAATCAAGTTCAGGTACGACTGACCACACTGGCGAGGCGCGACTTCTTTTTATAGCTTCACTTATTGTTCGAGAAATTACCGGAATGTTCTGTAACAACCAAGACGGCACTAGAAAGCGAATCTTCCAGTCATCTATCTTTATCTGTTTCGGCAAGCCTTTTTATCTCAGCGGTGCACTGTCTGCCCTTCTTTTGTGCACCGACCGCCAGTCGCAACAATGGGTTCGTGACAAAATCGATCAAGGTTATTTTATTACCAAATTCCGTAACAGTTTCGCGATATTAAAGTGGCACTTGCACATATGTAAAAGAATTGTTAAAATGTAGCTTTTGGCTTGATTAAGACAGTGAAATTGATTATTGTTATCCGAAATAAAAGGTACTAAACAGTGTTTTGTTAGTTTTACTTTAATAAATATATAAAACAACACATCCAACCGCTAAGGGGAGGAGATGTAGTCAGCATCTCGGCATCCCCCAGCCGGAAATGTTGGTTTCCGTGACCAGGACCGCTTACCCAGCGTAAGCTCCTCAGTTTGCTCACGATGCTGAGTGGGCACCGGTCCTATACCCGGGACCTAAAATCTCCACCACATGGGTGGAATCGAACCCGGGCCGCTTTCGGTGGCCAGGAACCAAGACATGCTGCCTAAGCCCGCTACGCCACGGCGCAGGACAGTTTTACTTTATATAGCTTTATTTTATCAGTAATACTTCATTTATGTTGTTTGCAAGTGATGATAGGACTTTTTACATTATGTGACATCACAGGATAAAATTGTCATATTCATGTTACATATAGAGCTGTAACTTTTACAGTGAAAATACATGAAAAACAAAAACAGAAATACTGTTTAGTGACTTCTTTCCCATGGGGTTCCCATTCTCGTTAAAACTGATAAGCATTTGCATTTCAACAATTGGTTTATGACTGCCTTACGCTCAACAACACCTTGGATGAGAAAATAAACAACACAGTCAACAATCAACAAGTATTTAACACTAGTGCTAACTAGCAAACAAAATTGATCACAGCGAAGAAGAAATCGACCTCTTTTGGGCTTCAGTTTTTCCTCTCTGATGGCATCCCCAAATATTCTATGCCAGCCCTTCGCTGAGTTGAAGTCCGTAATCTCTAGAACCTGAGCCCACTGTGTTAAACCAGTGCACGATTAGACTAAAATATTGGTGAAATTATTAATGAAGTCCGAACTGTGTCAGTGCATATTGAAAGACAACTTACAGAAATCATAATTCTAGATAACCAATAAATAGGTACTTTTGCTGAATTTTCAAAGTTTGTAGGCGATATCTTAATTTCATAAACAGATTTATATCCTTCAAGTTTAGTCTAAAATTGGTTCACCAATATTGACGGAAATGCAATCTCTTGATTTATAGTCTGGACACAAATCCACCAGACATCCACTTAATTTTAAGGACCAGTATGAGAAAGCCACCTTCTTTCTTTGGAAAGTCTTTTTCCTCACATGCCAAGATAAACAAACAGGAGTGGTCTTGAATCCAATAATGCAGATTCCTAAACCGGTCCAGTTACCGAGAGAGAATTCAATTATCGTACTACACACGTAGTTAGAGTATGAACATGTAAGTAAACAAATATGTCTTAATCTGCAACATTAAACACCTTTCTCTACAAACTCTTATTTCAATTATGTTTGGATATCGAAAGCTGATATGCTGCCAAGTCCATATTTCTGATAGTATATGATATTATATTTGGGTAAGGACATTTTAATGAAAAGTCCGAGACATAATGTGATGTACACTCGTACAAAAATGCAAGGGTGAAAACTGCAGCAAGCAACTCTTTTTTGTGCACTACTGGCTTTAAACAGTGATTCTGGAAACAAACATATGGTATCTCCAATGGTCAGCAGTGCTAACACTGGTATGCTTCCGGTCCCACTCCTTTGTACAATATTTGTAGGTATATGTAAAACTAAGTGCTGAAGGCTTCATTTTGCGCTTTTTCTTTTCCGGAGAGTGTACACCCTTGCGGCAGTCGAACTAAAACATGCTCGACACAAGTCCTTATTCTTGGCCATACAACTAGGATGATACACTGCATACATCATCATCATCATCATCATCATCATCATCATCATCATCATCATCATCATCATCATCATCATCATCATCATCATCATCATCATCATCATCATCATCATCATCATCATCATCATCATCATCATCATCATTTCTAGCACTACAGCTCAGAGTGGGCCTCGGCTTCCCTCAGGATCCTCCTCCAGACATCCCTTCTTCTGGCTACCATCCACCAATTTTTTTATTTCCAACCTTTTCACATCCTCCAATACTACATCCTATATAGAGATAAAATATTCCATGTACCGGCCCTTATGTCATTTTCAGAGCGCCATCGGTTGGTCCTTCCAGCTTCAGTTCATGTGGGCTTCTCAACAAGTGTTTTTTTTTTTCCAGGGTGAGGTTGTTAACCTCACGCCCAACCCCCAACTTGGAGGACCAGGTCTCCCTATTTATGTCTCCGGGAGACACGGTGGCCCGGCTATAACTCCGGACACAGGGTAGCTCAGGTACCTCGGGGTCGCCACTGCCCTTACCCAAAAGGGCCCCTGAGGGGAGCCCCTGAGACTGCATACAAGCAAGTTAAATAAGATGAATTGCATACTCTTTTCAAAAGTTGAAGAGAACAGCTTTTGCTGATTATTTCATTTACAAACATTTTCTGCCCTCTGTACTGTATGAAAGTATAAATGTGTATTTCATTGTAAAACCTTTCTGTTTTGAAAGTTGCAAACTTAAATTATTGCTTCAATCCTTAGGTTACACTTCCTCAAAAAAATTTACATATATTGGGATGAATTACAAAACTTTTCAATACTTCATGGCTTTCTTCAGAAAAATATTTCTTAAACTAAAGGATTTATCTTGATGTTTACCTTTACTCAACTAGATATTGTCACAAGTGACTGTTTTAATTAACATAATAGTTCATTTGAGTTCAGTAGTATGTGTGACGTCACCCCCTACTCCATTGCCCGTTGGATAATAAGTTTAGTTAGGGCATTTTTCGCTCTCTCTTGGACCATCCTTCGGCTTGAGCGGATGGATCTGTCCGCAGCTTCTTGAGGCAAGTAAATGGTCGCTGTGGCCATTTATGTATTATATTTGATTGTAGTAAATATTCTTATTAAGTGAATTGGAGTTTTAGTAGTGTTACACATACCTTTTGTAACTGGAAAGAAAACCCCAACGTCTCACAAACATGTAAATTCCACCTATTGAGCAATTCTCCCCGTGTACGTCCTGGCCGTGTGCTTCTTTATCCTTTAAAATCCATGGTTAGGTCGCCACATAATGGTGCAGGCACCGGGTACAATTTTTCTGAAGGTCATTGTGAAAATTCTAAATTTATTCTGGAAAATATCTTTCGTGAAATGTAGTAATTGTGTAAGAAATGTAAGGTCACGTGGAAAATTTTTTCTTATCTCGCCATCTTGAAAATTCTTTAAGTTAATGTAATTGGTAACTATAAATAATTCTGTTTGTTGTTAAAGGAAAAAAACAAATTAATTAGGTGTTTTATTTCAAGTTGTCTGAAAAATGTCTCATTAAACAGTTTCTGGAAACACCTCACCACGTATATTGTATTTGGTTATGTTTTTAATTTTATTACATTCATTTTATAGTTTTAAACTATATTCCTAATAGACCGTTGGGTAAAGTAGGAATCACAAAATTGGAGAATAAATAATAAATAATGCAATCTTTTTATCCATTTTGAGTTATTTCTCATGTATACATTCTTTTTTCCATAACGCAGTCCATCTACAATGAAACATATTGCTCTATATTTCCTTTCCTGCCGCAAATCTCTAAGAAGCTTAGTATAAATATATAGATAGGTGTACAAATAATTAAATAAAAAATAAACACAAAATACATCTTTCTTCAGAGACCTCTTTATCCTGCTTGGGATTCCTTTACGAAACGATAATCTACAACATGGCACCACCGACTCACTTCCCTTCCGAAGAAATCTACTGTCCTCCACAGGAGAGTAAGTCTCCGAAGCCTGCGACGCAGGGAGTTAGAGAAGGTCCCCACACCCTCCCTGCACAGGTTTATGACACCCTATGTCAGTACAGTTACAGACCATTCAAAAACATTCTGACGGTTTATACTTTTGGGAATGAATCTTCGCGGCTTTCGTGTAAAGAGTTAATAGGGCGCATGTTTTTAACTGTTCTGCTCCTTGTGCAGCAGGCGTTCTCTGCCACACACAATCGCTAACCTTGTCCCACTGTGTAAGACAGCACTTTCCTTTCAGGGAACTTCTTTGCGTTGCTGGACAGTATGCTAAGGACTTTGACGCCCAAAATACTGCATCGTCCTTCTTCGTGTTCAAACCCGCTAATTATTCTAGTTATTTTTAGAACATGTAGCATTTAAAATGTTACATTGTCGATTAAACGTACTGTATTTCCCTGTTCTCATTGTAGTTATAAGCAAGTGCAAAGGTCTAAGAATCTTATCTTGAACTGGATATAAGTCTAGTAGCCGATTTCACCAACAGATGTTAAAATGGACGTTAACAGAGGTAACGTAACAATTGTAACAGTGCTAACAAAACTGTTAAATTTCTTGCACTTCACCAACCTGTTTTCTAAAAATGTTAACAAACACGTGTTAACGCTAAGAAACGTGTAAATATTACAGCTATAGAAGGCTGTGGATGAGTCGTATTATTTTCTGAAGGTACTGTGATGCACTTTTGTTTTCATTTTCGTCTGCAGACAGCTAAAAAAATGGCGGATAGTCAAAATCGTAAATAAAAGCCGTGAAACAAATTTCTCATCGATGGAGAAAGAATTGTTGATTGAATTGGAGACGAAGTATAAGATTATCGTTGAAAATGGGAGAGTGGATGCGGTAAATGTAAAAGAGAAAGATGTCACGTGGGAAAAAAATTGGAAACGAATTCAAATGCATGTGTCATTACTAGAAACACGAAACATCTTAAGAATTAAGTAATTTTCGAACGAGGTGCAAAGAAGTACAAGTGAAAAATGACTTGAACGTTTCGAGACGGGAGGTGGACAGTGTATTATCTACATAATAATTAATAATTAATATAGAGTACAATTACTTACAATGTCATTCTCTATAGAAGAATTGAAATGAATGTAGCAAAGGAACTAAACAAATGGCTTGTGTGACCGCGTGTGTAAACAGAAAACCAGATGCATTCCATCCAAAGCTTTGATTTGTTTACATTGCCCTTGAGATTCAAGTACTACACACAGCTCTCAATGGGCTATCTCACAACTATTAATTTCCCCAGGATTTTTCGTTGCCAGCACCCCTGTTGATAAGGATCTGATAAGTATATTAGTCCGCACTACACAATGAGATAAATATGACACGTCACTCAAAACAATAAATCAGAGACTGGACCTATTAGCTGTAGGATCATCCGCTGACATGTGTTGGGTTTCGGCCCCCGCTTGTCACGCACGGGTTGATAAATGAGCGTGAAAACAATAAGCCAATGACAACGCACAATCAGAGACATCACCGTTAGTGGTCACTTAGAGCTAATGTAAACAGTATGAAGAAAAGGGAGCTCCGAGCCAAATGGCCAGCTCTAACAGTTCTATTTGTTTTCTTGCATCGCAGCATCTTACCAAATGCTGTTATGTTATTAACTCCTGGAGTGGGCGTAATTCTACTCTGAAGCAAATTAACGTGCTAGAGGGTATAGTAAAGAGGTTCAAGGGCGGCAAATCACGGTCAGCTTGCACTATTTTTCATTAGTCTTACACAAGCTCATTTTAGCTCCAACAGAACAAATAATATTTCGGCCAGGTTCAAAATGACTCCGGTTCCAACTTTTGTTTTAATAATTGTACATCTATATTATCTCTTAAGAAATGTGCTCTAGAATTTAATTTTTCAACCTTTTAACTGCTCTTTTCCAGCTATGGATTTACAGTAAATAGAGGAACTATATTTATTATATTGTACTACTACAAATTCTTACCAAGAAATGCAGTAAAACCTGGTTAATCCGGACCTCTTAAACTCGAAGCAGTTTTCATAAGAAAATTACATTTATAATAGTAAATAAATATTTGTTTTTACAGATGATATATTGCTATTCTAAATAGGTACTCGCGCATTACTCGAATTCTTTTGTCAACGGGCAAATTCATTGTACACGCCCTATCTCCTTAGGAGAAGGTTTGAAGAGAAACGTTGATAAAGTCGTTGAAGTTGTGGCCTGGTGTGTTTCCGGAAAACAAAGTTGAATAAGAAAAAGATATGTGTGAAAGAGGATTTTATAGACATTTTCGAAAATGTCTGTTCCCATGTTGATGAAGAATACATTGGCAATGACGGAAGTTATAAACCTCTTACAGAGGAAGGCATTATTGCATCATACAATGTTAATTAGAATAAAAATGAAGAGTATTCAGATGTAGACAGTGTTGATGAGTGCCCACCTCGGTAGCGTAGATGGTAGCGGAGGTCAAAAGTTCGAATCTCGGTCAGGATGAGTTACCTGGATAAGGTTTTTCCGGGGTTTTCCCTATCCTTCAAGGCAAATTTCGGGAAACTGTAAGCTCCATGGATCCTGGGCTCGTTTGAGCATCATTTCAGCCAATTCATTCACCGTCCGATATGACTTAACTTTGGAGGACGTAAATTACAACAACAAAAAGGTGTCGATGAAATATGGTTATGAACCACAGACAAGCAGTAGCAAAAATAAAGAAATTGATGCTTTGTTTCGAGAGTCACGCCAATACATTGACAAATGAACTTCTAATGATAAAGCGGATGTGAGATCCCGCTGCTCATAAGCAATAAACTAGAATTGAGACAGCAGAAGCTCACTGCCTTTTTACTTCAGACTGGATTGTAGATATACTGTGTATATCCCAAATATAGGCTATGACAATACATACGTGTATGTTTTATTTAGGTAAAATTATGCCGATAGTAATTTCTAAACACCATTAACAATATTTCGGAGATTTACAGGCTTTTTTACCGTCTTTCCGTCACTCTCCGGATAACCCGGAATCTCGTTAACTCGGGGTAAATGCGATTCTACTGTACGTGTTTTTGGACTTCTTCATACTTCACATACATTCTTTCACAACTGTTGTACAAACAGTTCTATTTCATGATAATCGCGATAAATATGTGTAAAGATTGTCCTGCTGAATACTTCCTTGTAGGTACAAGAGGAATAAGGCAATACAGAAGCTTAAAGCGATAGCCAAGTGTTTTATAAATCGCTGTGTGGTTTAAAATTCCGTTCTCCTTACATAAACAAGTGATAGAAACCTCACGTGACTTTCTTTAGTCGTACAGAAACTATTCTTCCAGACGCTAGTTTTATTCTTCAGTCCTCTTCACATTATTCGAGATAAACATTTGTAGAATTACAGCACTTACGTTAAAGCAATGGTTTAAGACTTGGTCGCTTTGTGATGCCCTTAAAGTTCAATACTATTTCCATAAGCTATAATGGAAAAAATACTTCATATTTGAGGTGTACTAGTAGACATTTTTAAATTAAATCAAATAGCCAGGAATATATTAGAAGTGGCTAAAAACAAAAACTTTTGTTTAATATATAGTATGGTTTAATTAGATATATATTTTTGTGTACTAAGTTTTCTTTTCCATCTCTTCCATTTTACTTGTTACGGAAACACATTCTATAAAGAAACTATTTCCAGAGAATTAAAAATATAAATTTGGTTTGTTATGAAAATATTTTAAGCATGCAGTATTTTAACTTAAAATACTGGTACATGATTATTTTCCACGACATGCGACACTTCGATAATCGATATAACATAGAAATGTTGGGAAAACCGGTAATGCTAATATTTTAAATTAGGTGCACATGTTTAATGAGACAAAATCTAAAACCATCACTGTACTTACCTTTTAACTCTGCAGTAGACATTTAAAAGCAAAATTCTTTTTCAAACAGTCCACTTTTATAAATTTTTGTTAAATAATACCAGCATTCTCACTCTTCCGGGATCAAGGCTACTTGCTTTTCTGTCACATATTATACAGAAATATTTAGCGGGAGTTTTTAGCATTTGTTTTCCATTAATCTAGTGCACAGAAAGAGGAGATGACATATCATCGTTGAGATATGCAGTGATTTCTTCTTGGGAACTGGTATCTGCCAGTGATCTTTTTATATTTTTTTATTGATCGATCAGCAGTACAATGCTTTATACACTCCTGGAAATTGAAATAAGAACACCGTGAATTCATTGTCCCAGGAAGTGGAAACTTTATTGACACATTCCTTTGGTCAGATACATCACATGATCACACTGACAGAACCATAGGCACATAGACACAGACAACAGAGCATGCACAATGTCGGCTCTAGTACCGTGTATATCCACCTTTCTCAGCAATGCAGGCTGCTCTTCTCCCATGGAGACGATCGTAGAGATGCTGGATGTAATCCTGTGGAACGGCTTGCCATGCCATTTCCAGCTGGCGCCTCAGTTGGACCAGCGTTCGTGCTGGACGTGCAGACCGCGTGAGACGACCTTTCATCCAGTCCCAAACATGCTCAATGGGGGACAGATCCATAGATCTTGCTGGCCAGGGTAGTTGACTTACACCTTCTAGAGCACGTTGGGTGGCACGGGATACATGCGGACGTGCATTGTCCTGTTGGAACAGCAAGTTCCCTTGCCCGTCTAGGAATGGTAGAACGATGGGTTCGATGACGATTTGGATGTACCGTGCACTATTCAGTGTCCCCTCGACGATCACCAGAGGTGTACGGCCAGTGTAGGTGATCGCTCCATACACCATGATGCCGGGTGTTGGCCCTGAGTGCCTCAGTCGTATGCAGTCCTGATTGTGGCGCTCACCTGCACGGCGCCAAACACGCATACGACCATCATTGGCACCAAGGCAGAAGCGACTCTCATCGCTGATGACGACATGTCTCCATTTGTCCCTCCATTCACGCCTGTCGCGACACCACTGGAGGCGGGCTGCAGGATGTTGGGGCGTGAGCGGAAGACGGCCTAACGTCGCGCGGGACCGTAGCCCAGCTTCATGGAGACGGTTGCGAGTGGTCCTCGGTGATACCCCAGGAGCAACAGTGTTCCTAATTTGCTGGGAAGTGGCGGTGCGGTACCCTACGGCACTGTGTAGGATCCGACGGTCTTGGCATGCATCCATGCGTCGCTGCGGTCCGGTCCCAGGTCGACGGGCACGTGCACCTTCCGCCGACCACTGGCGACAACATCGATGTACTGTGGAGACCTCATGCCCCACGTGTTGAGCAATTCGGCGGTACGTCCACCCGGCCTCCCGCATGCCCACTATACGCCCTCGCTCAGAGTCCGTCAACTGCACATACGCTTCACGTCCACGCTATCGCGGCATGCTACCAGTGTTAAAGACTGTGACGGAGCTCCGTATGCCACGGCAAACTGGCTGACACTGAAGGCGGCGGTGCCCAAACGCTGCGCAGGTAGCGCCATTCGACGGCCAACACCGCGGTTCCTGGTGTGTCCGCTGTGCCGTGCGTGTGATCATTGCTTGTACAGCCCTCTCGCAGTGACCGGAACAAGTATGGTGGGTCTGACGTACCAGCATCAATGTGTTCTTATTTCCATTTCCAGGAGTGTAGATCAGAGTTAAAAGAAGGTAAAAGAAGAATACATTAAAGAACAATAACACTCAGGGGTAGACTAACAGGCCGACCCCTAACTACATTAAGTTAGGACTCCAATAATACACTCTGAGAAATTATGTCAATATTGAAGATGTAAGACAGAATCACTCGAATCAGATGTATCACTTAGAAGCAGGTCCTGTGGTAGTCTCCTCTTCAAGCGTGAGGGCTGGCAATGCACAGCTCCTGGAACTTCTTGCAGCGTGGAAAAGAAATGACGGGCGATCCTGATTTCAAATGCCAACTTTTGGAACTGGAACACTGGTAAAATTCTCGACTGAAGAGATGATCTTACTGGGCACAGATGATTGGATGTCACCTGTGATATTAGCAAAATGGAGTTGCAAGGTCTCTGGACATGAAGACCGCGTCGTGGCTCAGTGGTTAGATCGCTTGGCTCTCACCAAGGCGGCCCGGGTTCGATCCCAGGCGACCGCAAACTGAGATTTGTGGTGGACAACACGACGCTGTGGCGGGTTTTTCTCCGGGACCTCCGGTTTCTCCCGCCATCTCATTCCACCAGTGCTCCATCTTCATCTGATGCATCATCAGTGTCACCGCCTGCGGTGGCGTATGTAGTAAAAGTGAGCGTTAAACACTACACATTTCATTTCTGGAGATGAAGAAGTTAAACTGTTGGATGTTTGTTGAGGAAAATGTACTTCCACTTCTATCTCCGTGACTACAATATAACACTGGTTGGGTAGTTGCAGCAGACCTCGCTGAAGAATGTCCCGAAGAGGATTGAAAACGTTTATGTAGGAAAATTTGAACATCTACTAGTCTGAGTGAGTACTCTTATAAATTATGATACCGAAATTAAAGGACTACAATAAGTAAAGAATCCTGATGGATTTCAAAGGAATGTTGGATCTTTGTTACAACACGTGCAGGGGCAGTTTGTTGAGTTGTGTAGCAAAAGACACGGGAGAAAGAGGTTCTCTTAGCAAGAAAACATAAATGAATGGCACTTGACTCCGTTTGAATAGGTATTCTTCGGACCCTTAATAATGGCATGACGGAGACTAATAATCACAATTGATAAAATAGTCACAAAGGGAATCTGTGTGAAAAGACAGGGCTTCAGAAGTGGAAGTTACACACCCACGCACAGCTGTGTATAGTGTGAGGACAGACAGTCCTCGGAGTGAAGCCGATTAAGGCAGTCCTCTTCTCCTGTCTTGGTCGAAGGAAGATAAGAACCAGAGGGAAAATTTGTTGGTTTATATGTAACGAATTAAGTACTATCGAGTAATAAACATTCCACATTCAGTCACTCTAAACAGAGATATATTGCTGACCCTTGGTCGGCAACTTCAAGTTTGATGTAACGATAAAAAGAAGCAGTCATTAAACCAGTTTGAAAGGGGCATTCCAGTGTCATTAGAAGAACCATCCTTACTCATACATATCCACGCATACCCTGAGAGAAACCTCATTGCTCAACCCTGAGCTACCCCATATTATTCGTTACAAATTGTAGCGTCAATGTGGAACTGTGTGCCAGACATTTTATCGCTTCAATTAAAGCATGCCAGCTACTTATAATTATATAAAATATACCTTACTTTAAATACTTTGACAATTCTTCATAGATGTCCATTTACTAATGTCTCATAAGTCATCTTGTTCTCTCTGGACAACCGGTTTAATTGCCTCTCCGCTGTGCGTTTCTTATCTATGACTTCTTTGGATGCCGCGAGAGGGTCGGTCGCAACCTGTATAGGGAACGCCGAGCGGTACAAAATGGTTATTATTAGAAATGCTTATTTATTTAAATTCAAGGTATGCATTAAACGAAAAAAAAAAAAAATAAACAAAATCAAGTGCCTTATTCGTTATGTTTTGTGTTTTCCCCTAATACGGAGGATCTGAAATGTAATATATATACATTGAGGTGGTGGATTTGGAAATGACCATTCTATGGTTTTCGCCTGATCAATGAAGGCAAACATGAAAAAACTAGAGGTGAGTTTAAGCCATGATTTTTTATCCTTCACCATAATCCTTCAATAATGCATAAATATATTTAAATTTCTTATAGGTACTACTTCCAAAATTATATCCCAAAGTTGTCTGGCTGAAAACTGCTACCACTACGCTTTTCCAATACCGAAATAATCACCTGCTTTAGGCAACTTGGAAACGTTTAATACAGTACAAATCAGAGGTCATTAAAGTGTTCGTTTTTGCTCTCATATAACCAATTGGCCGTTTTTCGCGACATTTCTCCACATTAGTGTCACGAGAAGAGAGACCAATAACATTCGAATTACAAATCACTTCTTAGTACAGAGACAAGCTTTGAGTAGCTGTGCCTTCAGCACTGCGATCGTAAAGTTAACGCAAGCATTGAGAGAAACTTGCTGTTTTATTGACTCGATCGGTTAACAGCTGTGCTACTCTATAATTTGATTTTATATCCTTGTAAATACTTCCGCTGTCCCATATTTCTTTCCAACTAGCCACCACTGCAACTTGTTGCGGTATTGCAATACAACGGACGTTTAATTCGGCAACAACTTCTCAATAAATATACCGTACAAATGTGACTTTGACAGTCACTTATTTAAAACGTCATTTTATATTACAAAATGATACATGAATAGCATTGAAAGTGATAACAGTATTAACATTCATTTGTCATTTATGAAAACCATTTAAATGAAAGTCTCGAAAACTTGACGGTTTATTAAATAAAAGCATTTTTATTATAATGTACGAGGCCTGTCCTTTGAGTACCAAGGGACAGATTCATCCACTCAGATTCATCGCCAGTTATCCGAAGTCTGAGGGCCACAGTTTATGGACGTCAAAAACGTGCGAAAGTGGTTCAGAGAGTTCAAAGATGGGCGTACAGACGTCCATGACGAACAGCGTTCTGATCGGCCTTCGGTTTCAGCCGAAACAATTGCAAAAGTGGAGCAAGAAATGCTTAAATATCGGCGTGTAACAGTTCGCGAGCTGTGCGAACTTATCCCTGAAGTCAGTAAGACTACGATTGACAAGATTTTGACCGAACATTTGCATTATTGCTTACTGCATATGCAACGGCTGATGCCCTGGTCCAGTTCGGAAGGGACAATCCGACTTAGCACCTAGTGGTTATCATCTGTTTTCTGAGTTAAAGTCACACCTGGGAGGAACACATTTCCAGACGGACGATGATTTGAAAAACGAGGTTGAGCGCTACCTGCGCAACTTGGCGGGAGAGTGCTATGACAAGGGTATACAAATACTGCCACAGCGCATGTAAAAGTGCATCGATTGCAATGGTGATTACGTTCAAATATAGCTGTGAGCTCCGCCTTTCCATCAATGACAATAAACATGCTTTCTGTTTGAAATAAAATTGGAGGCCCTATTTTACGGACACGCCTCGTATATGTTCTACTAATTACGTAGTACTAGATATTTTTCACATGTTTTAAATACATTATTTGTGATGTGATCTTTACTATGAAGTGGTCTCATAAATAAACTCGGTTTTTTTTATTTTGGTATCTTGCAAAATTACTTGCGTTTTTTGGTTTGGCGATGCTACTTACAGGGTTCCATGGATAGTATTGCGTACATTGCAAGCATGTAGGTATCAGTTTTCAGTTGTTAATAAACAATCACCAAACCCGTGACTTCGAGGTTTGCACACTAGCTTACTAACCACCGCAATACAGAGGAACTTTTAGATCAAATTTACTCAGTTAATCAGAGAAAATTAATATTTTTTTCTTTCTGTTCCTAACATTTAGATGTATCTTGAATACTACGTATGGTCAGCTACAGGTTCATTAAAATCTATGGTAACACATTCGCCAGCTTTTTCCGTTGCGCAAGAGAACCCACAGTCGTCGGCGAAAAGTTGAGAAGCACTATTACTCTGTGTTTCAAATGGGAAGGTGTTTGTCCTTGAGCGCTACTAGACGAGCAACCAATCGGAGTCCTGCGGTGTTGTATTGTATTCCCGCAAAGTGGTGTGTGAGGAACGCCAACCTAATCAATCTGTATGAAATACTATTCGCGCTAAGACAAAAATTCAGATTTCGCCAAAACTGATCCATATGGAAGGTAGAGAGTAATGCATCTAACATAACCATGAAAACCCCATATTTTTAGCTCAAATAGTTTTTCTAATGCAAATAAATAAAACAATATTACCTGTATTATAACAATAAATCGCGACGTAAGCACTGTATGAATATCATTATTGGTTGGCATGTATGCGTGTATGTATATTTGTAATTACTCAGAAAGAAACGTAAATGTTTGACATGACGTGATAAAATAATTACTTTTAATAAGCCAATTCGAGCTAGAGGAAACAATAAATTTCCTGCTGCCCTGACAGAACTTGTCTGGTCACATTATATCTTTGTTTATCAATGGTTCGTAATCTCTATTTACTCTAGAGAGTTCAAAGTGTTGGTGTGTATGTATGTACATATACTTTTCATTACTCAGAACTGAAATTTAAACTACTGCATGACGGATAAAAGAATTACTCTGAATAGATCAAGGTGTTATATTCGATAAAGAGCAAACATTTCATTCCCTGTTAGCCTGTGGAATGCTGTATATGCTTATGTTTATGAATTAATGCTGGATAAGAAGTGTTTATTTACTATGGAAAGTTCAGATCAATATCATTCAGTTGTTCTTTACACAACAGTAGAGTAAGAGTTAAATAGTGCAATGGCTTCTCGCGGTGAATTTAGTGGCGAGTCAAAAACGACAATTATTGCGAAGTCAGGCTCGGAGTATTGTTTTTAAGGCGTACAAGTTCTTCAAAAAATTGGGCAATGAGAAATATAGAAATCAGCTCAATTTCAAAAATGCTCAACGGCATACTACTGAAGCATGTGGTGTAGGTAAAACAAGTGTGCCTCGCATTTGAATTAGAAAAGCAGGTAATTCATAAACTATAATTATAGTTATAGTATTTAAAAATATACATAATTTGCGAAAATGCTTCTTCCAATTTTGATTTTGGCAACTGCATCATTGTAAAAGTTTGTAAAATATAATTCGCTTAAACTTACATCTAGCGCCAAGCAGACGTGCATGTTGTATGAGTCTGCGAAAGAGAGGGAAATATAAAAGGAGTGGGGTAACAAGCTGGCAAAGCTCAGTGTGATACGGCATCTGATTAGCTGAACTCCAGAACCCTTCCCATTTGAAACGCATAATAGAAGCCCTTCCTCACAAAATGAGATCATAGCTCCATTTCACTAATCAGTGAGTCCGTGTATGTGCAAGGTTCAAGGGATCGTCGACAGCTGGGAAATAAAATGAACTCTTTTGTACTTTCGCACTTATCGCATACCAAATTTATTTAAAGTCATACTCAGAGGTTTTATTTTTTTTTTTTCTGAAAGCTAATATCAATGTGAACGAACGAATTCTAGAAAGTTTCTTATCAGGGAGGCAATGAAGTTCCAGATATATTAACGGTACTGTGTAATTCCTCACTACGATTTAAAAATTGGAGTGTGTTGTGTGGAAAAACTAAAGTAAACTCGTGTCGTAACAGGGAGGAGATGTGGTGAGCATCTCGACAACCCCAGCCGGAAAGTTGGCTTTCTAGGCCAGAGTTTGCTACCTAGCGTAGTTCCTCAATTACCTCACAATGCTGATACTTTTATCCGGGTCTTAAAATCTGCACCCCCAGGTGTGTGTCGATCCGGGCGCAGTCCGTGGCAGGGAACCAAGTGTTGCGTGGTAAGTACTATAAAATATAGAACTCCTTTTGTTTAATGAAACAATTGGAGGTAATGCTGCCTGTTTCTGAGGTAAAGATTTTAGTATATGCCTCTGCCGACACCATTGCACCGCCGGTAAATGGGTTACCATATATTTTAATGATCCTATACCTGCAGCATAAGAACGGATTGGTGAACAAAGACAAAGGGACACTAATAAATAGATGCTCTGTAGTAGCATACTCACTTAAAGGTGAATACTGATTAAACAATTCCAGTGAAATATACCGTTGAAAATAAATTTGAATTGTGAATGAACGTTTCAGAAGCGTTTTTATGTACCTGCTATCCCGAAGATGTCACCTTTGAGAAATCACGACATACTCTATCTATTAATTAGGAAGAAAAACGGAAAGTGACGTATTCTAATGTAACAGCAATATTATCACGAGAGAGCACTAAACGTCACATCAAATGAGAAGTATAGTGACAAAATGTGACGTAGAATCAGATGGTCCCTCGAGACTAATGGCCACCAGTATCTTGAAGGTGCTGATAATTGGTTGCAGGTAAGTGAATGTGTCGGGCTGTCGACAAATAAGGGGAATGAGGACGTGGTTTCTACATCTGCCAGCCGCTGTCGGCGCCTTCGATGTCCACCGTTCTTCGGTTGAAGGCCTCCAGACTGCTGCAAACATGACGGTATTGGGTTTCATCTTTCCATATTCTTCCTCAAAACATCCTACCCACCTACCTATCAATGAGGAAAGGTGAGCTACGGTGAGCCTGGGCATGAAAAAAGGTCATAAAGGAAACAACTGAACTGCAATATTCCATGTTTTATGTTCGGTTACGATAGTATAATAAACACATTGTACCAAAGGAGTATTTCCAAGACACAATTTGCATTTTCAATATTTCCTTAAAGTATGGAATTTTTCTGTAAGGTAATGTCAGCAAAATAATTACAAAGTTCTTGAATTACGGAAATAGGCTATCAGAATTTTAAGAATTCCACCATATGATGCTCATTACATGGTTTTATTTGCTTCAGAAATATATAACTATTTAATTATTATTAACTATTATTATTATTATTATTATTATTATTATTATTATTATTATTATTATTATTATTATTATTATTATTATTATTATTATTATTATTATTATTATTATTATTATTATTATTATTATTATTATTATTATTATTATTATTATTATTATTATTATTATTATTATTATTATTATTATTATTATTATTATTATTATTATTATTATTATTATTATTATTATTATTATTATTATTATTATTATTATTATTATTATTATTATTATTATTATTATTATTATTATTATTATTATTATTATTATTATTATTATTATTATTATTATTATTATTATTATTATTATTATTATTATTATTATTATTATTATTATTATTATTATTATTATTATTATTATTATTATTATTATTATTATTATTATTATTATTATTATTATTATTATTATTATTATTATTATTATTATTATTATTATTATTATTATTATTATTATTATTATTATTATTATTATTATTATTATTATTATTATTATTATTATTATTATTATTATTATTATTATTATTATTATTATTATTATTATTATTATTATTATTATTATTATTATTATTATTATTATTATTATTATTATTATTATTATTATTATTATTATTATTATTATTATTATTATTATTATTATTATTATTATTATTATTATTATTATTATTATTATTATTATTATTATTATTATTGTGGTTGTTGTTATTCTTATTACTATTGTTATTGTTATCACTATTGCTATTGTTAATAATTATTACTTTGATTCACTTTTATAACCCTCTCGCCCGCTTCGGTAGCGTGGTGGTAGCATGTCTGCCTCACGTTCAAGAGGTCCCGAGTTCCAATCTCGGTCAGGGTGAGTTACCTGGGTAAGGTTTCTCCAGGGTTTTCACTTATCCTGAAAGACGAATGTCGGGTAACTCTAAGCTCCATTGACCCCGGACTCATTTGAGCATAATTTCACCTATTTCATGCATCGTCCGATATGATTTAAGATTGGAGGACGTAAATTAAGAAAAAAATACTCTTTAACTTCCGTAGTTATCATGTATCGGTTTCACATTTCCAGACTTCATGCGGATTTGTAAATTATTCTGGAGAAATAAATATTTACTGTCTCAATAGGGAATCGAATAAGGAAACTTTAGGTTGCGAAGCAAAGCACACATGAATACAGAGTCAAATCATTGTTTGACCGGAGTTAAAATGAATGCAAATTTTTATTAATAGTATTTACTCTCCAAATGAAGTAACCCTATTTTACCAGTAAGGTATGTTAGGGTTCTAGTTACAAAACCACATAATACAAGGATCAAAACAACAGAACATATTAATAATTATAACGTTATAAAAATTTGGCCAATAAAGTGCTCAAATTCTGAAGCGCAATATTTTTTTAAGAATACATTAAACAACGGTCTTTGAAGATCTGTATTACAACATGAAAGATGTTTAATAAGATTATATCTCTTTTTGGAATGAAGATCGCATCTAAATATTAAGTGTTCAACACTTTAATGAACAGTTTCACATTTACAGAGGTATCAATCAGCAGAGTCTTTATGGAATCTTCAAAAGTAAGTTTTAAATTTCCCATGTTCGGCAGCAAACTGGGTCAAAATAAAATTAGGTCCAAAATTAGTCTAAACTTATAAATCAGCTTTTCTAGCCACGTCACTTGCTACGTCACTTACTCCTTATGAAACATACCTTAATTTTGAGGCAATTATTGCACTGCACCTCTCTTAATTTCTTGTTGATATGTCAACTTAGTACTGCTCTTAGTAAATGATGAGGCACACCATTCTCTCGGTAAAAATTAATGTTATAATCGATAGAATTATAAAAGGTTAGAAACAACTGTTATCGCGTGGTATGAAGCTAAATTCTAATAAAATAATGCACAGGTTTTTATATGCAGGTGATCAAATATTAGTAGCAATGTGAAAATATGAATTACAATAATACTTAACAGTACTCTATGAACATAACATTAAGAAAGCTACATGTCAGTTCAGGGAAAATGTATATTTTGGGTTACAACTGAATTACTGCTAAAATATTTTAACAATAATGCTCATTTAAATATCATGAGCATTTACTTTAGGAATACCCGTTGGATGTTAAGATTAAAATTGGGAAACTTGATGCAGTTAGTGGAATAATTAAACAATACTTTGACAAACATATTTTAATAAAAAGTGTCAATAAAATTGTACAGTATTAACATCAAAAGCTGCAGTAAAATTTGAAACTAAAACCAGGATCCCGAACACCAGAAAATATACATTTGCAAGCAGTTCCAATGCGCCTATTGTGTATCAGTTTTAATAAGTGGTGGAGAAAAAAATTCATACATTAGGCAAATCTCAAATGTTGAACAGTTAGTGAGTAAAATATATAATTGGGAAAATGGATCCTCCTAGATTTCTGAATTTTTTTAAAATTTACAGTCCATATTGGAAAAGAGACATAGGAGATCCAAGGAGAGTGTAAATAGAACTTCACGATTTACGGAACAGGGCGAATAAAGTCTTTGAAAACCAATGATAATTATAAATGTATGTTTACAGCTTGTCTAAACAGCAATCTATTCCCAAATTAGTGAAAAAAGTTAGTATTAACCACAATAAGGTTGTCGTAAGGGAAAGAGGAGTGCCTCATTTTGTAAAAGAGGAGAGACCTCCATGTTTCCTTTCCCTCACATGCCTAGGGATCCCAGACGTTTTACCGGGACATTCCCGGATTTTAGTCTTTTTGTTCAATTGTCCCGGATTTTTAGAGGTTTATTGATACTGAACATTTTTGCATCTTAAATACACTAAATATCTCTAATTTTATTGCCCTTGCAATCCTTTGCCATGGAGAAATATTGTTTTACACATAACCAGATAAATATCAAAAGGAAAGTATTTTGCTATTTGATTGTTATGTTGGTACCGAAGCGTATGTTTACTATCGGCGGAAGTTGGGTTCTAGTTTCTACAGACGACGTGTATTGCCTTGTATCTCATTCTATGTGCGTGCTTCCAACGTGAACACGTGAATACTAAAGCTATTATTCGGTTTAATTTGTTTCTACTGTACCTGTGAAATGAATTAACACGCTTAAGCGAAAGTAGCCCGCCTCGTTAGCGTGGATGGTAGCGTGACTGCCTGACGTGCAAGAGGTCCCAAGTACGAATTTCGGTTAGGGTGATTTACCTGGATAAGGTTTTTTCCGGGGGTTTCCCTTATCCTGAAAGACGAATGTCGGGTAACTCTAAGCTCTAATGACCCTGGACTCCTTTTAGCATCGTTTTACCAATTTCATTCATCGTCCGATATGACATAAGCTTGGAGGACGTAAATTACAAAAAGAAAAAATAAGCAAATGTCTGCCACAGTGTATTTGTCTCTCTCTCTTTTTTTTGTAATTTACATCCTCCAACCTTAAGTCATATCAGACGATGAATAATTTGGGTGAAACGATGCTCAAATTAGCCCAGGGTTCATAGAGCTTAGAGTTATCCCGCATTCGTCCTTTTTAGGATAAGGTAAAACCCTGGAAAAACCTTATCCAGGTAACTCATCCTAACGAGATTCGAACTCGAGACCTCTTGAACGTGAGGCAGAAACGCTACCAACACGCTACCGAGACGGGCTGCCACAATGTGATTAGCGTTAGCCATGGAGGGAAATCTGATCATGGGTTGTGTTCAATACAAATTTCAGCTAATGGTGCTTTTCTAATACCTATATTAATTCATTATTTATCCTATTTGTATATGTAACTGGTCGTTAGGTTTTCCGATAACATAATGTCAGTGTCCCGGTTTTTTTCATTTCAGAATCTGGGATCCCTACAAGTGCCTTATACTTCACACCGAAAGTCAGCAGCAAGAGGATGCACGCCCAGTGACGTCATAGACCTTTCAGTTGGTTGATAATTTACCTCAGAACATTGAACTCTCAAACGTAATTACATATAGTTCATACAGAGGCCGACATAAGTATTCGAACGTAAACATATTTATTACTTACATTATTTTAAAGCCACGAAGAGTAAGCATACGTAAACGCAACTTGTACAAAATAATCTTGAGTCTTCCATTAAACCTATAAACTCATAAGTAGCAACTGAAGCTAATTTGCACTACAAGGAGAAATAAAACAGTTACTTTACATCTGGATATAAATATTCGAAAAGAGAAAACCTAGCATTCAGTTATCATCGCCTTTCTTTGAATTAGTGCTGAGAATTGTTTGGGCATTGTCTGCATGTGTTTAGTGACTGCAGAATCCATATTTCTCCTCTCTGTTTGAAGATGTTCTTTCAGATGTTCCTTACTTCCAATGTGATGCTTCCTCACACGATCCTCGAGATCCTACCAGATGTTAGAATTTAAATCTGGAGATTGGGGTGGTGTCTTCAAAGTGTTAGGAGTGTTGTACACAATCCAAAGCCTTAGAATTTCAGCAGTATGCTTCGGATTATTGTCCAGCTGGATGAAATAATCGTGTCCTAACCTCAGCTTCTCTGCACTCTTTTTAAGATTGTTTTCAAGAATCCTCTTGAATTCAAATTTGTCCATGAACCCATCTAAGAACACCAGTTCCCCAAAGCCAGATGAAGCTATACAGCCCCATATCATCACACTACTACCACCACACTACTCTTACCATGTTCTTAGGTTCCTATTCTGTATTTGACAGTCTGCACACTTTAAGACGTCCATCACTCTTGTATAAGCAGAATTTGATCTCGTCCGACCAGAGAACCTTATCCCAGAATTCTGTTGGTTTCACCACATAGTGTTTAGAAAATTCTATATGCTTTATTTTATTCACCTCATTAACATATGATTTCTGTCTAGGAACGCGGGCATTGTACCCAGTACTATTTAAAACCCGTTCAACTGTTCTGGTGTGAACCACAGTGCCAGAATATTGCTCAAGGTATCCTCTAATCTCAGATGCAGTGACTCTCGGATTCTGCTTCACCATTTTTATTATTTGCCTCCTGTCTCTGGTGGTGAGTTTAAAAGGAGCGACATTTCTAGGTTTATTTAAAACAGTATTTGTCTGTTTGAAGCGTTGAATTATGCAGAATATTGTAGTTTTGCTTCTGTTAATGGTTTTGGCAATTTCAGAGAGAGATTTGTTTTGTTTGTACATATTTATCACCATATTTCTCTCTGCCACCGTTGTCTCGATACCTTTACGTCCCATATTACCTGTAGAGTTCATAAATTTGCTGAATAACTTTGAGCACACTGTCTCGAGGTATAGCATAGACACAACTGCTATGTGATAGGGGCGTGTAGGGTACGTACAACCACCTTTCTCTCTGTTCGATTGGGTACATTCGAATACTTATGTCCTCCAATGAGAGGGACAATAGAATAAATATAGTACTGATTGTAAATACATTCAAAGTGAAATTTTAAATATTATTTCCGAGACACAAAAGGTTAATGTTTACATTTTTAACAATTCAACTCTTTCAAATAAATATTAGAGTTTTTATAGCACGTGCAGCGTTGCATGTTATATTATTCGAATACTTCTGTCGGCCTCTGTACTTATCAGTAGAAGTTAAGACTTAAATTTCATTGTGAGTACTAGTTAGTTAGTTACTAACACTCCCCACATGGCAGCCTTGGCCTTCGGGGTAACCTCACCCCACCAAGTGATGACCGGACCCATTTCTCAGGTGGAGGCACCCAGAGGGCGGTGTCCATTACCTCCGATGATAGGGTGATAGTGAGGATGGCGGTGAGGTGTGAGGACCTACAGTTTTTACCGTGTGCTAGACAGAGGTGAAGGCGTGGATAGGGCCGACTTAAAATCGCCAACCCCAGAGCCGGGAATCGAACTCGGGACCCTTAGAACGGGAGCCGCGAACGAAACCACCGCGCTACCCCGGCGCCCCCTTGTGAGTACTATATAACAACGGTTGCATACCGTGTTTAATAATCAATGTACCATTATTAAACACTCAAAATTAAATACTCTCAAACAACTGAATTGTTTTCCAATAACTTCGTGCACTCACGGAGAGCAATTTGAAGCAAGAATTGCCAGAAATATTGTAATTACAACCCCAGTATAAGTACGAGTGTATATTTTGAACCCATTTTGTTCATTTTTCGACATAATTAAGGCAACTCTGTCTTGTTGCTAATGAGGTCATTAATCTAACCTCAACTGCCCCAAGTCTCGCGATTCTGGTCCATTATACAAAAGACCCTGTTACTCCAGAATATATAACAGCAGGATATAGTGGTCTGTCTTGCAGATCACATTATTCACTTTGTATGACCTTGCGTTGTAAACGTGTTAAAAATTAATGCACGCATCTTGGTTCCTGTTATTTGACCGACGTTTCAGAATTATTAATAAGTTCATGTGAACTAGCCCTTTTCAGGTTTCCTCCGGCTACCCCCCAGGAGCTGCAGCCATGTAGGATACCATTCGACACATCCTGAATGTCTTATTAACCTCTTGAATTTTAGCGTTTTGCAATTCAGGAAACTTGGCAATAAATCAGAAACCTGCCTCATTTTAACGAGCATACAAATTATCTAAGCATCTCATTATCTTGCGAAGCAAAGCAAGTTGATACTCATTCACATGGCTTTTTTTAAATTGTTTGCAACGAATGGGTATGATACAAATTGTTGGAGTTAATTTAATAATCAATATACAGCACGACTATGTCATATGTATAGGGTTATAAGAAAAAGCGTAACAGCTGACTCAGATCTTGATAATTTATTTTCCTTTTTTTTTTA
Organism: Mantis religiosa; assembly: GCA_030765055.1. NCBI lineage: Eukaryota > Metazoa > Arthropoda > Insecta > Mantodea > Mantidae > Mantis > Mantis religiosa. The sequence continues at coordinate 47,853,398 of CM060958.1, read as the reverse complement.
CATAAAGTAGCCTATTCCAAGTGAAGCATATGAAAATGGCAAGTCTTTGTTATTTTCCATATAAATATTTACTAATTGACATATTATACTAGATTAATTGTTTGGTATACTTAATAATCTTATAAATAAATCAAGAGACAGTTAAACTGTGAAAAAAATGTTATACTCGCCGTAGCACAAGAGCTAAAATTTTGTATTGGAGAACACATTAGCTAGCCAAATTCATGTTAAAGAAAGTCAGTTACTCAAGTCAGTATAGCTTAGGCTATTACTAATACCATGAACTCAGTTGACAAGGAAACCATTACGGACGTGTGCAAATTATTAGACTCAATTGTGAAATGTTTAACATATACCGTTTATTTTCTATTTATTTAACAGAAATAATATTACAAAATATTTTCTTCAACTCTTAGTATTTTGTATGCATTCCTTTAGCTTTTATTACCATTTTGGTGCGTTTAGGCATGCTCTCTACAAGGCTGGAACACTTTTTCTTTATTTCTTCATCTCTGTGCCAAATCCTTATCAGGCACTCAATAAGCTGGACTTTTGTTGTTGTTTTCAATTTTTTCAATCTCTTTTGAAAAATACCCCAAAGATTCTCTATTGGATTTAAATCAGGGTTATTCCTTGGCCATGGTAGCACTTTTACATTGTTTTCTTTGAGGAACTGGGTTACATATTTTGCTCTGTGGCAGGGAGCACTGTCATGCATGAACACAAAATCACCATTTGGAAACCATTCTTTACTTTGCGGAAATAGTCTTGTTTCTAATACACTTTTATACTGTTTCTGCTCCATAGATCTCACAACTATATATAATCTTCCAGGTCCATGGACAAACATACAGCTCCAGATCTTTTTTGATGTTGGGTGCTTTACTCTTTCACCGACACACTGATGGGAAAATACTTTTTTATCTGTCCTTCTCACATATAGGCTGCTCTCTTCACATACTTCAAACATGCATTCATCTGAGGAAATTACCTGAAACAATAAAAGCCTCTATTAATATTAAACAGTTTTAAAATTGCTCAAAGATAGTATAACAAAACCAGCAATGAGAGAAAAAAGTTTGGGCTATTTATTTCATAGCCACAACATTTATATGCACATATTTTAATTTTATGCTATGTACAATTTTCATACTGTTTACCTTTCTCCACTATTTTTTTTTTTTTTTTTTTTTTTTTTTTGCTATTGCAGGTGTCAGTTTAGCCTTTTATGAAGCCTGCGTGCTGGTAAACCTGCTTCACATATTCTTCTGCGAAATACTGAGGCTGATATTTCTGTACTGTGCTGCTTTAGTTGATTACTGAGGTCAATGCTGGTTGCTCTTCTATTTTGTTTTGCCACTTGCACAAGTTTTCTTTGCACCCTTGGTGATAGCTTTCTTTAGCTCCCGCATTTTTCATCTCTTGTGAGGCGAACGTCTCACCGAATGTTAAAGCTTGATTAATGAGACTAATAGATTTTTGTGAAATACACAATTTCTTAGCTACTTCACGTTGTGAATAAAGAGTTTCCTTCAAAAGACTCTCAGTTACATCTACTTTCCTTGGGGATAAGTCAGCAGTTTTACCCATAACCTCACTTTTGAATCAATGTGAATGCTAAGGATAAGATACACGATGTTACCTGGCTTGAAATCAATTAATAATAAATACTGAGGATATATTAGCCATAAAACACAATAAAGGCAAATATTAACAATCTTCAGTTACTATATTCACCAAATGAAAGCAATATCACCAAACAGTTGGATAAACAGACATGAAGAAAGTTGCTGCCCTTAATTCAGAGCTACCATCATATTACTATATTTAAAAGAAAAATCCCCCATTTATTATTAAGAGAGAAATTTCATAGAATATGCTTCATATTATAGCAAGGAAAAGAACTTCGACAAACTGAAATAGGTTACGGCGGTAACCATTATTTTGAATGTTGAACTTAAGCAAGGTAAAAAAATGAATGAGTCTAATAATATGCACACTTCTGTATATTAAGGTCCCATGCCTGATAATCAGTGATCACAAAGGTGCCAAATACACGTTTGACTGTTCTAAATATTTGAAAAGGAATATGTTTTTCTTGGGGTTGAGTAAGTAACAGAGTAAAAATTATTTTAGATCGAATAAGAAGGTTAAAATTTGGCAACGTATAAGTAGGTACTTTGGTGGGACAGCAATGAAATTGGTGGGATTCATGTTGACAGAGTGTATTTTTAAAATTCATAAACTTTTTAGTGTCTTTTGTGTCTTGAAATCATTTACATATATAATGGTTCTACAGCTTGTGTAGCATGCATTCTCTGTCACACTGTCACTGTCCTTGTCTGACTCTTTTGAAACAAAAAAGATTAGCAAAGTCCTGTCAGGACGTTCTTTCCGTTGCCGGGCAGTATGTCTGTGCGTGTATGTGTATGTGCGCGTGCGCACGCCTGTGTGTGAGTGTGAGAGAGAGAACACTTTATCAGAAGTTAAATACAAAGTTAGGTCTCCAACTTCAACATGTTCCGATGAAACAAAACGGAAAAAATTCTGGAAAAATTCTCTTGCTATATCTACTGTCTGACCACAGAATAAGGCAAGCGCAGCATGAAGAGGGAGAGGGATCTGAAATGCTTAGCTGTTTTGGTATTCTATCTGTTTACTACGAAATGAGTGTATGAATGAATGGATTATTTATTGTGTATATTACAAAATTTTACATTTTACACCCTTATGCTACATTTATTTGTGTTTACCTTGTTGCTACCTTGCCTTACAGGACATCCTGGCCTTCTGCTCTGCCAGGTAGCTCTTAAACTCCATGCCTCCTTGTTACTTAATTAGCCCCATTCTTCCCCACCCAACTTCCTTTCTTATATTCTTTACATTACTTGCAAATCTTTCTTTTACTTTCTGTAAGAATTCACCAATACTTCTTACCTCCTTTTCCGTTAGCATTTCTATAGCTAATATCCTCTTCTCTACTTTCTGCCATTTTTTTCTCTCAAACTTTGTTTCTCTCCACATTGCAAACTCCTCGTATTCTGTTACATAGTGTTCTATGCTTTCTTTTCCCCCACACAATACACAAATTCCCTTTTCCCTACCTCTTATCCCCCTTAGAAATATTGTTCCTGTTCTCATCCAAGCTAACCCTTCTCTCTCTTGCCTATTGTAGTAATTTGCAAATGTTTATCGTCCCCAAATTCTTTTTATTTTAGTTAATTGATGTAAATTAATCATTTCTTCACACTAGCCGTATATAGGCTAAGGTCTGTGATAGATAGAGTCAACATGAAAAATTCAATGCCATGGCCGGGATTTGAACCATGGATCTCCTGGTTTCCGTCCAGTCGCTCTAACCCATTGAGCTACCATGGCCAACTTGCCATCACAACATTAATAAGAGTTAAATGATGAAGCCTGACTCAAGTACTTATGATAGTTATTTGCCACAAACGGTGATTCTCGAATGCGAGAGCTCCTAGTGGTCTACCGGGGAAATATACGAGTCAAATGGAGAATTTAATGTTGTGACGGCAAGTTGGCCATGGTAGCTCAATGGGTTAGAGCGACTGGACGGAAACCATGAGATCCATGGGTCAAATCCCGGCCATGGCATTGAATTTTTCAAGTTGACTCTATCCGTTCCTTTTATTTGTTTGTAAAATTGTAATGATTTCATATTTTCTAGACTTCGCCGTATTTCCTGTCTTTCTATATGTTCTATTCTGCATTTTACCAATTTACTCACATCGGTTGTATTCCTAATCTCCATATATCTCCCATTCCTATTTTTTCCACAATTCCTTCTATCTCTGCCCAAGAACTATTTGAGTTCGTAATTTTTTTTACTGTCTCATGCATAATTTCAGTTTCCCATTCTTCATTGGTCAAACACCTATAACAAAATTTTATTATTGTTTCCATTATGAGACTACATATGTCGCTCATGCTGCCAATTCTACCGCTCATTTTAGCAACTGCAGTGATAGGTATTATGCATGAAATGAAATGTGTAGTGTTTAACGCCCGCTTTTACTACATACGGCACCGCAGGCGGTCACACTGATGATACATAAGATGAAGATGGAGCATCGGTGGAATGAGATGGCAGGGGAAACCGGTGGTCCCGGAGAAAACCCGCCCCAGCGCCGTGTTGTCCACCACAAATCTCACTTTGCGGTTGCCTGGGATCGAACTCGGGCCGCCTTGGTGATATTATGCATGTGTGAGATATGTGACAACACTGTGTATTTTACATCAACCCGCCATCCTTATCATATCTGGAAGACGAGTATAAACACAGCAAAAGTGGTTGCGTTTCACACTCTGCTTTGCCTTCTTGTGATGGGCAGGCAGTAGTCTTCATATATACATATCTATGGTAATTTTTATTTTATTCAATAAAACTTCTTACTTTAAAATTCTTTTATGCAAAGTATTAGAAACTTACGGCTTATTTTTTCTGCATTTCATGCAAACAGTGTAGTACTTTTAATTCTATATCGACAATTTAAATATACTGTCTAAAATTTTATGCTAAAAATAGATGTCATAAAACAAGTTTTTTGAAGGGTGGGTAGAGAAATTTTGATGCAAAAATTAATTTTTAATAGAAAATTATGTATTGAGTTCATTAAAGTTTTGATTATATAAAATAAATAATTGTCTAAATGAAAATTAAAATAGTGTCGCCATTAAAATCTCATCGAAAAACATAATCAGGAAGAAGTATTTGTCTCACATAGTTATTACAATGTTGTGAAGGTGTAACCATGTTGCCGAACCTGTCATTTAATGAAGAACAGTTAAGTTTAACATGGGAGTGTCGCACTAACAACACAAGATTTTCCATGTTGGATCGGGTTACACTTCATTATTCATCCCTTTTCATTTTTTGTAACATTCTGAGGCTATAAATTCTCACGCGCGCCGCGAGCCTATAAAGACCCCGCTTCCTACTTCCAAGATGGCCTCTGGGCAGTACTCTTTCATCTTCTGCTCAAGTCCATCTGTTTTTGTCGCTGTATTAAATCTCGGACAAGGTTCGGAAAACAGCGCTTTGAATTTGTTACATTTAACGTTTACATTCCATGAGCTCTAATCCGATTTGCATGGTTATTAATTGGGGGAATATTACGGTGTTTCCCTTGTAAAAAGTACACGTAAGATTGATGCTTAACCTGTTCTGGTATAACGTTATGAATACATAATATTCTAGGAAGCTCTTGTGGTTTCCATTTTGGGGAGTTAACTGATTTATTTTCCCCTGATTTATCATTCTCAGATTGTATTATTTGCTAGAATGTATGAAGAAAACATTAAATTTATCCGAATATGTACAAAGTTTTAATAAATGAGTGTGGCCAAATAACTTTCCCATCCAATTATCACAAAATCCTGTACTTGTTATGTAACATGAACCAATTTCAGCAGATAGGGAGCACGGAGCATAGAAAAAAGTTCATTGCCATATTGGGATTTTTAATGCGCATCTTCAGCTTACTGAGTCACTATTATTCACACTAAAAGTGTTTATTTATAATAAAATGTTCGTCTAATTAATTTCAATTTGTACAATTAATTTAAATTAGTTTCTGCTTAATTAATTTATTCATTTGTGCTACAACAGAGCAATGCTCTAATTACAGTAGCTGCATACATAATTTACAAACATGGCTTAAGTATAAATATAAAAGTAAGAAAAAAGTCAATGTAAAATATAATAAACAACTAAGGATAAACATATACAAATTTAAGTGCAATACCAAGAGTAGCAAACAAGAATACAAAAACTAAGACTAAAATATGTGTGTAAATATTTTATATGGGAACATGGGGCATATTGGGGTAGTGAGGCATAATGGGATATATACGTGTTTTCTCTCTAGTAGGTGGTACAATCAACCGGAATCTGTCAAAACTACGTCATCTTAATCACAGCTACTAGTACACGTCAGATGGCTGCAATAACACAATCTGTTGTGTGCGAGTTGTGTGTTGGATACAGTTTGAAGCAGTTTTTACAAGATTCGTGATCTCTTTAAAGGCATGTAAGTACATCATATCTACATTTAAATAAAAAACAATAATTATTATGGAATATAACAGCTAGTTTACTTCTAAATCCATGTTTGTCGCTAAGTTATCTTTGAATATCAAACCATTGACAAGCATTAAGCTAAGTTTGTGTTTACGGGACAGTATGGATGGGCATAACAGGGCACTACCTCATTATGCCCCTGGTGTAAAACTCTGTGTGTTATTCATATAATTGACTACTCATGTTTCATGTGATTTCGGAATAGTGCGTAATTACGTAAAGAAGTCACAGAGGCAAGAGTGGTCTTTAGTCTCAATGAAGGGGGCTGTGAATGAAGGTTCAATGGGTTACAAAAGGGCAGATAATCAATTTCAAGTGCCCCAAACAACTCTTGAACGCTACGTTAAAAGGAAACGAGACAATCCTGACTGTGTTATTAAAAATGTTCTCACAGGCTGCAGCCGCTAGATGTTTTTTTGCATGAAACCACTAATTAAATATTATGAGGGTGAAATTCGCTCCTTGGTTAGATCTAATCCTGGAAAAGTCTTAACACCCTTTCAGGTTGCATCATTATTTGGTGTCAGTTATAGGCGAGCCTCAACAATGAGCGCGGCAGTCAATGGGTTTCGAAGAACAGGAATATGGTCTGTGAACATCAATGTGTTTCATGATGCTGATTTCCTACTGTCCAAAACGACAGATATTGAGCTTTCTTCTCGAGTTCCTGATGATGTTAATCCTTCAACTTCTGAGATGTCCGTTGTCTCTGATTCACCTATGGGGAGGTAAAACATTCAGATGCCAAGCTGAAGTAGTTTCCAGAGTTCCAGCCCAGAAGATATCACACCTATTCCAAAGGAAGATCAGAATAACAAGAGAGTTTGGAAAAACAGGGGGAAAGGCACAGTACTGAGAACATCCCCTTATAAAGGCACTATAATATGCGGAACAAGAAATAATGAATAAAAGACCTGTAAAAAGGCGTCTTGCTCTGCCAGAAACCGAAACAAAACGGGAATCATCGAAAGGTAGGCCTAGATGTCCTAATCCTCCTGTATCCAAACGTCCCAGAAGTCATCTCTCTGCTGGTAACAGGAAAGAAGTGGCAAAAGACGACGAAGATGATTTTCTTTACTTCCACGATTATTCAGAAGGAGGGTGGATTAGACATCCCTGCTGCCTGCAGTTGGCTCATAATTCTTGTGCAGGTGTTAAAAGTGATGATGAAGATGTTGTACATATTTGTGCATGTTGTGAGAAGTGAACTGAATGTAAAAGAAATAAAAAACTGATCAAAAATTGGTCGAAGAAATAATACCCCTTACTGCCCCACCTATGGGGCAAAACGGGACAAATGCACTAAGTTTGTTTTTGACGTTATAGCTACTCCCATTTGTTGCGAATATCTATTTAATTTACGTTTCGCAGGTAATTATGCAATAATAAAAACATTTACATTACCAAAACACAATTTCTAAATGTCCAAATGCGAAATATAGATGCACAAATATTAAGTACCCTGTCCCGCCCCATGTTCCCCTCTATATATAGTAGTTGCACACTTCTCCCACAGTAACTCTTAGCCAATTAAGTTCGGCAGATTATAACGCCCTTTGAACTATTATCAATTTATATTGCTCGGGTACACCTCTGATAGCAAAATACTTTTCTAAATCGGCCAAAAATTGTACCGCGTTGTCATTGCGACAATTAAATTTCGGGAGCGGCAATTCCCTTAGAAAATTCATGTGCACTGGTGAGTACATATTGACATTTTGCATATTAGCATTTACTTCGCTATTATTGTTGTCTTGAGGAGAGGTAGACGGAGCGGTAACTTGCTCGTTTTGCCTCTCTCCATTGTGTATACGTAATGAGCAGGTAGAATTATCAGGTACCTGCCGCGTCTGTCCCAAGAGTAAACCAGTTACGGTATCTCTGATTTGAGAGATATCGCTTACTGTCTCCCTTAACATTTGTGTGTTTTATGATTGTACACTTGTCACTTGTGCTACCTTTACTTTCAACTTTACCATATCAGCTGCTATGTAATTATTTACAGTGCCAAACCGGTCATTTACATCTTGTACAAAAGTTACCTGTGGCGTGGGCAGTTCATCTAATCTTATTCTATCCCTATTAATTTGCTCTCCTATTCTATTTTCTATTCCTGCAACGAGAGATTTGGTAACTTCTAGATCACTTCTATTTTGATAGTGATTCTAGCTTCTGTTTCCTTCCCTTGGCTCGTAATGTGACTCAATTTTTCGTCTATAGCTTTGCTCTGATTCACAAATTTAGCTTCTATTGATTGGCTCTGTTCTACAAATTTAGCCTCTGGTGATTGGCTTTGCTCTCCTAGTTTACATAATCTATTTTCTAACTCCAGGCTCTGTTCTACAAATTTAGCCCCTAGTGATTGGTTCTGAATAGTCATTTGCGCCAGGAGTTTCTGAAACATCTCTTGTATATTATCTATTACCCCGGAATTGTCACTTCCCCTATTTATATTTAAGTTATATACACTATTTACGCCCTCATCTGCCGATCCTATATCACTGATTTCCATTATATCTTCATTAACAACTTCTCTTTCTCTGTCTCCATAGCTATCTGTTCCCCAGAATTTTCCATTTTGAATTTATCCCGTACGACCTTCTTATTTCTCAAAAGCATTGAACTTCCCCGTTAAATTTTCTAATTCCCTTTCCAAAACACTTATTACTAATACATAACATAAATATTGATATCAATTAATGGTATCACACTCACAAGAAATATAAATTGAATATTTGTAACTCACAGTTCTGTTGTACTGCTGTGGTGTTTGTGTCTTTACCATTTTTCGTCGTGCTGCCCGTCGTCTAGTAGGCTGAGTTGATGCTGAAAGAACTTGAACTTCTCTCTTGGTTGGGGGAAATTTCTATGTAGTCGTTGTTGCCGTCTTCTTCGTGGTTTCCGCCGTCCTCATCGTCGTAGACGTTCTGCGTCTTCGTCGGTCTTTTCACTTCTCGTCGTAGTCGTTCCATGTCACCCATTTCCTGCTGTTCGATGCCCCAACGTGTCAGCGCCATTTGCGGCAAACCCGCATACCAGTGTTAAATTAATTGGGTTCTAATTGGAGCTATGAGTTCTCTTAACCTCAGGTGAATGGCTGTAGGAAATGGATTTTGGTGGTTGTTGGCTACTCAGTCGTATTAATATCACTTTGTTGCAGAATTATTAGGTTTACTTTCTACTACGTTTACTTGAATCGGTGACCACCTGTTAGTAAAATTCCTAACATAAATTCAATTTTACTTGCAATCCTGGATTACTTGTTTAAAGTTACTTCCACGCGGTTTCTATTTCTTCTGTATACGGCCACTACTTTGCTCTAATAAACTTCTAATGCTGCTTCCACTTACGCTGGTTGCGCTATTCTTAACTTCCCTACATTTCAGACTTATAAATTTTCGCTTCTCTTCTTAACGCGCACGAACACGTCCTTCCTGTCGTATCACATTTTAAGTAAGTTTTCCTTACTTCACGATTCAGTTCGAACCTTATTCTGACCCCCTCTCTAGCTTTATCACATGACAAAATTAACTCACCCTTCTCCTTGTTACATTATTATTGGTTTTTCATTTATTTCGAATTTTCGCATTGGTTTGCAAAACCCATCTAACCCATTGAAGTTCAGTCCACCCTGAGTTGTTTGTAACGGTGTACATCGTTATCAAATCAGCGAAGTAAATCCCTTTAGCGTCCATGCTTAACTGCATTTTGAAAGCCCTTTGTCCAACGCATTCCTCGCTGGAAATGTTCTATAGTTTTCAGACATTGAACTTTTACTAGCACAAAGAAGATAACTGTCCTTCCTTCCTGTCTCTCCGACGTGTATTTTCTCTTCCTTGCTTGGATGCTAGTATGTATGCTATATTAAATTATATTCTTCCCTTCTTATTCTTTAAGTCAACCGCTATTTTAATCATTACTATATCCATTCTAATTTCATATTATTAGAACAAGATTTTTATATTAGTTTAACAAAGTATTTTTATTAATTGATCATCCTTTTTAAATATCTGATTTCGATTATTTCGCCGCCTCCTAATCGCTGCCTGATACTGTGATTACAACGCAGAGAATTCACAAAAGATTAGCCATTATTATATTGCCTCTATCTCTCGCCCTCCCTAATTCTCCTGAGCAGGCAAACAGAATGCAGTTTCAAAACCACTGAGTTAACGACTAGCTGTAAAACCATATGACTATTACATAAAATCTATTGTATTCTCCTATCCTGTTGAACCTACAAGTAAATATACAAACATTTTGTTAACCACCCCTGATTTACTGTTCAGTCTACTTTAATATAAAAGCAAATGCTTTATTTTCACAAATGTTCAATATTCGCTGTCGTGAAATTATTGTATAGGCTGAAATGTATTTGTAAAGGGAAGAAGTTAATTAAAGTTCTGGTGCAATACATCAACCTTTTATCTCGATAAGCGAATACAGTTATGCTAGTATAATCTGTTGAAGAATATATAAGGTCATGTGAATGTAAAACAGACCTTTATTTAAATTATTTTTTAAATTTGTAGCAGTACTGGGTTTCTATATTGAAGTCATAGCTTGTTATTATAAATCTGCGAGGCTGAAGATGGACTTCAGGCAGTGTATGTAATGTGATGTGATTGAAGGAAGTCAGGGGGAACACCTCGTCTACTCCGACCAAGCAGGGATCGGCTGTGTACTACCTAACGCCAACGTGAAGGTATAAAGCCGTATGAGACCATAAATCAGAAAAAGGCAGAGACAGCACTTCCGCAGAGACGTGCAAAAGTTCTTAACTGTTGTATAGTTTAACACCGTGCTATACCATAACTTTTCACACAGGAAGACGGCTATGAATCTTAACGGTCTGAGCAGCACTTCAAGGGAGTGGGGCCGAGGAATGTTTTACATACTGCACCATCTTGAAGCAACAATAAAATTGGTGAGCAAAGAGTTCTACGTTGGCGCTACAGTTTGAAGCAAATAGTGTTTAGCTCAGCGTAAAGCAATGAGGTTACTCACAGGGTATGCGTGGGTATGTGTGAGAAGGATGGTTTTAATGACACTGCAATGTCCGTTTCAAACTGGTTTAATGACTGCTTCTTTTATCAGAACATCAAACTTGAAGTTGCCGACCAAGGGTTACCAATATCACTGTTTAAAGTTGCTGAAGGCGGAATGCTTATTACTCGATAATACTTAACTAGTGACGTATAAACCGACAAATATCTTCTGTCATCGGTTCTGGTCTCCCTCGCCCAAGACAGAAGAAGTGGACTGCCCTAATCGACTCCCAGCCACGAACTGTCCTCCACATCTGCGCGTGGGTGTATAGCTTTCACTTTCTGGAAGCCCATTATTCAACCAAAGATTCCCTTTGTGACTATTTTGTCATGCCATTAAGAAGGGTCCGAAGAATAGCCCATTCAAAAAAATCAAGTTGTACCCTTTAGAAATCTGCTTTGGACACTGTTTCTTACATTTCTTTTGTTATAACAACTCAACCAACTGCCTCTGTTCGTGCCGTAACAAACATACAAGCCTCCTTTGAAATCCATCATGATTCTTTACTTATTGCAATCCTTCAATTTCGGTATCAATCTGTACATCCGATGTTAAAGTCTGTCTAATCAACTTGAGTGCAGTTGGTTCACAAAGAAAACGCACCCTACCGCCCACTAAGGACCATCAAAAATCTATCTCCACACTTCAGAAATAGAACACTGTCGTTGAAGACCAATAGCAAACCTGATTTTCCGGAAATAACAGTTGCAGGGTTACTCCACTTGGAGTCTCAGTTGCCAAAGTTACAACTTCCAATTGATCTGCTTCATCAAGTGCAGAAATTCCTTGTGTGTCACGATGTGGAGACCGTGGTAGGGGAAATGCAGTGGTAAATGCCAATGAAATAGTAGATAACTTTCAATCAAGTAAAAACAATCAAAGTGAAGACAATAGTGTGAATGAATTGGAAAGTGTTGCTGGTCTTTCTAACCAAATTCAGGCGCTTGTTTTGAACACACATAAATATGTAGTGAAAAATAATCTTGGTAAGGGTCATGCAATGAACCTGCAAATATTCTGGGTATTCACAGAAATAGAGTAAGAAAAATTGTGACGAAAGGAATACCAAAGACGCCGATCAAGTGTGAAAACAAAAGGAAACGTTTCTCTAAAGTAGATAGTTCCACATGCGATTTAATTCGCCGATAAATTTATAAATTCTATTCAAAAGGAAGAGCGCCCACCATGGATTAATTGGTTGCACATTTGCAAGAAAATTTGTGATTTTCCTTATGGGCACTGCACTTTGCGTGGGCTCCTAAGGGAGCTGGGTTTCAAATACCGCACTTTGAGTAAGGTAAGGGTTATTATGGAATCCAGTAGATTTGTAGCTTGGCTATATATAGCCAAAACTAAGTAAGCTTCGCAGGAATGGACGTAAGATAATTTATTTAGACGAAACCTCGTACGTTACCCATGACGTATGGAAGAAGGTTGCAACCTTGCAGAAAGGGCTGGCAGAAGGAGGGCCGGTGTTGTAAAACGATTATAAGGGTTTGTCAAAGAAGACGGCCGAACTGCACAAGATTCTACAACCGCGGGGTCAACGAGACTCAGACAAGGAAGTGAAGGGGAAATGAATAAGGGAAGGAACCGAATGCCTGGAGTGGGTTATCCACCGCGGTGTTCCACAGCGACAAGGGGAAACCACGGAAAAAATCCAAGTTAAAATAATCGTACTCGCAACCTCCCGAGAAAATCGCAAACCTAACTGCGGCATCACCTTGCTCGGCAATTTCATACAGTGTTAAATAAAGATGTACTGTGCAAGAGCAATAATAAAGAACGGAGAGAACTGTGTTTTCACTGAATGATCTGCACTGCGGTGAATGACAACTCATTTATGTACTGAATGGCCGGTTTTACGACCCGACCTTTATGTTGAAAACACAGCTGTCCCTTCTAAAGTATATCCAATATGCCGGTTATGCAAATACGGCCCTATTATTGCCCTAGACTAGGAAGTCAGAACACAGTTACAAAAGCCAGTCGTAAATATGGGACTGTATTCTCGGAAATCGATATCAGAAGAATTGCTTAATGAACTGGTTTCCGATCGGCTTCAATAGTAGTAATAATCCCATTCCAACATTTAAAAAAATAAAATGCAACAACTGAAGAGAAAAAAAATGGCGCTTTTCGTCTCAATTACTTAGGTAACAAGATCTGCATGAACGAGGTTACTTCGTAGTGGTCGTTTTTTGATCTTGAAGTCGCCAAATAAACAATCATAAAAGTAAAGCGAACTGGATGCGTGATGTGACTGTATCGTGTGTAGGGTTGGCGGCACGCGTCCCGCACAAGCCTTGCCACCTGACGAGAATTTGGATGAGTTGGCCGCTTGCGACTACAGGGTGTTACGGAAAGTTATTCCTAATGCTCCAGTGTAAAGCTGTTGATGCAATACGACCACTGTGGTTGGGGATCAGATACGAGGGCTGTTCAATAAAGAATGATCACAATTTTTGACAACCTACCTTTACTCATCCTCATAATTTTGATGGTCCTCCTCAAAATAATCTCCTCTGAAGGCGATACACTTGTCCCAGCGTTTCTCCCAGTCTTCAAAGACATGCTGGAAACCATTTTTGAGAAATCCTTCAAAATCACCTCCACAGTCTTCACCACTGCTTCTGATGACGGATAATGCCACCCACGAAGGCGTTTCTTTAAGTTAGGGAATAGAAACAAGTCACACGGGCCTTAATCCGAAATATAGGGAGGTTGAGGGATGCACTTCACATTGATTTTTGCAAGATATTCAGCAACAACATTGGCAATATGTGGCCGCGCATTATCGTGGTGCAGCATCCAGCCTGCTTCACGGAAATGTGGTCTTTTGCGCCTGATATGAGCTTGCAATGTTTTCAGGACATCCCTGTAGTATTGTCCAGTTACTGATGTGTGTGCAGGTACAACATGCTGATAAACCATTCCATTAATATCAAAGAATGTGGTGACCATAACTTTCACAGCAGAAGTAACCACTTTTGCTTTTTTTGGGGAGGGGGGAGTTGGTGATGAAGGAGATTTCCACACTGAGCTTTGCTGTTTGCTCTCAGCATCAAAATAATGTAGCCAAACGTTATCAGCAGGGATTGCGTTTGAAAGAATCTCCGGATCTTCCTTTAACATCAACTTTAACTGCATGTTACCTCCACTGCAGTGGTAGGCGATACTGAACACGTCTGAACTTGCTTGGTTCTCACATGCGGGAACCAGGAGTACCAACAATAAAACTACTACGGCGTGTTTGTTTCACATTAAGCTAACAGAGTGCGAAAAATTATGACCGTAAAAAATTAGGATCATTCTTTATTGAACAGCCCTCGTAATTACAAAACCATTTCAATAATCTATTTTTTACAAAAGCTTAAGGGGAGTTATAAAAGTGTGGTTAGAGTTTGTTTAATTATATAAACAAGTGATAATATCTAAGATATTTGCATATGATTATATTGTGCTCAGCCTTTTTGTGTCGTTTTCACAACAAAACATCAAGGCTTGTTTAAAAGGAGTGGAAATAATTAAAGGCAATCAATATAACAGAACATATCCTGTGGTAGAGGATGATGTAGCTACACAACAAAGTAAAAATTTAGTGTTTCAGAATCCTGTTGAGAATGTTGATACTCCACACAGTACTAATAAAAGGAAACTACAAAACACAGAAGAGAACTATAGTAACATTAATGAAGATGAAGCAAATATAAATATATTAATTAATTTTAATATGTTAAGTTCAGTTTTTAGCGACTCTCTCAGTCGTAATATTTGTGGGCAGAAGTGAATCTGCATAAGACTGTTTCTCAAAGAAATGGCATAGTAAATAACCTAACAGAAGTGCACAAACTGTGAGAGAATTAAGGCAAGGCTACACTGAAAATTCAAATTCTATAAAAACAATAAACCAATCATTATGAAAATTTAGCCATATAATTAGAGCATCATTTTAAACTGGCATGCAAATTTTTATGTTGCTACACCAAATAATTCATTAATTATTAACTATTTTTGTGAAAACATTGTAAAAATTTAAAATGTTCCACGGGTCAAAAAATTTGAGATTTTAAGTTGAATCTTTGTTTTTGGCTAGTACAGAGTAATTTTTAAAGACCCACATTTTTATTTTTTTTGATTACTCTTGTAGTATTTGTTGCAAAATATTTTCCAAGTGTTAGCTCACAAAATATTGAAAATAATAACTTATTTTATTACTTAACGTCATATAATTTTCAAACCATGAGCATGAACTAAAAAGGGAATTGAAGTGTCTTATTTACATATTATGGATGTTTCACCAAGTTAAATGGTAAACTTTGACGCGTGTGGCATTTTGTATACTGAAAAGTGTTAGAAAAATTAATTCCTCAGAAAATGAATTTTAAAGTCATGATTGTTACTTTTAACGATTGCTAAAGGTCACTTTAAATTGTTACGTGATGGCCTAAAGAGGTGCAAAAGATAAAAATAGCATGCCATCTATTACTACAAACCCTAAGCTACCAAAATTGCCAAATAAGAAAATTCGATGAATTTAAACATTTACAGTGTAGCCTTGCCTTCAGACATTTTATACATCAGAAAAAGCATCAAAAACCCCAGTTGAAGCGTCTAGTACACCGTCACATCTCTCCTCTATGGCTTTGCATATTCCTTGGGGAGGTTCAGAAATTGCAAATCGCCCCGGTAGTTTAGAGAGGAGCACCCAATATATGTCGACATCTGTCAACCTTCAAACAACCAAACGAATGAATGGATAACTTTTTTATTTTTTTTTTATTTGTTTAGTTTGTTTTTGTTTGTTTGTAATTTACGTCCTCCAACGTTGTCATATCGGGCTATGAATGGAATGGGTGAAATGATAATCAAATGAACCCAGGGTCATTATAGATTAGAGTTACCCGACATTCGTCTTTCAGGATCAGGGAAAACCGCAAAACCTTATCCAGGTAACTCACCCTGAATGAGATTCGAACTCGAGTTCTTGAACGTGAGGCAGACACGCTAACACCACGCCACTGAGGCGGTTAATGAATGGAGAAGTCAAAGAAAGTAAGGGTAAATTCTGGGGGTAAAAAGAACCTTTCCAGCGGTTATCTAGTGATGTGGGTAAGCCCTGAAAGAATTCTTGGGCCAAAAACACCGAACGCAGGAATGAAACCCACGACTTGTCTTGCCGCTAACGCATGCGCCAATCCTTCGGTAATCTGAATATGTATGCATTAGAGAATTACGACTCTGAGTTCTTTTTCTACAAGTTAAAAAGTAAGCTAACGTAACCTACACAAACGAAGCTATTAATACTGAAATAAA
Organism: Mantis religiosa; assembly: GCA_030765055.1. Classification (NCBI taxonomy): domain Eukaryota; kingdom Metazoa; phylum Arthropoda; class Insecta; order Mantodea; family Mantidae; genus Mantis; species Mantis religiosa. The sequence goes on along the minus strand of CM060958.1, from coordinate 47,836,930 downwards.
ATAGCAATTTCCGATTTTAAATAGGGCACTAGAATCTAATTTGTATAAATAAATCGCGGAAGCACAATGACGCTGTAATATTCAGACTTTGCGACAGATGTAAGAGAAAGTTTTACTCGTCGAGAACAGGAAATGCTTCACGTAATATATAATGGAAAACAAGGCAGATGTACAAAATGTTGAACGGAAACAAATAAAAAACAACACAACCGTGATTAAATATGCTACTTTGTACTAATTAAGGTATTTTCTAAAAGCAGACACAGTGACCCAAATAGTTCCTCTGCAGCTTGTAGGAATAAGGGGGAAGTAAAACAATGTGTCATCGCTAATTTACATAAGAATCTTACAGCTGTCTTAAGAGATATGTTTGTTTTCATTAACGTCTCATCATTGATACAGAAAATGTCGTAGGTTAGTGCTGAAATTTAAAGCAGGGATTCTTTTCCAGTATATGAGACAAGAACTTCTAAACACCTTTTGACTTTAGCAGGTGTTTAGACCTTCCCAGTATCTCTGAAATATTGTCTCTTACGAATCCTATTTTCGATTTCTGTAGGCACGGGATTCTTTTCCTCCTTCTCGGAGGACTGATACTCAACCTCGTAAGGGTCCTTGGAGAGCTACCTGATTGAAAAATGATCTTGGTTTTTAAAATCACACCTAGCAGTACTGAACATAATATGACCTCTCTGTTCTGGCTGTGTGACTGTTGTGGATGGAATGAAATGACGTAATAAATATAAAGTTTTGCAGAATGCTTTAAATCTCTGTGATTTTCGTGCGAGAAGCTTGATTTGGACACATGAGCCAAAACGTACAAAGTTTTGAAAATATTGGTTCGTAAATACTCATTGAAGTTCTTTAAAAACTGAGTGCATCTTGAAATTTTTGGGCAGTTTTCCTTAATTACTTTTAGATACCACCACCACCGCCACCGCCACCACCGCCACCCCCACCACCGCCACCGCCACCACCACCGCCACCACCGCCACCGCCACCACCGCCACCTCCACCACCGCCACCACCGCCACCGCCACCGCCGCCACCGCCACCGCCACCACCGCCACCGCCACCACCGCCACCGCCACCACCGCCACCGCCACCACCGCCATCGCCACCGCCACCACCACCACCGCCCCCACCGCCACCACCACCACCACCATCACGACCACCACCAGCCCTACCATCCCTACCACCCGTGCTGCTTCCGCCACCGCCGACGCCGCCGCCGCTGCTGCTCGTTGTGATTCCTCAATGCCTCAAGATCTACTGCAATTTTTTTTTTAAGTTGGTAACATCCAACTCGCCAAGTTCGACGTCTCAAAATTATCAGGATGAGCTTTCTGTCCGTCGATTTCTGAATAGCAGATATCCTATTAGATGGATGGATGTACTTCACGTTGATTTTTGCAAGATATTCAGCAACAACATTGGCAATATCATGGTGCAGCCTCCAGCCTGCTTCCTGGAAATATGGTCTTTTGCGGCTGATATGGACTTGCAATATTTTCATGACATCCCAGTAGTATGGTCCAGTTAATGACCATAACTTTCGCAGCAGAAGCAACCACTTTTGATTTGGGGGGGGGGGGGCTGGTGATGAAGGAGATTTCCACACAGAGCTTTGCTGTTTGCTCTCAGGATCAAAATGATGTAGCCAATTTTCATCAGCAGTGACTACGTTTGAAAGAAACTCCGGATCTTCCTCTAACGTCAACTTTAACTGCATGTTATCTCCATTGCAGCGGTAGACGATACTGAACATGTCTGAACTCGCCTGGTTCTCACAGACGGGAATCAGGAGTACTAACAATGAAACTACTACGGCGTGTTTGTTTTACATTAAGGTAACAGAATATAATATTGAGCAGACCTCGTACCTTAAACTTTGAGAGTTTAACTGTTATTTTAATCGGGTAGCTGAACGATTGATGACGTGGAAACAGAGAATTACGAATGACTTGAGAACAAAAGAGCTAAGTATTTTAAAATGCAAAGAAATAATAAAAACATCGGAAATGGTTAATTAAACAACAGAATGTGTTCTTTATCACGATGTAGAATTTTTTTAGATAAAATATTGCCTATGTTTTAGGTTTGTTAGGTTTACACAAGTCATTTAGTATGAAAACTCCCCAAAAATATTAGAAACAAATAACTTAAACATGTGGCAGATATTTTAATCAAAGTCATAAGAGGCATTTTAGAAGGGAAAATATAACTATTTGAAAAGCGTTCCATTCAGATGGTAGTCTGGGTGGATGATTTTCTAGAACATATTCCCGTCGTATTCCTGGGGAATGTTGAAGTTCTGGTAAAATTACACAAATATTTGACTGGAATGAGCCCTTACTGCACTTACGCAGTAGAGAAAATGAAAATGTAATTTCTGAATATTGTTGTACAGTGCCTTTAAAATAAGATCTTCCTATAACTGTTATAAATTTTAAAAACTAAACATTTTAATTTTCCCTTAAGATACAATAACTAAGTATAAAAGTGATACAGAAATTTAACATTTGAGAAATGATCAAAGAGTGTGAAACGATTTTTGCTACCTAGTGTAAACATATTTCCGTAAGCTCCTGTAAATTTGAAGGGAGGGGGGGGAACGTTTGAAATATATTAAGTAAGGTAACTCGGCAGGTGCAGTGAGTCCAGGCGACTGGCGCTTGGTATTCGGGTCTGTTGCCCCAACTCAACTCGTTCAACCCCTCCCCACACCCCACCCCCCTTCTTCGCCAAGAACATCTCAGCTAATTGCACATGCATTATAATATGCGATCGTTTGGAATGAGATATAATCCTCATATAGGGCGGCTGTGGCTCGCCGGCTAAAAGCAGATCAATAAGGTGAGGTCCACAACTTCGTTTTGATGATCAGGTATTTCGTTGACTTTAATAGCAGTTTAAATAACATTGATATGTATAGAATAACAGAATGAGTTATGTGAAATGGAGACTTTAGAAAAAGCAAACTAATAAAATGTAATTTTATCTATATGCAAAAGAATGCTAAGTTGTCAGGAACAGGTATCTAAAAGCCTGCTTTTGCTTGAAAAACAAACAAAGCAAGTTCCATTTAAAATACAATAGAGTTCTGTGCTGTAAGCGAATGAAGCTTTCAAGTTAGTGCTAGCACAACGCCCAGATAACCACAAATTTGTCTAAAATGTATGCAGACAGAGAACTAGACATATTAAGCAACCCATATCTAGCACAGGTCTATCAAGAAGCAAATCACTTACTTGTTTTGTATCATGGAGTTAAGGCCACGTGCTTTCTCCTGCACATTACCAAAAATACAAAGGTTTCTTCACATTTTTTCCTCCAAAAACTGTATAATCCTTTAGAATAATATTGCTGCATAATGACGTCTCTATTATCTATCGCCTGCTACATGTTCCTCGACAATCTTATCATAGCTTCAATTCCCTTCACAGAAGATATAAACTCGTGTTTACTGTACTATGCATTTATTTTAACACACGTTAATGGGGAACGTATGCGACTATTCAGTCTTACATAAATAGCCATAACATCCAAAGTTTTCAAGTTAGAGAAATGAAACTTAGTATACTCATTTAGGATAATACAGTTAATCTGTATAATTGTTTTCATAATTTTCCATTGTTTATAAATAATGCTACATATGTTTTTCTACATAGAGATATATTTACAAGATTAAGCCTATTTTTTACAAATTCAGTTATGCTGTCTTTCTGAAATTTGGTATGTTACTTTAAAACACACTAAAAATGAATGTGTTAGATTTAAATTTCTTATTGAAGCTGTATAGAATTAAAAAAAGTGTTAATCATATGCATCCTTTAAAACTAAAATAATTTCTTATTTTTTGTATCATCACATTCCATCTGGAGCTTAATCTTAAATTCTAGAACCAAAAAGAAATGTTCATTGTGGCATACGAAAGCTGTGTGCTAAATTTAATCACTGTAGATGAAGTAGTTTGAGAGAAAAATGATTTCAAGTTGTAGGAAATGCAAGTTACGGGGAAACTCAATTAAAAATACTGTAAGTATTATTCAGTTTGCCCTTTAATTTTAAGTCAGAGCTTCCCACATCCATAGTCTGTGTCCTCATTATCGTCTTCTTCAGCCTTTCTTTATAACTTCCTCTTCTCTCTTGCTTCTTTCTGCATTAATTTCATAGCTCTTTCAGCACCAGCGATGCGAATTTTGTCGATACTCTGCAAAACTGTTTCCATAAACACACCATGTTGATACCCTAACTGATGCATAACTTTCTTTCTGCCAACACTCCTATCATTAAACACTATTGCAGGATCAAATGCAGCAATTTTCGCTACTATGGAAGACACAAGTGATGTTTTGGGACACCTTTTCTATATCAAACTGTTGAGGCTTTCATTTGGGTTTTGTGTCTCTCCATAGAGACATCTTTTAGTAAGTTTTAGTGTGCTAAGAATTGTTAGGTGGGCTTTATAGATTCCAAGACAGCTGATGGAAGATTATGTGTTGCTACTATGCTACTATGCAACACTAGGGAATTTAATTTTTTAAAGGTACATACAGATCATGTACAGTCATAATATTTTGGTGTTTGATAGCTAACACTATATACTATTTTACAAAACAATAAAAAAATAGATTTTTTGAACATTTTCTCGTACGTCCCCCCTTAAAGTAATGCAGCTTTTTAAGAAACCACATTATTTTTATTGTGTCATCACAAATATTTAACTAATTTTCAAACTCTAGACCATTAGAATCTATGGTCTTGAGCCATCGTTCAGGGAGGTTTATTACCACACGATAGTACCAGCCTCTGCTTTTTGATGCGATAAATTTGGTGATACCCACTTGCTTCAATGTTGTATAAATTTATTTCACACGTAAAATGGGTAATGGTTCGAAAAAGATGATAACCTGAGGGTGCAAGATCAGGGCTGTATGCTGCGTGTGGTAGCAGTTCTATTCCTCCCAATTTCTTAATTTTTCCCAGAGTTGTTCGTGCAGTATTGGACGTTCCATTGCGTCGTTGTAATAGAGCTTCATTTTGATTAACAAATGCTGGGTATGTCCATCTCAAAATTTCATGCACTCGTTTCATTTGTTGAGAATACAGATCCGCAGAATGGCCGCCCGTTTCGAACAAACTCTCAGTGAATCGCACCTTCAAAATTCAACCACACACAGAGCACTACTTTAAGACTGATCTGAACTTGTTAAATAATAACTTTGGTAGTGGAAATTTAGAGTCAGACTGAAAAATTCAATGCCATAGCCGGGATTTAAACCACGGATATTCTGGTTTCCGTCCAGCCGCTCTACCATTGAGCTGCTATAGCCAACGTGCCGATATGACATTAAATTCTTCAACTGACTCGTATTTTCCCGGTAAACCTCTTAAGAGTTCTCATAAACACATGAGACCACTACCTTAATGGGGACTTACTATGCTGTAAGTACTTTAAGGCCCGGGCTTTATAGTTAACCACTAATAGGTCAATTAATGGAAATTAATTGTTCTTTCACACTAGCCGCTACTCGTATTTTCCCGGTAAACCACTAGGAGTTCTCATAAACACATGAGACAACTACCTTAATGCGGACCTACTACGCTGTAAGTACTTTAAAGCCCGGGCTTTATACTTAACCACTATTAGGTCAATTAATGGAAATTAATTGTTCTTTCACACTAGCCGCTACTCGTATTTTCCCAGTAAACCTCTTAGGAGTTCTCGAAAACACATGAGACAACTACCTTAATGGGGACCTACTATGCTGTAAGTACTTTAAGGCCCGGGCTTTATAGTTAACCACTATTACGTCAATTAATGGAAATTAATTGTTCTTTCATACTAGCCGCTACTCGTATTTTCCCGATAAACCTCTTAGGAGTTCTCATAAACACATGAGACAACTACCTTAATGGCGAGTTACAACGTGTAAGTACCTCGAGGCCTGGACTTTATAGTTCAGTTGGAGAATTTAATGTCATATCAGCATGTTGGCCATAGTTGCTCAATGGTAGAGCGGCTGGACGGAAACCAGAATATCCGTGGTTCAAATCCCGACTATGGCATTGAATTTTTCAGTCTGGCACTACGTTTCCACAATTTAGCCTACACATGGCCAGTGGGAACGAACAATTAATTTCCAATGACTTTGGTAGTTTGGCAGGGATCAAGCCAGTTTCGAATCATTAGGGTTTCGATAATATAACCATTTTCATCACAAGAGATCATTCTCCTGACAAATCTATCATACATGGGATTACGGATAAGCTGACAACAGACACCCACTCAGTCTGTTGAGGAGTCAGTTCATTAGGTACAGATCTAATGCCTCCAATGTTAAGTCATATAGGATGATGAATGAAATGGATTAAATGCTGCTCAAATGAGCCTAGGGTCCATAGAGCTTAGAGTCACCCAACACTGGTCTTTCAGGATAAGGAAAACCCCGGAAAAAACCGTATCCAGGTAACTCACCCTGACCTAGATTCAAACTCGGGACCTCTTAAACGTGTGGCAGACACGATACCACCACGCTACCGAGACAGGCAAAACTTCTGTATGATGTTTCAAGTGTCTAAATATGGTGATGTATGATAACTTTTGATGCAACAAATTCTTCTGAAAGCCTACGGGTACCTTTTTGCAGATTTTGTGGCAAAACTTGGCTTAATCCTCAATATTCCATACATAAGGTCTTCCAGAACGTGGTAAATATTTAGTATTTTCGTCTCCATTATTGAAACATTAGAACTATCCTTATGCCTCACGCTCACTAGCGACATCTTCTTCTTCCACTTCACATATTCTTCCAGCTCCGGCAGCAACTTTATAACCTTGTTTCCAATAATGATTTAGAAGTTTATTAACTACTGAAGACTGATACATGCTCGCAATGTACCCAGCACTAACCATGGAAATCATGCATCATGGAAGTAGCATCCTCAAACCAAAGAAACCCAATTAATTTTCTAAAACACCAAAATCAAAAATCCCACTTTAGTTATGAGACCACCTAATATTTTTTGCAATTATTTATCAGTATATAATTTCTTATAGAAGTACTAATCGTATCAGCTTATAATTGGGATAACACGGACCGCTGATATGAGTGACAAAAATGGATACACGCGGAAAACATAGAGTGCTTTGTACAAATTTAGCATTTTAAATTAATAAACGATTACTTATTTCTTTCTCTCTCATATTTGTAGGATATACACCCCTAGGATTTACAAGTCATTCACGGAGATTCAGTTGGTTAGATACTTGGCTGCTGATTCCAAGGTCACAGGTTCAAACTCGGTCCAGATCGATGCTTTAAGTGTGCGTTAAAGTGTCGGATTTACTGGTTTTTAAGAGAACTCTTGTGGGAGGAAATTCCAGACGCAGGCGGTGTGGATATAAGTTGTAATCGACAACATCGTTAGAAAAGTACATAATATTTACTTAAGGATTTAAAACTCATTGGTTTGGGTCATTAGCCTGTATAAAAATTATGAAATATTATATTCAGTATGCTTGATCATCCAAATGTCTCTTTAGTGAAGAATGGGATGTTCAAGTTAATAATTTCTTTCCTAAGCCAAAGTTTTCAATATAGCCATAGAGATTAAGTGGGTTTATCCTAATGAAACCATGTAGAAAAATGAACAGCAAGAAGATTAAAATACCAAATGGCTACTCTAATGGCTTTTGTTCAAGTGTCTATCATTTGTTTTGCAGTCTGGTTTCCACGTGTAACAGCATACGACGATTTCAAACATTGTCCGACAGCGAAAATGTCCACGCGTCTTCCAAAGGTAATTGGGCACTAGTCCAAAGTGTAGGTCTAATGACCTGTTTATTTATTGCAGTTGTCTGAGATCGTCTGACTGTTAGCCTAAGATAGGGAATCAACTTTACGTACATTGTCACCACAGTGCAAAGATCTTTTCTTTAAATTGCATATGTGTAGGGAACAGGGACAATAGGAAAATGTGTACATCACACAATATGGTTTGTATATTTTAATTTAAATTATACATTTTCCTTACTGAAGTAAATCTGAATAAAATATTTATTTTGGTTCCAAATAAACGACTAAAATTGTGGCTTAAACTTCCTGTGGTATAATTACTTTAAAATAGGAGGTTCTGCTTTAAGACGAAATTATAGATAAACCTTACATCTGACTACAAAGAAAGCAATACGATATTCCCAATTTTTATGTACAACAGATAATAACCATTTCCTCACCACAAACTGTGTCACAAACTATCACTTCATTCAGTTTTAAATGCCCGTTAGTAACATGGTTTAACTTCCACTAAGACTTTGCTTGAATTGTCACTTAACTGATTTGAATTACGCAGTAGCACTCTCGCCCGTGAAAACTTTGAACCACCATCAACAGGAAACTGCGTTTAATTGCATGTTTCAGTACCTACCCCCTTGGAAATTTAAGTCCTTCCAGCCTGCCGAACATTCTAGAATTCTATGTGGAAAAGAATAGCTGTTATGTGAGCTACCATAAGCATGAGATAATGAGTATCTTACTGAGTGTAACATAAAAATCGTTCTCCAATTGAAACCGTGACGCTAGTTGTGACGTACAGTGGGTGCTGCTATGCCAGGGATTAGAGAGGTCTTGTGTTCGATTCTCCAGCGAGATAAGTATATGGAATAAGAGATACTTAAAACTAAGTGACAATCAAAGTTTCAGCTAGATCGCATTACTGAAAAGAGAGGAAGAACTGAACAAGTCAGATAAAGAAATAATAGACACAGTTACCGAATTAATCGCTGGCTATCCCTGAGAATACTATTGGACAATTCACCAGTTTGAAAAATTATTTCACATCAGTTTAAGCATATTTAATTCAGAATATGTCGATAATCACTAAGTAATCTCAGCTACCAAAATACTCCACAAGACTGACTGGACACATCTCTCCGATCGCGATGATAGGAGTAATTTCAATATTTTCTTGAATATCCTCCTTGCAGTTCACATTTATTACGTATTATATACAATCGGGTTTACTTTTTGGGAGGAAGTAATTGCGTAGCTCTACAATTACAGGTAACACTAGCATTAGTTATTTCTTTCCTAGCAGCTGATATTTGCTTAGGCGGAACTTCTGGGAATAGAACGTGGTATCCGTGTTACTATTGACCCTAAACTTACATTGAAGGTAAGGACGAATCCTACGGAAAGGAATTTTAGAATTACGTCCTGCTGCCTGCCCGTAGCTTAGACTGTAGTGGGTCTGCTTCACGTTCAAGAGACCCCGAGTTCAAATCTCGGTTTGTTTTGTTTGTAATTTTACCTCCTCCAACGTTAAGTCATATCGGAATGGAATGGGTGAAATGATGCTCAAATGAGTCCGAGGTCCATAGAGCTTAGAGTTACCCGACATTCGTCTTTCTGGATAAGGGAAAACCCCGGATAAACCTTATCCAGGTAACTCGCCCTGAACTCGGGACCTCTTGAACGTGAGGCAGACACTCTACCACCACGCTACCGAGGCGGGCTAGAATCTCGGTGAGGGTGAGTTACCTGGATAAGGTTTCTTCCGGGGGTTTCCCTTATTCTGAAAGACAAATGTTGGGTAACTCTAGGTTCTATGGACCATGTAAAATTTGAGCATCATTTCACATATTTCATTCATCGTCCGGTATGGGTTAATATTGCAGGACCTAAATTTTAAAAAAAATGTTCTGTTATATGCACATATATCTTCGGTCACTAAGAAAAATTTTAGTCCATATCTTACTATATTTTTCTTAATTTATTCTAATGTTTGATGGCGTATCCCGGTAAACTCTTACTGTTTCATTCCAATTCCTGTATATAAACCAGGACGTAATGAACGTTTGCACATTCCAATTAACTGCGTAGATTGCTACGTATTTCTATGCAAAATCGAGTGATTTCTTCATTATGGTGTGAGAAAATTGAAAAAGTTATAGTTGTGCATTCTGTGATTGCTCAAAATTAGCAGTAGGTATTGCATTTTTAAATAATCGAAAATTTAAGCCTGCTGAAATTTCCATGTACTAAAGGAAGTGTGTCGTGACGAAAGGAATATGTTAAGGAGGTGTGAGACATCCAATAATGGAAAAGCAAATGTGTATTACGAAGCTGACCACAGACAAACTGAAGGTTAGCTTCAGGCAACCAACATAAAATACCCAAAGTTTAAAAACAAATCATAGGCAACCTGATGAGTCATATATTAATGCAAATTCCTATCAACATTCCATCTCCAATGAATTAACAAGTGAGGCGAAGAGTAAAATTGTTGCATTTGTCAATACATTGACCACATAGTTATCGACCCTGAAAATTTAGCCTTGTGGTGAAAACGTGTGCATGGTGGCATAAGTGCAAGAATAGAGTTTGATACCATCCCTGTTAGGCATAACATTGTCATAATAACCACGAAAGCCTTATTAAATGCATAATTAAGGGCGGATAGATACCACAATATGAATTAAACAAGGTTATAATATGAACACTTTCCCTCACAGGTATTTTCTTTGTGTTTCTAGCCGACAAAGGTGGCATTGTTCAAGGCTAAGACCCTCGTCGCTAGCCCATGTTTTAGTCTGCACATGATACGTGATGAGAGAATAGACACCGGGAGTTAAGATACACATTTTAAAACATGCTTATGCATTAATTAGCTGGACTCTGGGAAGGTGAAAGTTGCGTGGAATACATACCTCATACACTAGAAATTGCTATTAAATTTAAGAGTAGGGATGAAACACAACCTATAAGGAATAAGTAACAGATCACATGACCCCTAAAGTGTCCAAAATTTGGCGAAAGGAAGGGGAAATTTAGGCAATGGCGACTTTCGATGTTTGCTAGGAAAAACACTCTGTTTCGGCGAGTTAAGGGGGCAACAAGTACTGCAAGTTCATTAAAGTCCGTGTTCGCGAATGGTTGGAGTAACACACAGCAGGTGGTTATCGAACACCCTGTGTTAGCGAGTGAGAGAAACTGCACATATTACAACATCATTAAGATTTCACCAAACTTCGTTTTTTTTTAATAATCCTCCGGAAATACTATGCTGTGCGAAGTAATGCTCTCGACGTTCAGGAACAACGCGTACACAGCTACATACAACACTCGGCGCGGCCTAGAGATTTACAAGTTCGCTCGCGACTGTGATTCAGACTAGCCGTCGTGTCATGCGCACAGCAACGGTCAAATCTCTCGCGCCTAATGTGCGAATAACATCAAGACAACAGTGACGAGTGGAGAGGACTACTTGTATCAATAAACTTGACATTCAACAGTCATGGTGTCTTCTATGTGATAATACCCACACACTGCCAGGACGCATCCACTCCCTGAAACTCAAAAGAGAGAATTCATGCAGATCTACCCTGAGAAAATCCCCGACCTGTTTGAAACCTCCCATCCGTAGTCCTCACCTATCACATATCTTATCATATGAGGTGTTGAGTGCAGGGAGGGCTCAACGAGGTACTTAACGGGCAAGGACCGCCTCAAGTTATGGGTGTAAGACAATAAAGTCAATGATAAAAGTGTTATATTTATTTGAGAGCAGATTTGGCTTCAATAGCCTTATAAGAATGTCTATATGGATTAAGAGCTTAAATGAAGCGAACTTAAATTTCTCATTTATTTTAATTTCGCTAACAAGTGCAAATCGGAAAATAATTCCGGTGCTGCATATAGTAAATAGAGAATAGGCTTAACCTTACCTTTTGTTCCTACGGAAAATTATTTCACAACCTGATGCATTTGTTGAAAATCCCTAAATAAGGTATTTAATATTGCTACAAAGGTTCCTGTTATGGGATACATTACAGATGTCAGGTCTTGCATGCATCTCAACTCTAATGAACTGTATTGGCTTTACTTTCGTGCTATAAAACAATGGATAATAATAAGTATGGTTCATTTGTATGAATCATGTCTTACCGAAGTCAATCGGGATTGCACGAAGTCTGCCGAATACATATCGCAATTAAAATGTTTTCCACTGCTGGTGGAAAACAATTTTAACCAAGATATATGGACTTGTTGTATGTCAGTATATATCTACTTAGACCGGAAAATATCATTTTAAAATAAATCCACAATAGAAATAAAATGGCGCATCAGCCAGGTATGGAAGAAATACTGGAGTCTGAAGTTCATCCTAGAAGATAGGTTCCAAAAACAAAGTATAAAAAAGAAGTTATTGAAACTTGCTTACTACCGGTGTTATTATATGGATGCCAAATTTGGTGTTTGAAACAAATCAGAGTAACATGCTGCAAATCTGGAGCGGAATATATCACACGTGACAAGGAAGAACAGGATGAAAAGTGAATATAGGAGGAAGATAGGCATGATCGACGTGGCTTCACGGGCGCATCAGCTGAAATGGGGATGTGGAGGGATTTACCAGAATGCACCATCTCCGATGGAAGCAACGAATGACAACCGTAGGACTCTAGAATAGGACATTGAACAGCAGAGAGGTCAAAGCTGAGATGGGCAGATAGTTTGTAAAAGATAGCAGGGACACAGTGGTCAAAACAAGCTAAGAACAGAGCTACATGGAGGACTCTGGGGTTATAAACTCTTAAGTGTGTGTGCCATAAATAAATCTGTACAAAATGGTGTATGAGTTAAGTGTGTGAAGTAAACAATAACTGCTAAGTACACCGAAGTAATCATTACTGGAGATCAGCAACTGCACAAGGCTCTTAGGAGTTGCGACCATAATGAGCTTCCCAATTGCTGCTCCCTGCACAGCAGAAGGCTCTTATTTTCTAGGGCTTTTCATTTTCATTTCAATTCATGTATTTCATATAATATGAATGTGATATAAGGAAATTGCAGTTATTTTTATATTACCTTCATAAAATTGTTTTGTTAAATGTGTGTGCCTAGTTAATACAAAATACCTAATAGGCACCCTAGCACTAAAAGAACTCATAAGCCTAGATATTCAGAATATCGCTTTAGAAACGCTAAAGCAACTGCTCAAACGAGATCAGTAGATTTGTAGGTAGTAATATATGCTCAAAGGCAAGTGCATCTTTATTTGACTACATGCTTAAGTGCCTCTACATTTCCAGAAGCAATCTCGCCAAGTTTTGGTTGTAATCACTTGTCAGAACTCGAGCCATGACTGCGATAATGGCTAGCGTACATGCCACCTGAAGATCAGCGGCGCGTGTTTAGCCAAGTCACGCAACTATTTAATTGCTGAAGCAAGATGACGTGAGGGACAAACCACGGGTGGGCCCAGGTCACACATTGATCGGAATCTGCACGAGCGTTGCAGTAGCTCCCATGTACCGAGGGCGTGTCGTCCATAAAACTGTTGCCTGGAGAAGATTGAGCATGGACATCTCCAGCCAGATGCTTGATACGAAAATTGGTCGAGCGGGGACAGTGTCGCCTTTATCACTATCATCAACAAAACGCCATCAGACCACCCAAAGGAAATAACATATAATCATACTCATTTTTTCAGTTTGAGTCCTAGTTTAACTGATTCTGTTTCACTTAATGTCATACGAAGCATTCGTGATTCCAGCAGCTGTTACATCAAATGTCTGCTAAGAGCTTTTAGATTTCTTCACGCTTTACGTGATTGATAAAATTGACATCTATATAAAGAAAGCATTGAATGTAAGATAAATAATTGGAATAAATGGCATTCATATATTAAAATTACGTTGTAATTTCAGAAGTACGAGTTCACGCTACACCGAATAGAACTTATTAGTAAGTTTAGACTGAAGGAACAATAGTTGTCAGTGTAGTTAAGGCAATGAAGAGCTCAGGTTAGATCATATCAACAAGAAATCCATTAGCTTAAAGTGCACACAATAGGAATTCATATATGTGCGTAGGCTAGTTCAGAAATTTAGAAGATAGTTGTGTTTCAAATGCGAATAAGAATTAACAGTTGGTCACATATAAATAATATGTAGAAAAAATGGAAGAGTGCAGTTAACTCTTGGCACATTTATTGAAAGAAATAAGACATCTAACATACTGTTGTATGTACGAGAGTCGGCTGATAAGTACCGGGCCTCACTTAAAAAAAAAAAAAAAAAAAAAAAAAAAAAAAAAAAAAAAAAAAAAAAAAAAAAACCTATTCTGTATTTCTCAACATAATTTACAGAAATGTTACATTTTGGTGTTCTAATTTAATTAAACCATCTCTCTGTAGTGCGATTTATCATGGACCTCAAAATACCTATTACCTCATTAATGACGTCATTGCTATGAAATCTTCGTCCTTCAGAACATTTTTGAGGTTCGGGTAGTAACGTATGCTTACGACAAGAAGTCTAGTGGGGAATGAAGGGCAGAGGAGCTTGAGCTGTTTATCAGCTCCGGTAACGGATCTGTTTACTAAGAATTGAGTGTATGAGAATGCATATGAGTCACCCATACTGCCAGATCTGATGTTTGTTGCAAAAAACGTAGCGATACGTATTATGTATGGATCAGTTATGTGACAGCACTTGTATATTTTAAACGAACCTTCCATCCTTGTCATACTGGGAAGGCGAGCATAAACACCGTTGGAACAGCAAAAGTGATTACGCTACACATTTTTGCCTTCTTGTCGAGGGTCTACAGTAGTCACTGGGTGCTAGAACTGGTGAATAGGATGGATGTTCAAGCAATTTGAAGTTTAATTCACACATTTTTTCCATTTTCAATGACTGAACAATGGGCTTGAACTTTGTCGTTAAGAAACAATGCATTTTCTTTGCCAAATGTGGTCCTTTTCTTTTCAACTCATCACTCAAACGTTGGAGTAGGATTGCATAGTAGTCATCAGTTATGTTTTTACCCTTTTCCAAGTAATCAATAAAACGAATTCCCTGTGCATCACAGAAAACACTTGCCAAAACCTTGTTAGCTGACAAAATTTACTTTGCTTTTCTCTTGAGTTGGTTCACCTGGCACAATCCACTGTTTTGACTCTGATTTACTATCTGGAATGTAGAGATGTATCCAAGATTCATCCATGGTAATAAGCCGTCACAGGAGTTCACTGGGATTTTTATGGTAGAGCTCCAAATTCTTAACAGAAGAATTTTTCATTTTGCAGCCGTTGATCAGTTGTCTTCAAACGTGGCAACCACTTTGCACAGACCTTGTGAAAACCTAAAACGTTACTTAAAATGTTACCTACACGTTTTTGATATGTTTACGGCCTCTGCTATCTCAAACAAAGTTAACCTGTGGTCTTCCTGCAGTAAACAATGAGTTTGTTTTAATTATCTCTGGAGTTGTGATTTCCATAGGACGTCTAGAGCGAGGTTCATAACTAGTTCCCGAACGTCCCATTTTACACTCTTTTAAACACTTTTTATTCATTGTATATGAAGGTGCAGAGTCCCTCAATGTATTGTTCATTTCCTTCTTGATTTATTTAGGCATTAAGCCTTTCCAATGGAAGTATTAATCATGCTCGTTTTTCAAATCCTTCATTTTCGTCAAACTTCTACACCTGTCTAGTTTAAAATGATGCCATTCAAATACTAAACAAGCTATTGACTTGTAACTTTGGCTGAAAGCTAATCTAGAGTTAAACTATATGATGCTAAACGGTCAGGGAACCAATAGCACTATTAGTCCGTAAATATAAGCAGCTGATAAGTGTGTATTTAGAATAGAATGGCAAAATTTTTATTAGAATTGTAAGAAAGTATTGTATGTTTAAGTACAAATAAACAGACTACCATCCCCATACCCATCCACGCAAGAGGATACCATAGTAATAAAAAAGACAAATATTCCTTATAATTAATTAAAGAACCCAGGAGCTAAACTATATGATGCTAAACGGTCAGGGAACCAATAGCACTATTAGTCCGTAAATATAAGCAGCTGATAAGTGTGTATTTAGAATAGAATGGCAAAATTTTTATTAGAATTGTAAGAAAGTATTGTATGTTTAAGTACAAATAAACAGACAACCATCCCCATACCCATCCACGCAAGAGGATACCATAGTAATAAAAAAGACAAATATTCCTTATAATTAATTAAAGAACCCAGGAGCTAAAATTTTGGCAGACGTTATACTACTTATAATTCTTTTAATATCAACACAATTAAGACCAATGCACTTCATGCTGCAACGTGTGTGCTTTCGCATTATAACGTTTTTAAATGTGAATTATGGGTGAGTAAGCATTTAAGGACTTGGATCATATTTTTACTGCGTTTCTATCCAGTTTGGGGGTTTCAAGATATAAATTGTTTCTTACGCATCACATTTGGCCCAATATTAAGGTAACGTATCCGTAAAATTTTGAAAATATTATACATAAGATATATTGTTGATATTCCCGCAAGTTGTTAGACTGGCAATTATTGTATATTCTAAATACTACAAATGTTAAAAGTTTGACATAGTTTTGATTTTCTATGAGTAAATGCAGTAATGATTGCTGAAGATGATCCTTAAAGGAGATCGAAAACGTTCCAGAGTTCATGAACAGAAGTTAAGTGAGTACTCTTCAAAATCACCTACTCATAAAAAATCAAAATGGCAATTACTTTCATTTTTCGAAATAATAGTTTCTATGATTGTCTAAATATTGTTTATTTGTGCCATTAAGATATCACAGGAAGTGAGTGATTTCACCGGGCCTTTGAAACTTCCTGAAAAAATACGTTATTTTAATGACAGCGTGTGTTTGTGTGTATGTGTGAGTGTGTGTGTGTGTGTGTGTGTGTGTGTGTGTGTGTGTGTGTGTGTGTGTGTGTGTGTAAAAGCAGCATTACTGAAAAATAGATAACAAAATAGGTTAGATCCAAAAACTTGTATTTCAGTTTATATACATGCACTACCCACTCCATTACACTTTCCTGTACTAAAGAAATCAACTTTTTATGCAAATTCTATCTTCTTACAAACCATCTTAAAAAGCATTACAAATTAATAATGGAGCATGTTTTTAACGACCCCACAACATATACTTAAGGCAGGAACAGAATTTGTAAGCAAGCTCCGAAATCTGTACTGCAGTTCAATAACTCAATTGATGCAAAAAATTAATGGCAATTTATATGCTATATAATGTTGACTAAGCAAGTTTTCGTTATATAGCGGTAAGACATCGAGATCAAATCCGAAAGATTTATGCAGCTGCTTTATTGCCTTCATTTCCGTATATATCCCTATAAAAGTCTAATGCATTCACTAGCCCTCAGTAATATAATAATTTATGATTGAGGTCAGTCATTTTAAATGCTTTATATAATGAATTACAATCCTAAGGCACTTAGTTGAAGATATCTATATTCCGATTTCACCTCAGATTCATGTTTTGAAGTCTCATGAAAACAAGAGAATTTTGTATATCACATTAAATATTGATTTACCAGAGGTTCTCCTAATTCAATAGCGCAATTTTGGAATAAAAAACAAGAGTTTGAATAGCATAACTCCAAAATGGAGTAGCGAATTCCAAACTTGGTATTCAAACACAGTATTTCCCATAATTGCGACATGATTTCCAAGAAACTTCCTTCATTCCAAACTAACGTTTATATGTAAAATATTTTACAACCTTTTTGTTTTTTTTAATAGCTCTACTTACCATCCTTTTTCAAACATCTCATATTTAGCATATTAATGTGTAAAATAACATGTGTATTTTGAATCTTTCCGCAATAGCAATCATTCGAAGGAACTTTACATAAAAATTAATTGTTCTTTCACACTACCCCCGTATCGGCTAAGATTTGTGTAGAGTCAGACTGAAAAGTACAATGTCATAGCCGGGGTTTGAACCACAGATCTTCCCTGCTGCCCCCTGCTCTTAATCATTGAGCCACCATGGTTGACTCCACCTTTCTGAACTTTGTGTTACACACCGCTAGTGTGAGACAGCAATTTACCATTAATTAATTGTGGTCCGAACTACAAAGCCCGGCCTTAAAGTACTTACAGCATAGTAAGTCACCATTAAGGTAGTTGTCTCATGTGTTTATGACAACTCCCAGTTGTTTACCGGGAAATATGCGAGTTGGTTGGAGAATATAATGTCATGACGGCACGTTTGTCATGGTAGCTCAATGGTTAAGAGCAGCCGGACGGAGACCGGTAGACGCGTGTTAAAATCCCGGCTATGGCATAGAATTTTTAAGTCTAACTACCTTTGCAGAATTATGTACACGTTAAGAGGGAAACTAAACCATATGAAAATTATATTTATTTAATACACACAAATTATTTTAGATAACTTTTGTTGCATAAGCTATTTTTCAAAATATCCG